>CM073484.1:36102500-36702500 GCA_037074505.1 Albizia julibrissin | reverse complement strand
CCAATTCCTTTGACTTTGATCTTAACATTATTACCCATGTAAAGCCATTTGCTTAGATGTGGCAACCAACGGTATTCCATGAAGGATCCCCGATCCCTCATCACATAGTCTATTGAGCCTGAATCCAAAATCCAAGAAGAACAAACAGGTTCTGTCAGAAAAGCAGTACTTCAAATGAAAGAAATGTGTGAATTCACATAATTCACTAGTACCTTTTTATGGTCATTTCGCTCAGCACGATTCCTTGCGAAGTGACCCATTTTCTAGCAGGCATAACATTTGACCTTGCTGAGGTCAACTTTCTTCTTGTCGCCCTGCTTGCCTTTCTTTTTTAATTGCTTTTTTCCTTTTTTGAAATAAAAGCCATCATTCTTACCTCTCTTTTGAGGTTTCTTGCCCTTCTTTGAATCAGGCTTTGAGTTAGAAGGATCAGTATTCTCAATATAGTAGGTTTTTTCAGAGGCCTTATATGCCTCTAGACGTTCATCTTCAAGCTCAAGGTGTTTCACTGCATCATCAAAAGTGACAATGTTGTCATTATGAGTCAAGTTTACTTTCATGTGTTCCCAGCTAGAAGAGAGTGACCTAATCACAACTTGGACTTACTACTCATCAGTCAAGGTATGTCCAGCTTCCTGAAGTTCTCTGATCATGTTAGATATCTCCCTGAGATGTTGCTTCATGGGGACATTCCCTCTAAACTTGTAGGTATCAAATTTGATCGTCAATCTCCTAAGTTTAGTGGTTGATGTGCCACCAAATTTGTCTTTAAGCATAGCCCATATGGTTTGAGCAGTTTGGTGTTTCTTATATTGGCACATCAGGTCATTCTCCATGGTGCTCAATAAGGTGATTCTTGCAATGTTGTTCTTTCTTTTCCATGCTTGATAAGCGTCCAAATTTCTCCTGTGCTGAGTAGTTGTCCCAGCTTCAGGTTCCACCAAAATAGTATTCAGTGGCCCAACGGCTTATTATTCCTCCAAAATGTACTGGACCTTGCGGTGGCAGATGTCCCAGTTATCGCCATTCAATTTCTCCCCTTTATTCAGTTCAGTAATGATCCCTTTCGTGGCCATTTGTCAGCTCTGGAGTGACATTTTTCATATTTTAGAAAGGTTGTTCTCTTTAAGAGAACTTAACCAAATGATTATATAGCACAGTAAGATATACAATGTCTGTACTTATATCATTCTTGACAAGAAAACAATTTTATTACTAGATCCATGATCAGGAAAATACGTTTGTACCTCCCATCACACAAATACTAGCAACTCTATCGTTTTCTATCAAAAACTTCATATAAGTACTTTAAAATAAGTTATTAAACTTTTAGAAGTTTTACCTTCTAAAAGCTCCCACTTATTAAGAACACATGGTATTATAATGCACAAATCAAATAGCATTAATTGAAAAATCTAGTTCATCACATGAAAAATACTATGGTAAATCCAAAAAAAAATTATTGCAATGGAGTCATATTCTCAACACAAACAAAAGAAAAAAAACTAGGAATATTAAACACCATTAGATGTCAAAACAACAATAGTCAATAATGGTTTTCCTTAATTTCCTAAAAAATCTATTCTTTTTCTTCATGAAATTTGTTGTTCTTTTTACTGCATCATTCCAACTGACAGTTATAGGAAAGGTGCCCCTTACTCTCACAGCTGCTTGATATTTCATCATCACGCTTACATAGAATTCTGAACTACTTTTTTCAGTTATGCTTTCTACATAGTTTGCAATGATTGAGTATATGATTTTTATATTTTTTATTCTAGCTATTTTGTTTGCATCGAATTCTGCTATCCTCTTGGCCATAGTAGCAGAATAGGGTTGGTCAACTTCCTGTTCTAAGTCTAAAGGTTTATCAGGATTGGAGGGTTCAGACCTTGGTCCAGGGTCAAAATAAACCACCTGAGGTTCTTCTTGCATAGGCTCCTCAAATTCCTCTTCATCAAAAAATTCAATTCCTTTAGGGTCTTTTTCAGGATCCTCCTCTGAATCTTCTTCAGGATCATCCATATAGTCAATGGTTATTAACTCATACTCATATGTTTTAGTGTTATTAGAAGCCTCTTGCTTCATTTTCACCTAAATAAATAGATATGAGTAAAAATAACAATTTTAGGAATCCTTAATTGCTCAAAAAACACTCAAATAAGCACTGAAAGGCTCACAAACAAATCCTTAATTTCATCAAAAATAGGCAAATAGCATATCAAAATGAAGATCTCGAATTTAGGAACTTTTAGAAATAAATCGCGTCTCAAACGAAGCCCTCACGCGCCCTGAGAAGAAAAAATCCAGAGAAAATAAAAAAATGGACAAACCACCACTCTCGCTGTCGATGCGTGTTGTACATGCGCCGCCACACAAGCCACCGTCAGCCACACGCGCTGCCTTGCTGGACTCCACGCACCACCAGGTGTCTGATGGTACCCTCCACGTGTCCATCGAGTCAGCCACGTGGCATCACGCTCCACATGGCGTCTCTGCCCCTTTTTTTGTGTGGGGATTGTTTCTGGATCGGGTTGGGCTTGACTCGATCCAGCCCCACTTCCCCATGGCCTAACCCCTTTTTTTTGTTTAGGTCGTGAGGCCCAAACTTATTTTGGTTTTTTTTCCGGATCGGGTCAAAGAACCCAACCCGTAATGTCAGCCACTTATTGACCCATTTTTTTTGGAATCAAAATGACGCCTTTTCTGCTACTATTCATCTTCAACCTCCATCCTAGTCAGTCTGAACCGGCCGGAGTTCCAGATCGGGTCCGTCGGACCCGAATCTTCTAGAGGCTTTTTCTCTACCGTCAGATGTCCATTTTGCGCGTTCTAATAGTCGATTTTCAACATTTTTTCGTGCTCTACACAATGGTATAACTTTTAGAACCTAAAACCCTCATTTTCAGATGACCCAATGTCAATTTATTTTTGGTGTTCGTTGTTTTCTCGTATTCTCCGTTCAACCTAGTGTTTTCATTCGTTCCAGAGTGTTTTATGTGTATTATGAGGCTCTTTAATACACTAATATCTATATAACTAAGGTATAACTGGAAACTCAAAATTAAAACACCAAGCATAAAAAAAAGGAACGTGATGGCAAAAAAAAAAGAGGAAGAACGCAGCTAAGCTATATTGAGCAAGTATTTATCACATATATCACAGTATATATCAGTGGTTTAGGAATTTGAGATCATATGTTCAAGAAAGAGAACTCACAGCGGAAGCATATTCTCATGAAAAATCTCATAGAAGACATAATCATGCTTGAACATATAAAAATCATACTAACAGCATATTACGGAAGCAATTTCATAGATTAAAAAACCTAAGCTCTGATACCACTGATGGAATTCGGGCGTACCTGGAGTATAGTTTCATACTCTCGAGATACCCACGCGAACCGAATCACGGTGGAGTCCGGCTATAACACACAGCAAATACACTGGAGGAGTTTTAGAGAGGAGGCAGAGAGAACTTTAGGAAACCCTAATTCTAGAGTTGTTGGCTGCTTGCACCGTATAAACCCTAAGGCCTATTTTATAAAGATGCTCTCATAAAACAATTAAGAAAATTGTTTATTTCAGTTTGGCCCCCAAGGCCAATGGGCTTGGGCTTAATCCACCAAGGGTGGATAAAACCCATTTTCCAACAGATTTCATATTCATCTCATTTCTTCATTCTTAATCGTTATCCAAACAAAAATTCAAGGGTAGAATTTTATTTATTTCTCAAACCCAATTTGATAAGGTTCACAATAACCATTGTTTTTAAGGCTAGAAGAATTTTATGTACCATGTTGTTTTAATCATCTTCTAGAGTTTCCTTATTTTCTTGAAGAGTATTTCAAATGTCTTATCACTACTACAAAAAACCATGGGAGAAAAAACCAGACCGAATCGGCCGGTCCACCGGTCCCCAGCCCGGTCCAGTCCAAGGGTTAAAGTGGAGGAATAGCCAACCCGGTGAAACCTGGGTTGGCTCGGGCGAACCGGGTATGACCCGGCCGACCCGCCGAGTCGGGCGGGTTAATTTTTTTTGAACAAATTAGCCCCAAAACAACGTCGTTTGGGGCTGATTAGACCAGGACCTGACTCGGTCATCATCTCTAACTCGTGATTTCTGCTCTACGGCTCTGTGCAAATCGCTCGATGGCTCGCTGCTCCTCTCCGATTCTCTCGTGATTTCTCTGTGTCGGCCTCAACCCTCTTCTGTGCAGTTTGATTCTTCGTTCAGAGTTCCAAAATCGTGTAAGAATTTTAGCCCTAATCTGAAGCTCACAAACATCGCTGCTCCTTTCAGATTCTTTCATTTCAACGCTAAGCCAGAAACGGTTGATTCCCTGATTTGCCTAGTACCTATCCATCATCTTCCTTCTATTTCATTTTTGAGTTCATTTCTTCAATTTCTCTCTTGTTGTTCTAGTGTCCTACTTCTCTTGTCGTTGTTGTCTGTTGTTTATTGTTGTTGGGCATGTTAACTCTTGAAATTAATTCTTGGATTGAAATTGATTCTTGGATCGATGACTGTCACTCTGTCAGTATCTTTAGAGAACAAAGTAAGGATGAGTAAAATAATGCTTGCAAAATTGAAATTCAAGACCACCGGAAGAGCATGCCCAATTCAAAACTAATTCTAGAATTATAGTGCAGTAACCTTCAGATAAGTTTTCACCATGAGTTAGTCAAAATGTTAATAGATAATTGAAATTCACAAACTGAAGTTAATGTACTAATAGAGAATAAGATATCTTCATTGGTTAGCAATAATTTGATTAATTTCTCGTAATTAAACTTTCATTGGTTCAGTAATAAATACGATGTTATTTGAGTTCTCATGGGCTTGCTATGTTTTTTTAAAAAAACAATAATTATTGGTGAAGAATTTGATATCTTCCTTAGTGAATTTGAATAGGAGACCGGAGAGTTCTAATAAAGGTAAAATCACCAAATTCTAAAATCCTAAATTAAGATGATTGACCGGTTTAGAATTTGATATATCTTAGAGCCCAACTTAGGATTTGAGTATTTTAAAAGGTTTTTAATAGGATTTTCCCAATTATTTTTTCTTTGCGTAGACAGTTTGGATTGGATAAAGTTAGTATAATTTTTGTGAGCAACTATATAATTTGATTGATTGAAACTTGAAAAGCATGTAGTTTCGTTTCTACAGTGATGGATTTATCGAGTTCTGGAAATGAGAATGTCACCCCTCCTACTCCCTCTTCTAATATCAATTCCAATCCTATTGATAATCCTACTTCCACTACCTCATTATATGGCAAAACTGACCCAGTATAGGCACATGTTGCCTACAAGAAAGAAGGGACACAAAATGTATACACATGTCTTCACTGTGGTAATAGCTATAGAGGATGTGGCATAAACAGGCTGAAGCAACATCTGGGTGGTGTTGTAGGTCAAATTGCTTCTTGTAAAAAAGTTCCAGCTGATGTGCGTCATTGAATGGCAGAGTCTTTAAAAGAACATGCAAAGAAAAAGGAAATTGAGGATATAAGAGAAGAGGGAGTTGAAGAAGAGGAGGTTAATAGTGAAACTAAGAAGAGGAAACATCCTAGTGTATTAGATAAATATTTTTCTCCTAGGACAACTTCTGGAGCTCAACCAACCATAAAGAGTGTCTTAGCATCGAAAGAAGCACAACACAATATGAAGATGCTTATTGATGAATGGGCCATAGTAAACTGCATTACATTTAAAGCATTAAAGTGCCCTTTATTTCAAAAAGTTGTGGATGGAATGTGTTCTATAGGGCCTGGGTTTAAAGCCCCTAGTGCTTATAACTTTAAAACCAACTTGTTGAAAGAATGGAAAAAGGAATGTCAGTTACTAGTTGACGGTCATAGAGATATATGGCAGAAAAAAGGTTGCACACTTATGGCAGATGGATGGACTGATATGAGGCAACGGACTTTGATAAACTTTTTAGTTTATTCTACCCATGGAATGGTATTTGTTAAGTCTGTTGATGCATCAGATTTAGTTAAAGATGCAAAGACTTTATTCACTTTGTTTTCTGAAGTGATTGAGTGGGTCGGTTCCACCAATATTGTTCACGTGGTGACTGACAATGCTGCCAATTACGTGGCATGTGGAAGGTTGATCAATGAGAAATATAAAAATATTTATTGGTCTCCTTGTGCTGCTCATTGTTTAAATCTTATATTGAAAGACATTTCAAGCATGCCTCATGTGTCAGACATTGCAGCAAAGGCATCAAAGATAACAATATTTGCTTACAATCACATGATATTCTTGTCTTGGCTGAGAAAAAGGCCGGGTTGGAAAGAAATTATGTGTCCTGGTGCTACAAGATTTGCCACTACCTTTATTACATTGCACAACATATATATGCACAAGCATGACTTGCAAGCCCTTGTTGTTGATAAACACTTTGTGGACCATAAGCTATCTAGGACTACTCCCGGAAAAATTTTTAGTGCAATCATATTAGAAAGCCGATTTTGGAATGAATGCTACCAAATTGTGAAGATTGTAACTCCTCTAATAAAATTGTTGAGAATTGTTGACTCAGATGAGAAGCCTTTACTGCCATATGTTTATGAAGGCATACAAAGGGCAAAAAGTGGAATTAAAGAGATGTTCAAGGGGAATAAAGATCTATACAAGCCTTACACAAGTATCATTAAAACGAGATGGGATAAACATTTGAAGACTGATCTCCATGCAGCTTCCTATTTGTTGAACCCAGCATTCGTATATGGTCCAAACTTTGTTCATAAGGGAGGGCTAATGCAAGCTTTGATTGATGTGGTAAAGGCTAACTCAGATGAAAATGTTGATTGCTTCAAGATAATGAAGCAAGTCACACTGCATCTTGAAAGAAAAGAATCTTTCTGCCGAGAGACATGTAAAAAGGGAGCTCAAAAACTAGATCCTTGTAAGTAACTAAGTATTTATCTTTATTGTTTAGGGTTTAATTAACATATTAATTTATTGCAACTAATATTTTGTACATGTTTTATTTTGTAGATAAATGGTGGATGTATTATGGCTATTCAGTACCAGAATTGCAACATGTTGCAATTCGTATTCTTAGCCAAACATCTGCTTCTTCTGGTTGCAAGAGAAATTGGAGTTTATTTGAGCGCATCCATACAAAAAGAAGAAATAGATTGGAGCATCAAAGGCTGAATGATTTAGTTTACACTAGTTATAACTTGCGATTAAAGCATAGGTAACTTTAGATATTATGAAAAATTTTGTTCTTCACTATAAAATGGATGTATTTAAAAGTTTTAATTGAACTTATATGTCATTGAAATTTGAAGGGTTGAATTGAAGAAAAAGCAGACAAGTTATGATCCTATTGACTATGAGTCTATTGATGAGGTGGATTTTTGGGTGACTGAAGAAGATCCCATTCCAGAATTTAATAATGAAGATATAGAAAATCTTGAAGGACTTCTTGGTAGTGAAGGCATTGCACATTCATCTACTCTGGATAGGGTTAATGAAGGTTTATATGTGCTGTTAATATCTTCTTACTAATTTATTATTCATCCATATAATTATATGTTACATATAATCATTGATATTATTGTCGTGTATATGTGTAGGTGACGAAGATATGGACGTTCTTGATCCTCCGGCTTTGCCTGATGATATTATTACCTCTTACCCTTTACCCAATCCACCTCCTAATGACTCATCTCCAATAGATCCCCTTGATGAGTTGTAGAGCTTGATGATTTAAATCGGTATCTTTTGACTATTCTGATGTTGGTTCTTGCCTCTTGGTTGTTTGATGAATGATAATTGACATTGTCATGTTTTAATTATATTTTGATGTTAGTTATGGATTTTGATTGAACTTTGAAGAACTAACTTGTTGTTAGTAATGACTTTTGAATTATGAATTATGGTTATTTTGTTATTGTCAATTAAATTATAATATTTTAATATGACCGGTTCGACCATCGGTCTAACCCCGGTTGAACCATTGACCCTTGAACCTGTGCCGTGACCGGTTCATTGACCGGTCTGGTTTTTTGTTCCTTGCAAAAAACACAACAAGCAACACTTTTTTTAAAAAATATTATGGCATTTTACAAACGGCATAGCATCCAGTGTCATAAGAAGAACCTACGGCGCTTATGAAATTTAAAAAATGCTAGAACATTGTATTTAATTATTATTTTTTTAAAAAAAAGACTGACCTCTTGCGGCATTTCCAGCTGGAAACGCCCTCTGAAGAACCTCCTATGGCGCTTCCTATGGAAGCGTTGTAGGAGGTTATTGCACCTCTTACAGCGCTTCCATATGAAGCTTCATAAAAGGTCCCTTTTTAAAAAAAAATTTTGTGTGATGATTTTTTTCCTGATGAAACCCTCGATTTGTATTTACATCCAAATCCATCATCAAACTTGCAAGTTTTCTTTGCAATATTTAATTCTCATCTTTATCTATCAAGTATGGAAGAACTCCAAGTAAATATCTGGAAAAAAAATTAAACATACATATAAGATTCATGACAGATTTTAACTAAAAAATAAGAAGAAGAAGAAAAAAAACATACAGATTTAAACTCAAAAATTAAAAAACTTATAATGTATAGGAAGTTTAAGAAGGAAGAGTCGAAACTTCAAGTAAATATCTGGAAAAAATAAGCATAAATATAATATTCATGATAGATTTTAACTAAAAAGAAGAAGAAGAAAGCATACAGATTTAAGCTTCTACATCTAAAAAACGCTTACAAGCTAAAGGGTTTCTATAGGAAATAGAGACCAAGACAATAGAGTAGGGACTAAAGGGATAAGACAAGATGGTGGAATAATAGAGATTTAAAAAATTGGGAGCTAGAGGGCATGCGAGGAAGACGACAATGATAGGCTGATGAAATGTTAAAATAGAACCTTAAATTTAAAGTCTATAGAAGCTCCGACGCTTTCCTCACCAAGTGTCACAGCTTTCAGTAATTGAAATAAAAAATAAAAAAAAACAATGACGTTAAATTCAAAGTTAATAATCTTTAACGACGCTTGACATTTAAACGTCGTTCAAAAATGCATATTGCCTAACAATATATTATATTATGTAATACATACATATATATATATATATACATATATATATATAATATTATATATAATTATATATATTATAATATTATATATAATTCTTAACATAATATATAATTGCCTTAGGCAAATCCGGCGCTTCAGTTGAAGCACCAGATAAAGCTAATTTAATTAGCCTTGTCTTGCGCTTCAGTGAAACGTCAGACAAGGCTAATATTTATTAGCCTTCTCCGGCACTTCACTGAAACGCCGGATAAGGCAATAAAAATTGTTGCCTTCTCCGCGTTTCACTGTGAAGTGCCGGATGGATAAGGTAATTAAAATTATTATATTATCCGGCGCTTTTTAGTGAAGCGCCGAATAAGGTCCATATTTTTTTTGATAATTTTTTTACAAATTATTTTTTTTTATTTTTAAGGACTTTAGTCGACAGATTTTTTTTTCTGGTAAGTTTTTTTATTTTTTTTTTACAGATTATTCCTTTGATATCTCAAGGATCTTAGTCGACGCTTTCTTTGAAAGAGCCTATTAAGGTATAGTTTTTTTTCCTGATAATTTTTTTTACATATAACTTTTTTTTTCCGATAACTAATGGAATAAAAGGTCTTGGGTGCAAGGAAATTAATATAAAAAATTAGATTTAAATTTAAATTTATTTAATTTATTTTTTCATTTTTTCTTTATTTATTTTTTCTTCATAATTAAATCATTAGAAATAAATAAGTATGGGAAAGTTTGCTATGACTACATGAATATTCATTATTTATATAAGCTAAATAGCATTTAATAACATTGAGAATAAATGAGGTTTAAATGTATTCACTAATATCAATTTTTTTTAAAAACAAAAGACCTTGGTCAGCGCTTTACGTTAAAGCACCGTTCAAGGTCAATTTTTTTTGTTAAGACAATAAACTTTATTTTTTTCTGATAATTTTTTACCAATTATTCTTATTATTAAGGTGAAAATTTCATTTAGGCATTTTTTTAAGATAAAATGTTTGTATAGCTTTTGTTAATTTATTTTTTAAATATTTATTTTAATTTATAAGTAAAGCATTAGAAATAAATAAGTTAGAGGAAGTTTATTTGCTGACTACATGTATATAACTTAAGTAGCATCTAAATGTTTAGAATATAATTTTAAATCATTACACTAGTTATGACGCTTTGCTATAAAATGCCATAGCTGATATACTTGATATTAAAAAAAAGAAAAAAAAAGATCTTGCACGACGTTTCTTAAGAAAGTTCCACACAAGCTTAACACTGAGAGCCCGTTTGGTTCAACCCCATTGCATGCATGCAATAATAATCATGATTGCATTACCAAGAGAAGAGTGTTTGGTTGCTCTTTAGTATAGTAATAGGGTTTACCATGATAATAATGATTACCAAAAAATTGGTAATCCTTATTCATACCTCCCCACTATGAATCCTCATTATCATCCCATTGCATAGTTGAAAAAGTCCAATTTACCCTTTAGTTTTACTTCTTTTTATTTTACTTATATCTTTTCACTTAGCCACATTGCCACAACCGCTTCCACCACTACCTCCTCCACCACCACCGCTACCACTACCTCCTTCTCCTCCACAGCCACCTCAGCCACCCACCGTCGCAGCTACTACCTCCTCTTCCTTCGTTGCTGCTGGCAGCCGGCACCTCCCCCACTACCTCCTCCTCTGCAACCTCCACCTGGTACCTCCACCACCACCGCCACCACTTCTACCTCCTCCTCTGTCGCCGCTACTGCTACCTCATACCATCGCCATCACTACCTCCTCCTCGGCTGCCACCATCACTACCTCCTCCTCCACCGCTGCCACCACTCGCTACTCATTTCCAGCCACTACCTCCTCCTCCACCCCCTTGCTCTTAACTTTTTTTTTACAAAAGATTATAGTAAGGGTAAAAAAGACTCCGTGTAATATATTAATTTTAAATAATTGTTAAAATAATAACTCATTGCACCTTATTTAAAAATCAAACCCAACACTAGCCTTGTAATTAATATTGCATTGCATTACCATTGCATCGCATTGCACTACACTGCAGGGTGTAATGGGATTAAATCAAACGGCCCTAAGTTGTGACGTTTATAATAAAAAGCGTCGTAGCTTATAATTTTTTTCCCCTTAAAAAAAATAATTACCTACGGCGTTTCTTTGAGAAGCGTCATTAGATGTGCGCCATTAAAAACCTTTTTTGTAGTAGTGTATGCCATTTTTCCTTGTTTCTTCAAGGAAACATTAAGTAGTATTTGTTTTAAAATCTTTTATAGTTTCTAATGTTGGTGGTTAGACTAGGCTCAAGGCTCCTTTTCACTCATGAAGTGAGCTCTACCTTCTGAGGTACATCACTTTCTTGAATCTCATTTTGATCTGGAGTTTTGGCATTGGGAAGTTTCTCCATTTGAGATTTTGTTTCACAGTGTTTTGATACTGTCTCTTTAGTATCAAATCCTCATTTTCACCTCGGTGAGGTTTCTTTATATATGAATCTTGACATTCACCTTCTTAAGATTCAAGAAATTCAGGTTTTTCTTTAGGTTTTCCTTGCCCTGCAAAAATCAAATAAAATTTTGATCTATCATATAATTAGAAATTTTCTAATCATGAGATATTAATAATTTAAACTAATATTCTCATATTTTATTTAGATTTTATATTATTTCCTAAGATTGGCTAATAATCTAAATATTATCTAATAAATCCAAATTAGCCTAAAATAGTTCCCAAAATAAATTAATAAGGTGGGATAAAATATATTAAATTTGGGATTTATCAACTCCCCCACACTTATCATTTGCACTCCTGGGAAAAATAAATCAAGACCAAGGGAGAATAGCAAAACAAAACAAAACAAAAGTTTAAAAAAGTGAATGTTCCAATCATAAGCAAAAAGTAAGCTAAAGTATTTCAGCAACTCACTCATCCAAGTGATTTCCTCATGACTCGAGAAAATAAACTTCATGGAAATTTACTTGACAAAGAGGAACCTACGCTAGAAATCCCTCACCAAGGATAATGTTTATGTCACTCATCACTCAAAAGTGTATTGGCTTGTGTTTACACTCAAATTCGCCCTATCAGGTACTCTTTCCTTAGGCTTGCCAAGAATCTAAGTTCTCCACCATTAACAAAGCAAATGCAAGCATAAATCAAAAGGACTTTTATTAGGTTGTAATAGGGCTAGGGCTAAGAAAAAAATGGATATGGTGTTTGGGAAAAACAAAGTTGAATATATTAGAAGATAAAGAGAATAATGCATTAGAGAATATAGGATGCAAGAGATCATACCAAACTTGAAATGAGTCATTTTTTTCTTTCTTCTTCTTTTTTTCCTTTCTTTTTCAAATTTCTTAGGCTGTTATACATATGTTCTTTTGATGTGAACCCTTATATTGGTGATACAAAGGCCCGGTTACTCAAGCTTTTATAACTCAATAGCACCAAGATACTACTAGCACGCTCATGACTCCTAGTGGCTGTTTAACGTGAAGATCAACATTGGTGATGAAGACCCCCGTTACTAAGCACAGCTTAAATCAGCGGAGCGGAATTTTATTGCATCTCTCTCTCTTGTTTTTTCTTGTTTTTTTCATTTTTTTTACGACCCAATTTCTGATTTTCTATAGGTTCTTCCATACAAATCAAATAAAATGCATTACTCCTCAACTCCTAAGACATTCAAAAGGGTAGGAATTTTTTTTTCAGACTATAGGTGTAGGCAAAAAATGAATAAAGATATAGGCTCAAAGGGGCTAAACAAAGGATATATGCATAATAAGGGTAGATTTTTTTTTTCTGGCTAAAATGAAATGAATGCCTTTATCATGTTTATGAATACATATGCCTAAAATGTTGTCTCAAATAAGATTCAAGTCAAGTTCTATATCAAGTAAAGACATAGGGATACATACTAGAAAAAAAAATTGCATTAGGCTCAAAATCTCACTAGGTATATGATCACTAGCCTAAATTCACCAAAGTCAATTTCATTGCCACTTAGTCTATTAACTCAAAACAAGATCAATCACTTTTCAAATCAAGAATGCATCATACTAGAGTCACTTAGAACTTGCAATTTTCACATTCAAAATAGTTGATCCCTCCCCCACACTTAAACAATGCATTGTCCTCAATGTAAAACAATCATTTAAAATCACAAAGTAATATGCAGCATAGTTTAACTCAATAATATGACAATGCAAAATAGAAGAGTGAAGGAAGGAATACAACCGGGGTCTACGTGGTGTCACGAAAGTGTAGCAACCTCCACTGCCTGAGTGGAGAACCCATCGAAGAATAGCTTCAAGCGGTGTCCATTAACAACGAAGCACTTTCCATTTGGCTCTCTTTTAATCTTCACAACTCCATAGGGAAAAACATCAATGACAATGAAAGGCCCCTCCCATCTAGAGCGGAGTTTTCCAGGCATGAGTTTTAATCGAGAGACATAGAGTAGAACTTTTTGGCCCACTTGAAATTCCTTTTCCACAATGAGTTTGTCATGGATTGCCTTAGTTTGTTCCTTATAAATTCTAGCATTCTCATAAGCTTCTCTTCTTAATTCTTCAAGCTCTTGCAATTGCAACGTTCTTTCAGAACCGGCACTAGCAAGATCGAGATTGCACCTTTTAATTGCCCAGTATGCCTTGTGCTCCACCTCTACCGACAAATGACATGCTTTGCCATAGACAATCCTGGATGGAGACATGCCAATGGGGCTTTTATATGCTGTACGATATGCCAAAAGTGTATCATCGAGCCTTTTACTCCAATACTTGCGGTTGGGTTGCACTGTCTTTTCTAAAATGAGCTTGATCTCTCTATTAGAGATCTCTGCTTGAACATTTGTCTGAGGGTGGTATGAAGTAGCCACCTTATGCATTACACCATATTGCCAAGCAAGCTTTGTAAACTTTGATTGCAAAAATGAGTTCCTTGATCGCTAATGATAGCTCTAGGAATGCCAACCTGCAAAGAATGTGAGACCGAACAAAGGAAACCACTACAGAAGAGTCATTAGTACAAGTGGGGATTGCCTCAACCCACTCAGACACATAATCCATAGCTAGCAGGATATACAGATAACCAAATGAAGTGGGAAAAGGTCCCATGAAATAAATTCCCCAAACATCAAAGACTTCACAGAATAATAAGGGTTGTTGGGGCATCTCATGTTTCCTAGAAATATTACCCACAAATTGATACCTAGAACACTTCTTACAAAATTCATGGGCATCATGAAATAGACTAGGCCAGAATAATCCACTTTCTAAAACCTTTCTAGCAGTACGCTTAGCACTAAAATGCCCTCCACATGCAAGACTATGGAAAAAAGTTAAGACAGACTCAAATACATCATCAGGAATGCATCGCCTAATAATTTGATCACTACAAATATGCCACAAGTAAGGATCATCCCATATATAGAATTTAGCATCACTCTTAAACTTATTCAATTGATGTTTATTCATATCAATTGGTAAAACAGATGCAACTAGATAATTAGCAATATCAACATACCAAGGGATAGAAACAACAACCTCACAGAGTCTTTGATCAGGAAAATCATCTAAGGGTAAAGAGGTTACCGCAGGTGTCTTAATCCTACTTAAATGATCAGCTACCATATTCCCTGCTCCGCTCTTATCACGGATCTCCACATCAAACTCTTGAATCAGCATCACACACCTAATGAGGCGAGGTTTGGAGTCTGCTTTCTTGAATAAGTACTTGATAGCTGAGTGATATGTAAAGACAGTCACCGTTGTGTGAAGAATGTAGGATCGAAATTTCTCAAGCCCAAAGACGATTGCAAACAGCTCTTTCTCTGTTGTAGTGTAGTTAGCCTGAGCAGCATCCAATGTTTGAGATGCATAGGATATTATATGTTGTCTCTTTTCTACTCTCTGGGCAAGAACTGCACCTAATGCATAATCTAAAGCATCACAAAGAAGCTCAAATGGAAGGTTCCAATTAGGTGGCTGAATAATGGGGGTGTAGTGAATCTGTTCTTTAACTCATCCCATACGTACCTGCAAGTATCATCAAAAACAAAACCCACATCTTTCTGCAATAAATGAGACAATGGTGATACTATCTTACTAAAATCCTGGATGAATCTCCCATAAAATCCAGCATGCCCAAGAAAAGTGCGTACATCTTTCACACATGAAGGATATGGAAGAGATGAAATAATGTCAACCTTGGCCTTATCAACCTCAATACCATTATGTGAAACAACATGGCCTAAAACAATTCCTTTCTTAACCATAAAATGGCATTTCTCAAAATTCAGCACAAGATTATATTGAATACATCTTTCCAAAACCTTATCCAAACTAGCTAAGCATGCATCAAAAGAATCACCATAAACAGTGAAATCATCCATGAAAACTTCCATGCAATGCTCAAGAAAATCAGAGAATATGGAAACCATGCAACGCTGAAAAGTGCCTGGTGCATTACATAAACCAAATGGCATGCGTCTATATGCAAAGGTTCTAAATGGACATGTGAATGTGGTCTTATCTTAGTCTTCAGGTGCAATAGATATTTGAAAATATCCAGAAAAACCATCCAAAAAGCAGTAATGTGATCTACCAGCCAATCTTTCTAACATTTGATCTATAAATGGAAGGGGGTAATGATCCTTTCTAGTCACAAAATTCAATCTCCTATAGTCAATACACACTCTCCAACTATTCTGGACTCTAGTTGGAACTAGCTCGCCTTCATCATTATGAACAACAGTAATACCAGTTTTCTTAAGCACTACCTGAACTGGACTTACCCACTGGCTATCAGAAATAGGGTAGATTATACCTGCAGAAAGAAGTTTGGAGACCTCTTTCTTTACCACATCAAGGATTAATGGATTAAGTCGTCTCTGTGGTTGTCGTACAGCTTTAGCACCATCTTCCAGAAGGATCCGGTGCATGCACATATCTGGGCTGATTCCAAGGATATCAGCAAGAGTCCATCCAATAGCTTTCATTCGTCGCTTAAGTACCTCTAAGAGGTGGGTCTCTTCATCAGCAACTATGTCACTGGCCACAATTACTAGAAGTGTCTCATTCTTCCCTAAATAGGCATATTTCAATGAGTCAGGAAGTGGCTTTAACTCTAGGGATGGTGCTTGCTCCATCGAAGGTATTAATGGCTTCAAATCAACATCAGTCAAACTAGAGACCTGCACAACAAATTCACAGATAAAAGAGAAAACTTTCCCACCTTGGGGGGTATTAGTAGAAACTGCAAGAGAAAGAGGATCAACAAACGCATTGCAGTCAATATTAATAGTGCCATCAATAGCACTCATATCGGAGATAGCATTAGAATCAGAAATCTCCCCATTAGATACATGATCAATGCTAATCAATAAATCAGAATCAGGTAGTGAAGATAAATCAGTTTTATCCATGTCATCAATTGCACTAAGTAACTGGGAGAGTCCATCAGAATCAATAGAAGCAGTAGATATATGATCACTAGAATCATTAATGCCACTAACAGGCATAGAGGCATCATGTCTAGAATGTCTCAAAATTTCAATACCATCAGTGAAAATATCAATATCAGCAATATCGAGATCAACACATATATCACAACTACCAATGTTAGCACATGAACAGGAGATAGCATTATCTAAGCCAGCAATATCACAAGATCTACCAAGCATGCTATTGTTAAGATCTATAACAGAATCATCTATAATAGCATCAATACCATTAACATATATTTATGCACAATCATCAGGGGGATGTCTCATAGATTCAAGCACATCAAATCTAATAGTTTCACCATAAAATTCTAGAGTAAGGCTACCAGCATGCACATCTATCATAGCTCTAGCGGTTTTAAGGAAGGGCCAGCCTAAGATCAATGATGAATATCCTTTCTGTCTAAATCTACCATCATCCATTTCAAGAACATAGAAGTCAGCAGGGAATATGAAATCTTTTACCTTAACCAGGATGTCCTCTAAGACGCCTTCTGGAACTGTGCAACGTCTATCAGCAAGGGATGCAACAAGATTCGTGGGCTTAAGCTCTACACCCTTGAGTTGATTGAAGACTAATTTTGGCATGACGTTGATAGCTGCTCCCAAATCTGTTAGGGCATCTGAGAACTCAATGTCACCAATAGTGCAAGGTATAAGAAAGCTACCAGGATCCTTACACTTCACTGGCATTGGCATTTGATAAAGAGAAGAGACAACTGCCCCTAAGTTAACTTTGCCTTCGTGCTTAAACTTCCTCTTTGTAGTACATAATTCCTTCAAGAATGAGGTGTAGGTATTATAAGTTGAGGCAATAGAATTAAGTATTTTAATTATTTCTTATACCCCTGTTTAGCCAGCCCTGTTTAAGCATGAAGGAGTTAATTTTTGGTTAATTGGATGCTTCCAATGAGTTTAGAGGGGGTTTTTGTGTAGGATAATGCTCCTAGTACAAGTTTGGAACCATTAGGATTGAACATTGAATTTTATAAATGGAGCAATGTCTTTTTATGTAAGGCAAAACTAGGGAAAACAACATCTTCTGCCCTTGAAATTGGGTGAGCATTTAGTACACATATTAAGTTTAAAATAAGTTCAAGAACACATTAATTGGCTGTGTAGATTGAACGTTATGAATTTTCCAATTTGGGGTAGGAAAACTGGAAAATCCTATTCTATCAATTGAGCAATGAATGTTCACGCTAGAATTAGGGACTTATGCCCATGGTTTGACGCTGAGTGTTAATTTTCAGTTGTAGAGGATTAAAATAGCTTTAAATGAGATTTGAACTACTTTATTTGGATTTTCCTAGATGAAGTTATAAGTTTTTAAAATTCATTGAAAAATTAAGGGTTAAAGTTTGTTTTAAAGCTAGGATTTTAGGAGACAAATAATTTGAGTTATGAATGGTATAAGTATTAATCTACCCTTACTTATACATGTATACGTTAGGATTTGGGTTGTGCTCAAGTCCACCAAGAAATTATCAAGGAAAGAAACAGGTACAAGGTAAATCGGAAGAAAGTGCAAGAGGTAGTAACTCTTTTCTTCTCATGTTATTGTGCATTGGTTTCTGCATGTTTGATTGTGCTATTTTACTGTAGTTAAGCATGAGAACATGTAAATTATCTTTGCATAGATATTTTCCATGGCCATGTGCACCAGATAGATCGGCAGAGCAATTATATGCCTAGTATGTGCACTAGTTATTTATTCATTTTATCTATTTGTAAAATGAATTTGCACTAGTTATTTTTACAGTTTATCTATCCGCAAGAGATTATGTACTGTTAGTTATTCAGTTCAACTATCGATAAGATGTATGTGCACTAGTTAGCTTCTCAGCTCAATTATTTGCAAGGTTTGGGTTTTGTTCTTTATGGCTTATTTTTACATGCATTGTTATTAACCTTGTATGATTAACATGATGAGATTAGTTACTACTAATATTTCCCCAAATCTCCCCCCTTTCTTTCATGCTATACAGTAAGGAAAAGTACTTCTAATGCTAACGTTTTGTGGTTGGTGAAGAATGAAGGTGGATGGAGCTGGAGAAGTATTTGTTTAAGTTTTGAATATATGCTTAGTTATAATTACTTTAATATTGAAGTTAGATATGTATATACTACATATTTTGCCATGTAAATATACCCTCCGTAAGGAGGAGAGCTAAGGCAGCCCAGAGGTAAGTGCCGTAAGTACAGATGGCAAATACACATACACACACACATATAGTGGTAGTAGTTTTAGTTGATATTACAAGTGTTATTAGTATTTGTAGTTTCGTTTTAAACTTTGGGCAAGGGTACAAGTTAAGCCCGGAGATGTTTACATGCTAAAGTTACAGGTTTAGGTTTTAAAAGGATAGGTAGTTTGGAAAACTTTGACCAAGTGTATTAAAGTTCTAGATTAATGAAATAAAACCTTATAACTTTATGAATTATTAGATGAAGGTTTTAAGTTGCAGTAAATGGGTGTGTTGAATCAATGAGCTCGGGTCTTGTTATCAAAAGGTTTTCATAGAGATTTAATTTAGAGATGAGCCACTGAGTTTGGGTTTGAAACAAGTTACTTAAGGATTTTTAAGTTTAGTCTTTATTTAAAAAAAAAAAGCCCCTTAGTTTTTGAAACTTCATCGTTTTAGGATACTGATTGGGTCATTAATGGTTTATAATTAGTACATCTTAAAAAAATGACCTTAGAGTAAGGTGTTACAATGAAACTGCAGTAGTTTAGTGAAAATTATATCATTTTAGCGCCTAACCCTATGAATCTAGAATATAAGATTAGATTGGACTTAGTCCCCAAAGTGATATTGGTTTGCGAATCTAAAACTTTTAGATATAACATAAACCTCATTTAGATATAACATAAACCTCATTGTTAAATTTACGCATTCACCATTAAAAAAATAATAAAGGAATATTGTATCATTTATATACAGTTCTTACAAATTTTTTATGTTCAAATATTTTTATTTTTTCAGTCAATTTAATAGAATACTCTGTTTTCTTTCCTTTTGCCACCATAGCTGTTCCCACTTCCATTCTCTTTATAATTTATTTAGTATTGCAACACCTACACTAAACAGCTCAATCTAATTAATTTTACAAAGCCTTTTGCACATTCAAATAGAATATCAAATCCTGGCTCATAAAAAAAAAAAAAAGAATATCCAATCAGTTGAATATCAAGTTTGAGGTGGCAAAATAGATCAGCATATACCAATCATGAATCATACCAAGTCCATTAACAGGATTCATAGCACTATAAAGTCATGATGAACTCAGAGTATGAAGCGGCAATATCAGAGTAAAGGACAATAGGTAAGGATGAGAAAATAGAGAAAATTGGATAAGCTCTTGCATCAAGTCTCATAATCACAAATTTATTAGAAACATATGTGCAAAATAATAAGAGTTGACAGTTAGAACTTTTTAGGGTTATAATCATTGTTAACAAAATACTGTCTGCATCATGTTTTACTGAAAGAAACAAAACACAAGGTAATTAAACCTTACCTGGACCTAGGTTAGATAAACCTGTAATATTTTTATAATAATAATAATAAAATAATATTATATTATATTTATAATATATATATATATATATATATGTGTGTGTGTGTGTGTGTGTGTGTGTGTGTGTGTGTGTGTATGTATATATGTTGCTTTGGCGCCATAAGCAACAAATTCAGAAGAAGAGGGGGTATTATAAATACCCCTCAGCTAAACACTTCACGCAGGTGAAGTGTTTGAGAAGGCAGACGGACGGTGAGGTTCTGATAAGGATATTTTTTGTTCTTCGAAGAACAATAAGGTACATAAAATTTCTTTTAATTACAAAGCTTCTTTTATGAAAAATGTTCTAAATAATTTTCTCTTTCATATGATAGTAATTTTATACTAGTTAGAGAATATTTGGGGATATAATTTTAGGCAAGTTTTGAATTTTGTCAATATAAGACTGTAGAAATGTAGAAAATAATTAATAGTTAATTTTAATCAGTTTAGATTTATTATTTAGTTTTCATGTGATTTTATAATTAATTTCTTTTATAAATAGTATATAAATTAATCTCTATAGGGTGTTTTTACCGATAAAAATTAGTTTAATTATTTTATTTAGATTATTGGATGTATTATTGAGGTTTTAATCGGTTTATTTTTGTTAAATCTAAGCTACGTGAAAAATATAAATTAGGACTTAATATTTGAATTAGAATTTGATATGATTTTAATTATGTGGATATTTGAGGAATTGTTTAATAATTATATTATATCCATATACATTATGAAAAAGAGATTTAATTATTTAGGAAGTTGGTATTGGAGATTTTGTAATTATAGGTATATTAAAGGTTATTTAAGGATTTTTAAGGAGTAATTTGGGTTATGAGGAATAATCTATGACTAAGAATTTGTAAAGGGAATTGGAATAATTTAGGATAATAGTAGTAGAGGAAATTGAGTTGTAGAAGTTAAATTATATAAGTTATTTTATTATTATTTATAATTAATTGGTATTTATATTAATAATGTAGAGTTTTCTTACGATCGGTGATTACACGGATTTTACTATTCAAATTAAGGTTTAGCTTGGAATTGAGGTAACCGGGATTAATTTATTTTATATGCTTGTTTTGGACTGTAAGGTGTTTTAATAACCTTACTTTTATCTATATTACTTGTATGTGTTTTGTAAGATTATATTTATGTCTGAATCTGAATTTATTTCAGTGAAGCAGTGTATTTTCTAATTTACATATATAAGTGAAAATTATTATTAAATTGTTACTGTTATGATGGATATGATGTCTGAAATGGAATGTTGTATAAGAATTTAGAATTCTCATAATTGTTTTATAAAGCTGTATTAATTTATTATTTTTATATTACAGGATTTGTTGGATTGTGTGGAAGAGATATGGTGAATTGTGTGCCCATCGGCTCTCTCAATCCTGGCCCGGATTTTGGAGCTGAGTGTTTAGGCGGACACCTCCCTATTACGGTATATTGGTGGTGGCATGGGAGGGGGCAGTATTCTTGATGTGACTAGCTAACATTTGGCCGGGTATACTAGCATTGATAGACTGTACCAGTCCAGAGGAGATAAGGAGGAGCAGGATGGATGAGTGTGGATGGTTTTATCCATTGATTATATCATGTTAAATTTTGTATTATGAGAATATTATTATTATGATGTCAGTTAAACCTGCTTCTCTGACTTACAATCTTTCCCTACATATTTTGTAAATTGATTTTTGGTTATTGAGACTTTATGTCTCACCCCGTTATTATAAATAATTTTTCAGGCGAGACCTCTAGTCTGGATAGAGGCCAAGGGAAGCAACCAGAGGCATAGACGTTGAGAATCTTGTAGGCCTCTTTTAGTATTGGTGTTGTGTTAATTTCTATATTGTCATTATAGGGCCCACATGTTTTTAAAATGCCATATTTACTGTTTGGATATCTATGTTGGAAATCATTTTGTGACCCATGGGTTAATTGTGATGTGATATCAGAATAATAAATTTATCTGCAGTGAGTTTGCGGGCGAGTTTGTGTAATTGTATTGGGTGATACTTGTTGTGAGAAAGGGTCGTTACAAAACCAGAGCTGATCCGGGGCTAAACCAGTGAGAAATTGAAAATTTTAGGCTTATTAAGATGAAATTTTAAAGAAAAAATTAAAAAAATGATTTTCTTTTTTTTAAAAAAAAAAAGAAGTCAAAAAGTTGACCCGGACCTGGTCTAAGATCACTGACAGAACATGTACCTAGAACTGAGCAAATTAATATACCTCAGCACCAAGTCTGAAATAGATGCTCAATAGAATGCCAAAAGTTTGACATCCACTACCAACAGCTACAGCCTTCTTTATTCTCAACTTCGTTGGGATTGTTGAAATTATTTAAATCAACATCAACTTCATCTTTGGAATTTTTGCCGCCTTTCAACATTTCTACACAACACACACCACTCACTCTTGCTTATTTTAAACAATACTGACTTAATATATAGTGCAAAATGATATATCACGTTGGTTCAATTACAACATAAAACAAGAACAATGAATATGAATATGCAGAATAATACTCTATATAGTTGATGACCAGCGATAATATGACCGTTTATATATATTAATACTTCCTCTGGGGCTGATTACAAGTTCATATCTATTTGAAGACTTTGTCTTGACTTGCATATTGCATATGGAGAATATGATGAAGATGCAAGATATCTAGAGACCAAAACATTGTTTATGAAAATATACTGAAATCTTAAATTTAATAAGCGATAAGTCATTGTTTATGGTTATAACAAAATCGAATAATATTTTCTTAAAAAATCTAAATAATAAATAATTTCTCATAAAGTCCCTAAACAATCCGAGAATAACTTAATTTTTAGATTTAAATAAACAAATCTTTAAAATGCATGCATTATTGTTCTTTATTAGTTTTTCTCACTCAGATTACTCAATGGTTAGCAAAAGTTTTAAGATCATAGCTTCAATCACGGGGTAAAAAAGAGCTAGATCAGCATGTACATACCTATCATCAATCACGGGGGTAAAGAAGGAATAGACAAGCTTAGGTTCAACCAAGTTTCTTAATAATCCTAATGCTAATGATTAGCTGCTCATGGAAATATATATAAATAAGCCTAATAATCACAAATTTATTAGAAACATGTGCAAAATATATAATAAGGGTCTACTTAGCTGTAAGTCTTTTTTCTTTTTGGACAAAGCTGCAAGTCTAATGAACGAAATACTGTATGTGCATCACGATTTAAAGGAGAACAGATGCCATCGACTTCTACAATCATTTCCTTTTCTGATAATTGATCATGATGTCTCGGGCAATGAGTATAACCTTCATTTTTCTCAACTTCACTGATATTGCTACTACAACCTTTGTCCTTTGTTCTTCTCCAAGCTTCAACATCTTCTTTATGCACTGCCCGCCATCCACACTTCCTTATTTTTAATGCTGGTGACCTATTTTTACTAGCATTCATAGAAAAAAATGCCATTTGAAGTTCGTCCACAACCGAACAACGAATATATGTAATATAAAGTTGACGCCTATAGCGCGGATCTAAAAAAAATTCATCGCCTTGAACATACTTATTTGGAAAACAGTGATTAGGAAATCCGAAAGTACAATAAATGGAATCCCATCCACTTCTAAATGCCAAATCGTGTTCTATCACAAAGCATATGGCTATGCCCCACCATTCACTTGAATCACAATAATGAGGGGATATGCTTATTATGAATGACATATTTGGATGCCTGAAGTCTTTGTCATCAAAGCAGTTTTGGTTATAAAACCATGATGGCACTTTACCACCTTCAATCATTAATCGGCGAGTACATTGCTTGGAGAAATCAAAAGGCTGGAACCAAAAAACAAAAGACTGTTTGTGTTAGTATGTAAGGAATGGAAATATATACAAGTCAAATAAACTAAATATTGACCATCAAAGAAATTAAGGGGAAAAAATCAAGTTATTCTAAAAACTCACAATTTGTGAACCCAATGTTGTAATTGCAGATTTGAGATCTCGATCAACAGCTTTAACGAGATTGAGAACCTATAAGAAAAAATTTTCCATGTTAAAAGAAGTATAATGATTAAGGTGAAACGACAAGTGAAGACAAATAACATAAGATAAAACCTGGTCAGGCTGAAAAGATTCAATGAAATCCCACCACAAGTGTTGTGAACTCTGGTAATGTGTCATTGATGAACACCCAAATGCATATATGGCTGATAGATTTGACGGAAGTTGTGGCAAAGACCGAAGCCATGGGCAACCATAGAGATTAATAGTTTGAAGCTTGGAAAGACTGGAAATGAGGCCAGATGGTAAGACAATGAAATTGTTTCCACCTAGGAATAAAGATTTCAATGATGATAACTCGCTGATGTCATCGGGAAGTGATCTATCATGCAGATTGCAATTGATTAATTTTAGGGTGGTCAAGAATGACAAAGACGGAGGCAACAAAAAGTTTGTTGATCTTGAAGGCCTTTGAAGAAGTGATAAGCAGCTCCATGATGATGAAGATTGTGATTCACCATTGTATTCAAAAAGTGATAGCCCTTTCATAGCAACGTGACTCAAATCAAGCACTTTCAAAGCCTCATTTGTTGGAAATTGTGCCCTAGGGGCCAATCATTGTACTTTGAATATTGTCATTCAATGAATTTCTCCATTTGGTTATCACATTATTCGCATGTTCACTGTGATAATTGTATCCTTGGATAAATCATAATGATTGTCCTAAATGTCCCTGGTCGGTCATCTATGTGGGAGCAAAGATGAAATAAGACTAGTATGACTTTGATAAGGTATGGGGATACTAATCAAAGTCTTAGGCACTTGTAGGAGTACAAGGTGATGGACCGACCCGCTATGAGAAAGCTGCATGGATCAAGTCATAAGCTTATCTCATGTATAACCACGTCACAATGCCCTTTGACCTGAGATCATCATGGATTCCTACATGAGAGTTACTAAGCTTTGACTTAGTCAAAATTCACCTTTAACCGGGTGATGATAAAGGCTACAATCGGGTTTAGTGGTTTTCATGCAGAGGAATGTGAATGGTCAAGATGGAATTTGTCCCTCACATTAGTAGAGAGATATTACTGGGCCCCTCGATGAGTGAGTCTGAGAAATGTATGGACATACTACGATGGAAAGGAGTTTCCATTTCTATAGTCAGACTACTCAGGGATCGAGAAAGTAATGGTCAGGAGTAGGAGGATGACATTCTCCATGCCTCATCTTTGACCAAAATATCGTGTGACAAAAGGGACGTGATATGGTTATACGACAGGTTATATCGTATTGTCGATCCTCATATGAATTGGGTAGTCGTAATGTCTTGCTAGAGGCCGCTTACGACTTGTGGGTTAGTATAGTCATTGGCCCACTGCCAACTTCGTTTGGGCCTACAAGGTCGCACACAAAAATAGCCCAACACGAGCTATAATGTCCAGATTCATTGAATCTAAGATGCGTCTAAGATTCAATGAATACAATGTTTAATCTAGGGTGAATGAATTTTAAATATATATTTATTATATACACATGTTGTGTGAATATTTATTTGATAAATATTTATATGTGTTATATATATATTTATATTTGGAAATGAATATTAATAATATTGTATACACATATGTATTTTTGAAATACATAAATACATATATAATATATATTATTTGATAATATATATTATATATATATGATAGTATTATATTATATGATCATATGATAATATTATATTATATATATATAATATATATTATTTGATAATATATATTGAATATATGATAATATTATATTATATGATGATATTATTATATTGTGTATATATAAAGATATTATATGATAATATCTCATATTTAATTTATGAAGATAAATTAAATTCCATTGGCTCTTTATTCTAATTAAATAAATAGGTTAAATTAAAACTGTTGGACAGATTTAATTAAACCAGGTTTATTTAATTAGCTTATTAAAACAATTAAATGTTAATTGATATGATAAGGATTTTGAAATTAATTAAGATTAATTTTAAAAATCCAATATCCATCATAAAATAGATAACCCTGCTAGTTATAAAATATGAGAGCTAGGGTTTTCTACAGATGATGAAAAACTAGAGAGCCACAAGAAAACCCTAGAAGGATATTAGAGGCGCTAGCACGCTGCCGGTGTTGGGGTCCTATTCGTGTGGATACCAGTAGAGGGAGCTGATATGAGTAGTTAGCTCCTCAAGATTGAAAAAGGCAAAACTCCAAGAAGAACTAGTTGACATGTTGATGTTGGGGATGGTTAATCTCATACTCATAGAGATTGACGCTCTTTTAAGAAGAATTAGCGGACATGTAGATGCCGGGGAAATTATTTCAGGAGCAACCAAACATGGAGATTTGTGAACTCGCAATACGTTGATGATTGTGGGCATTCAAACAAACATGAATAAGGTACGACTCTTTCTAACTTGATTTAAATGCCGTTGATAGATCCGCAATTGAGATTGGTAAACTTTTGCAATTTTAATTTTTTTTTTAATTCTTCCGCTGTGTGCCTACCAATCCTAACAGTGGCATCAGAGCCAGGTCAATTGTGCATTTAAATTGAGTTTTAGTGCTTATTGTGTGCTTATATATGTGATATATAAGTGGAACATGATTTTAGAAAGATTGAAGTCATAGTAGTAGTGCGCAGATTTTCGTTTTTTTAGAGGCAGTATGATTGTGACGAATATACGAATGCTCAAATCTTATCCAATAATCCTGAAAATTTTCAGAATGAAAGTAGACATCCTAAGCTTTAATTTGATATATAATATATGCGATTTGGAGCAGTATATTAGGAGATATCAATTTTTGAAGTTAGGCTTTGAATCTGTGACGTTTTCTCTAGCAGCGAAGATTAATTAGTGTTTCAGGAATAGTGGACATACAATTTTATGAAAATTATATTTTTCGTTTAAAATATACTTAAGGATGGTCAAATAGAGCTTTGAACCACTGCAATTGGATTTTTTGATATTTAATTATGATTTTTCAAATTAAGATGAAAAATCTGATAGCTTAGCGGGACTGCCGTAGCTAATTGTTCGTAGCTCAATCACGACATTTATTACTTTTCAAAGTCTTAGGCACTTGTAGGAGTACAAGGTGCCGGACCGACCCGCTATGAGAAAGCTGCATGGATCAAGTCATAAGCTTATCTCATGTATAACCACGTCACAATGCCCTTTGACCTGAGATCATCATGGATTCCTACATGAGAGTTACTAAGCTTTGACTTAGTCAAAATTCACCTTTAACCGGGTGATGATAAAGGCTACAATCGGGTTTAGTGGTTTTCATGCAGAGGAATGTGAATGGTCAAGATGGAATTTGTCCCTCACATTAGTAGAGAGATATTACTGGGCCCCTCGATGAGTGAGTCTGAGAAATGTATGGCCATACTACGATGGAAAGGAGTTTCCATTTCTATAGTCAGACTACTCAGGGATCGAGAAAGTAATGGTCAGGAATAGGAGGATGACATTCTCCATGCCTCATCTTTGACCGAAATATCGTGTGACAAAAGGGACGTGATATGGTTATACGACAGGTTATATCGTATTGTCGATCCTCATATGAATTGGGTAGTCGTAATGTCTTGCTAGAGGCCGCTTACGACTTGTGGGTTAGTATAGTCATTGGCCCACTGCCAACTTCGTTTGGGCCTACAAGGTCGCACACAAAAATAGCCCAACACGAGCTATAATGTCCAGATTCATTGAATCTAAGATGCGTCTAAGATTCAATGAATACAATGTTTAATCTAGGGTGAATGAATTTTAAATATATATTTATTATATACACATGTTGTGTGAATATTTATTTGATAAATATTTATATGTGTTATATATATATTTATATTTGGAAATGAATATTAATAATATTGTATACACATATGTATTTTTGAAATACATAAATACATATATAATATATATTATTTGATAATATATATTATATATATATGATAGTATTATATTATATGATCATATGATAATATTATATTATATATATATAATATATATTATTTGATAATATATATTGAATATATGATAATATTATATTATATGATGATATTATTATATTGTGTATATATAAAGATATTATATGATAATATCTCATATTTAATTTATGAAGATAAATTAAATTCCATTGGCTCTTTATTCTAATTAAATAAATAGGTTAAATTAAAACTGTTGGACAGATTTAATTAAACCAGGTTTATTTAATTAGCTTATTAAAACAATTAAATGTTAATTGATATGATAAGGATTTTGAAATTAATTAAGATTAATTTTAAAAATCCAATATCCATCATAAAATAGATAACCCTGCTAGTTATAAAATATGAGAGCTAGGGTTTTCTACCGATGATGAAAAACTAGAGAGCCACAAGAAAACCCTATAAGGATATTAGAGGCGCTAGCACGCTGCCGGTGTTGGGGTCCTATTCGTGTGGATACCAGTAAAGGGAGCTGATATGAGTAGTTAGCTCCTCAAGATTGAAAAAGGCAAAACTCCAAGAAGAACTAGTTGACATGTTGATGTTGGGGATGGTTAATCTCATACTCATAGAGATTGACGCTCTTTTAAGAAGAATTAGCGGACATGTAGATGCCGGGGAAATTATTTCAGGAGCAACCAAACATGGAGATTTGTGAACTCGCAATACGTTGATGATTGTGGGCATTCAAACAAACATGAATAAGGTACGACTCTTTCTAACTTGATTTAAATGCCGTTGATAGATCCGCAATTGTGATTGGTAAACTTTTGCAATTTTAATTTTTTTTTTAATTCTTCCGCTGTGTGCCTACCAATCCTAACATCATTTTCATGCAAATTCTCTGGCAGCCTTGAAAGCTTTGAACAGCCATAAATTATGATAATTTTCAGAGCTTTCAATTTACAAACACTATATGGGAGACAAACCAGCCTTTTGCAGTTCTTCAAATTTAGTTCAACGAGACCAATCAAATTGCCCAGTGATTGAGGCAGTTTGGCTATATCAGTCCCCTGTAAATCAAGCTTACATAGACGTTCCATCTCTTTTCCAAACTCAGGAAGCTTTCTAACTTTTGAACAGCCAGATAGAACAAAGGTCTCTAAGCGATTCATCTCAAATTTTCTTGGAAGGGTTTTAACTTTTTTGCAATCTTTCAAATCAACAAGAACAAGTTTCTGGTGATGGCCAAGAGATTGGTGAACTTCAACCAAGTTAGAACACCCTTCAAGAATCAATTTTTCTAGATGAGGAATTCCATCAAAATTTGGGGTCTTGATGAGTTCTTCTGAATGAGAAAGATTAATGAACTTAAGGCTTCGGAAAGACTGACAATACAAAAAGAAACAGAGAGAGGAAACAATAAGCCCTCAAAAGTTAATAGTAATTCATTAAATCATGGACAAACAATTTGAATAAAAGGACTATAGTTACCTTTCTTCGTCTACAAAGTTCTTTTAACTTGCTGTGTGGCATATATAGATCAACAAGTTCATGGAGTTGAGTTTGACTTGGCAAATAAAGTAATGAATACCCCTTCCATACTATGACTTTCAACTCGTTGGAGAGGCACTTTAGTCTATGCGAAAGATTCAATTGGCAATATGAAACATGTGAGTGATTTGAAATGATCATAAGAAACTTGAGATTAGTCAACTCTGAGAAGGCTTCAGGATCCCAAAACACATCACATGACTTTTCTAATCTTAGAACTATTCCCCGGATTGCTTCTGTCCCCTACAAAACAATAAGTCAAAGGTAAAAATGTACAAAAGTTATGGAATAAATTTTATAAAAAAAGTGCACAAACACAAAGACTTTGCGATGTTTAGTTCATGATCGGCATCCTCCAAAGACAATATCCAAGAACGTTTGCCAGCATCAATAGGTGATTCTTGATAGACAATATATTTAACCATATCTTGAAGAATTTTATGCACCCACAAACGCCCTTCATAATTAATTACTAGTGATTTCTCAATAAGAACACTTATTCCAATTTCTGGGTAAAGTTCTTCATCCAAAGTTTCCAAAATTTGCATGACGTAAGCTTTGCCCACCCCATTGAAAAAACAAGCAATATCCAAGAATATAGTCTTCTCCTTATCGTCTAATCCATCAAAACTCACTCGAAGTATCTTGAAAATGTCATTTGGAGGAACCTTCTTGAACTTAGCGAGTACATCCTTCCACTCCTTTATAGTTCTTTCGCAGAGAAATGAACCTAACACTTTGAGCGCTAAAGGAAGGCCTCCAGCGTAATCAATGACAGATCTAGCAAGGTCCAAATAATCTTTATTCGGTATATCTCTTTTAAAAGCTTTTTGAAGGAAAAGTTCAAAGGACTCTTTTTTAGTTAGGAATCTGACATCGTACTTAGCAGACACACCATGTGATAATAGCAAATGCTTATCCCTTGTTGTTGTTATTATTATGCTCCCTTCACTGAATAATCCTTGCTTTGGAGCCAAATTTTCAAGTTGGCTTATATGACTCACATCATCAAGGACAAGTAGAACTTTTCTATCGCCCAACAAGTTTTTTATCAGCTTCTTTCCTTCATAACAATCATCCACTTCCATACTTCTTTTATTTAAATAAAAAAGAAGTTTTCTTTGTAATGAAATTAAACCATCTTTTTCACATACCTCTCTAATATTATGAAGAACATAGTGAATCTCAAAGTTTTCACGCTTTCGCTCATAAAAAGCTCTAGCAAGAGTGGTTTTGCCTATGCCTCCTGTTCCCCATATTCCTAAAAATTGAACTCCTTCTGATTCATTTGCTTCGATTGACTCTAATTCATCTAATTTTGGTTCAATTCCAATTAACATACCAAGGTCACATGGAATTCAATCAAGCAAATTTGACATCACTTCTTTAGCAATGCTTTCAATGAATTTAGTTTCATACCTACATATGAAAAAAAAATTATAGCATTATTTTTTTGGACAAGAAAATAGCAGGATCATTTATGTCATTTGAATTTTAAATTTTTATGCATAAACACTATAAATAGTTAACATAATACACACACACATATGAAAAAAACATGATCCCTTATGTAGCTATTTTAAATTTACCGTGAAACCTAATTTAACATAGTAGGAATAGGTGATAATTTTATTTATGAAGAGCTGGACATAGTGTCTAGTATTTACAGTACAGACAATCACAAAGAGTGAGAAGCTACAACATAGTCTAGTCTAAAAATCTTGATACAAAGAAGCAAATCCCTAGATTTTTCTGAAGAGCTGGACATAGCTTCTTGAATCTTGTTACCATTATGTGCGTGTGCACGCACTTTGCTAACTCCTAGATATTGAAGTCATTTAATCAACGTATATTGTTTGAAATTCCTTTTCTTGGTAATAAGTTTAATATTTGGACCATAAGAAGATCGAATTTGTTTACCTTTAAGTAGTCTGTCTTCATTTTATTTAAGGAACTTTTCACAAAATACAATGTTAGATTTAGTGCATGTTTAGCGTTAGAAGCTGTTTTTTCGACATGGTTTATTGTGTATGAGGTAAATATATGAAAGGAATGCTTCTCCAATACTAACTTAAATAGGCCCTTAAAGTTCAAATCTAATGCAATTGTTATTGATTATTAACTAATAAACAATCAAACTTCAAAATATAGAGAAATTATTCATTATTAATTATTAATTTTAAATTATTGAATTAAATTACAATTATTATATAGTTTTACTAAATTTATGAAAATTCGACATACTTTCTTGATATATTAAAGAAAATAATTATTTCAAAATGCTATCATTGATTGGATTCAATTGGGAAACCTACTTCATCAACAATCAACAATACAATAGCACAAAAAGTTTATTTTTCCAACAAATATTACTACGACTCTACAATTAAATAAAGGAATAATATCATTTAGGTCTTAACCAAGAAAAATAACACCATGACAAGTCTCATAACTTGTCAATGATAGCTCTTTACTTATCAATTGGGACTTTTCTGATATTATTTTTCTTAATTGGGACCTAAATGATATTCTCCCTTAAATAAAGGAAGTTTATAATACTTTATAGTTAAAGCTTTAAGCAACCCCTAGAGGGAAAAATTGGGAGGAAATTCCCCATTAAAATTTTTTATTAGTGACAACATCTTGATAAATTTGTATACACAAAAAGTAGGGTATTCACGGGATGGGATGGGAATAAGACAAGCCTTTTCCGCATCCCATCCTGCAAAAGGTATGGGATAGCAAAATTGTTCCGTGTCCTTGGGATAAGACTAGGCTTGAGACAGGAACAGGACGTCCCATATATTTTTTTGAGGAATTACATCACCTTTTCTCCTCTTTTTCTGAACTTGTAAAAACTAAAATATAATATAAATATGTAATCATTATCTTCTATCATTTTTAGATCAAAAGAATAATAAAACAATAACAACAACAACAACAACAACAAAGCATTTATCCCACTAGGTGGGGTCGGCTACATGGATCGCACGACGCCATTGTGCTCTATCAAAGACCATAAATTTCGATATATTATTAATTAAAATGTCTCTCTCAATGACCTCATTAAGCGTTCGTTTCGGTCTTCCTCGACCTCGTTTGACAGGACTCCATTCTGCTTGATCAACCCTTCTCACCGGAGCACTCAATGGCCTTCGCTGAACATGTCCAAACCATCTCAAACGATTTTCTACCATTTTTTCGTCAATAGGGGCCACTCCAACACGCTCACGTATATGAGTGTTACGAATCTTGTCCTTTCTTGTATGGCCACACATCCATCTTAACATCCTCATCTCAGCTACCCCCATTTTATGTTCATGATATCCCTTTAAAGCCCAACATTCACTACCATATAGCATTGCTGGTCTTATAGCAGTGCGGTAGAATTTTCCTTTTACCTTATTAGGTACCTTACGATCACAAATAACTCCCGTAGTTTTTCTCCATTTATACCATCCGGCTTGAATTCTATGATTGACGTCTCCATCCACCTCACCATCTTGTTGTATAATTGATCCCAAATATCTAAATTTTGTCACTTGCGGGATGACTTGCCCACCCAATTTAACTTCCACTTCACTTTGACTTTGTCTCTTATCAAATTTGCAATGCATATATTCAATTTTGCTCCTACTAAGACGAAAACCTCTCAATTCCAAAGTCCGCCTCCATATCTCAAGTTTGGAGTTAATTTCTTCCCTAGATTCAGCCAACAGCACTATATCATCCGCAAAAAGCATGCATTTAGGGATCTCCTCTTTAATAGGTTCAATTAGGACGTCTATCACTAGGTTAAACAAATAAGGACTTAAAGCTGATCCTTGATGTAGTCCAATCCTTATAGGGAAGTCCTTTGTAACACCTCCAGACGTTCTAACATTGGTTGTAACCCCCGCATACATATCTTGAATGGCTTTAATATATGCAATCCTCACCCCCTTCTTTTCCAAGGCTTTCCAAAGCACATCTCTTGACACCCGGTCATAAGCTTTCTCCAAATCAATGAAGACCATGTGTAAATCTCTTCCTTTACTCCTATACTTTTCCATTATCCCCCTTAATAAATAAATCGCTTCTGTTGTAGACCTTCCTGACATGAATCCAAATTGGTTTTCAGCAACATCAGTCTCCAACCTCAACCTATATTCAATCACTTTTTCCCACAATTTCATTGTATGGCTCATTAGCTTAATTCCTCTATAGAACAAAGCCAATAAGAGCGATGATCATAGATATTTATAATATCTTGTAGAGAATTGGATGAGCAGTTGTAAGATAGACGAAGAAGAGCTGAGTGAATGAAGACAGCGACACTCATGAGAGTGACTATATAGGTTTTTTTAAATATTTATAGTATTTTGTGTTAAAAGTATAACCAATATATGAGAATATTGTTCCATAGGACTAAAATCTATCTAAAAAAGATTATATGATAATACCTTTTTATATAACTAATATCTATTTAAAAAATATATTAGTTATATCTTTAATAAAAATATTAGATATTCTAATAAACAATAAAAATATTATCTATTATGTATATTAAACTGATAACAATATGATTTTGGGACAGGACAGAAAGTCGGGATGGAACAAAGCCCTATTCCGTCCCGATTTTGTCTTGTCTCAAATTTTTTCGAGATAAGACCGTGCCATCCCAAAATCATCAGGATCCGAATAAGACAATCGGAATAAAACAGAAGTGAACACCCCTAACCAAAAGTACTAATACTTTGCAAATTTTGTACACATAGAGGATTTTATGTCTTCTTAACCTATAAAATTTTCAAGGGGTTCTTTTTCCAATTTCTCCTACAAAACTTAAGAAAAAACCTTGAAGGAGTTTAGTGTTTATTGAATTTGAATATCCACGCCCTTATTGTTCAACAAGAAAAAGCAAGTGATGATAATTACTGAGAGAAGCAGAAATTACCGATCTTTAGAGTGCCAACCAGGTATAGTAGCAACTTTTTCCAAAGCATCCCTCCATCCTTGCACCTTCATTTTATCTTGCGTAAATCTTTCTTCATGCTTTTTGAATGCTTCTTCAAAACTTCCCTTTTGTTTCTTAACATCAGACGGATCTACACCGTAAAAGATTGGAAATACTTGAAGACTTGACTCTTCCTTTAAATGGATGATCTTTTGAAGCTCATCCAAACACCAAGTTGAAGAAGCATAACTTGGGGAGAGCACAACAATTGCAGAACGAGATTCTTCAATTGCTTGCAGTAAACTTGGCTTGATAGATTGTCCCCTTTTAAGTCCTTCCTCATCCCTGAAAGCCTTTAATCCTTTGCTTATTAAAGCAGCATACAAATGATCAGTAAAATTTGTGCGAGTATCTTCCCCTCGAAAACTCAAAAACACATCATACTTCCCTCTCTTAGTCGAACCAGATGAGCTTGAAGAACATGCAACTCCATTGGCATCATTTGCCATTGCAAGGATTTGGAATCTGAACCCAAGTTCAAATGTAAAAGTCAAAAACCGAGAAAATAATATATCTTAATAGGAACTTCAACAAATTAAACAGAATCACAAAAGGAAGACGGAAGAAAGTGAACCAACTTTTGTCTATTTGAGTTTCAAAGCGAAATCTTGAGATCGATCTTGGGCATATTCAAGTAATAAAGTAAAGTAAAAATTCATAGTCAGAAAATGCTAGTAGATCCATACATTCCCAGACAGTCCCATCTCACGAATCAGTGAATAATCCATTTCACTAAAGAAAACAAGATATAATAGAAACATCAACAGACAGGGTATCCGTACAGAGTCTCATGGCTCACTTACCTCTAAGATTTATTCCCTCTTTACGCATAAATCAAATGGTAGCTGAATCTGTGTGTATATTCTTTCTAGTTAACGTTCGATGTTTAATTCGAAGCGGAATCGCACAGATCTAAACAGTCTATCAACGAAAAAATCTGAAAAGGAGAAAGGAATTGAAGGAAAGTAGAAAGATTTCTTCGGCTTCGGCCTAATAAGATGAAGTCTTCTCTTCTCTTCAGTCTCTTCAGTCTTTACTCTTTTACCTTTTATGGCGTTCAAATTTCAAACTACAGAGTTCTGTTTTGCTGAATGACGCGGAACCATGGGACCCCATGTCAGTGCATTATTTTTTTGTTGGCTTTTTAATTTTTATATGTATGTGTGTGTGTGTTTTTTTTTTTTTAAGGGGAAAATGACACAACTAAAAGTTTTAAAGTTGTAAATTTTTAAATTAAGGATTTTTAAAAAAAAATTAGGTAGGAATTTTTTATTAAGTTTCTTTATTTCTTTATTAATTTTTAATAATAAATCTGATTTAAAATTTTATAATTTTATAATTCTTTTTTTATATTTTTCTTATAAATAATGCAATTATTATATATCACAATATGTATACTTTGAGTATTTAAGTTAAATTTGATTTAACATTTTAGAACTATATCGTTATACAAAAATTATTTAAAACATATTCGTTTGTATGATATTTTTATATACACGTTATGGTATGACATGATCACATTAATGATAAATAAATGGGAAAATAATATTAAAGTTCCAATTAAAAAATAATAATATCAGAAAAACTTCAAAACTTATTAATGATAATTCATTTATTTATCAATTGTTACTCTTTCACTTATTATTGACAAGTTATGAAACTTTTTTAATATTATTTCTCTTAATTGGGACCTTGAGATATCATCTTTAAATAAATTAGTTCATAAAGACTTAAATTATTTCACTTTTTAATTTTTGTATATTTTATCCTCAAATATAATACTCCTTTTTTTGGCCCACTCCCACTTGAATAGTTATAAACAAAATATAAAATATACTTAAGGATGAGAGATAACCTATTACAATCTATAGTCAATTTTTTTAGTTTAGTGCCTAATCCGATGAATGGTATGAATCTTTGTACAAGACCAAATCAAGTAAAACTTTAAGATAGAATATAAATCTCATTCACAGATTCTAAAAGTTCATGAAAACTTACAAGATAATAAGCAAATAGAGATCTAAAAGAATTGAAAAGGAAGTAGGTAGATCCCAGTTAGGTTGATTGAATTAATAACTAATTAACATAAAGAAAGCATAAGTATATGTCTATATTCCTTACCGTGCGTCTACCTATAGTTGAATATCCACAGAGTTATATATCCAAAGAAAGTATAATCACTAACAAGCTATTAGTTAGGTGGTAAGTAGTATGAGAAAAATACAAATTTAAATATTAAGAAGCGTATTTGTTAGTGAAAGTGAAATTTTTTTGGGTTCTAAACATCGAAAGAGAAACCCTTCATATTATTGGGGGAAAAAACAAAGAAAGCGTAGTCACAAACTTAATGCTTGAATTGCTAAATCTATTTTGCTAAATAAAACAAAATAATAGAAATTAAACTTAAACAGACAATGGTAAGGTGTTTTTTTAATACTTTCAATCACTACAATACCCCTGGATTAGAGTCTTATACCACTAAACCAATTCTATATTGATATATTGTTATCACAAATATCCAAGTAAAATTTTACAGATAGAAAATAAAGATAATATAATTGAAAAGGAAGAAAATAGGAACATCATGGATAAACTAAGAGTTAAAGATTTTCCTGATCTGCAGCCTTATCAAGAAGATGAAGACCAAGTTACGCACAAATTTGTGGTTATGAGAATAAAGCTTTTGGAGTCAACTCAACTCTGCTTAAGTCTACTCTTTAAGCGTTCAATGTTATTTTTCATATATTTTCGGCCTACAATTTTTTAGGGAAAAATTGACTTCACCCCTTTGTAGCAAATTATTTTCGAACAACCTCAGAACTTTCTTAAATTTTATTGCATTCTTTAGAGTTAAACTGAAAATAAAATTTATAGATAAAAAGATAATCATATGTGAAAATTTATAAATCAAATATACTAATTTTAGAGCTATGTTTAAAAGTCAAATACGACATTCTTCAATTGCTTGCAGTAAACTTGGCTTGATAGATTGTCCCCTTTCAAGTTCTTCCTCATCCCTGAAAGTCTTTAATCCTTTGCTTATTAAAGCAGCATACAAATGATCAGTAAAACTTTTGCGAGTATCTTCCCCTCGAAAACTCAAAAACACATGATACTTCCATCTCTTAGTCGAACCAGAAGAGCTTGAACAACACCCAACTCCATCAGCATCATGTGCCATTGCAAGGATTTGGAATCTGAACCCAACTTCAAAAGTAAAAGTTCAAAAACAGAATGAATAATACCGATACAATGGAAACTTCCAACAAACAGTGTAGCGATCATTAAGGGGATACTGAAGACGGAAGAAAGTGAACCAATTTTTGAGTTTTGAAGCAAAATCTTGAGATCTCTTGAGCATATTCAAATAAATAAAAAGAAAAAACAATCGGAATCACAAAATGCTCGTGGATCCATATTTTCCCAGACAGTCCCATCTCACGAATCAGTAAATAATCCATTTCACCGAAGAAAAAGATATAACAGAAACATCAACAGACAGGGTATCCGCAGAGAGTCTCATGGTTCTCTTACTGCAAGATTAATTCTCTGTTCACGCATAAATTAAATGGAAGCTGAATCTGTGTATATATTCTTTCTCGTTGACGTTCGACGAAGCGAAATTTCACAGATCTAGGCTGTTATTTTACTAAAATAAATCAAGGAAGAAGAAAGGAAGAAAGTAGAAACCTGAAGGATGAATTGATATCGAAGGATTTGTTCGATTTCGACCCTCATAAGATGAAGTCTAGTAGCCTGCTACAAATTGTATAGAAAGAAAAAAAGAGAAGCAATGAGAAGTAAACTGCTGGGAGTGAGCTCAAGTCTTCTCTTCAGTCTTTGCGCGTTCAATTTTTAATTTGTTTGAAAGACAGAACCCGGTGACGCCAGTGCTTTATTGGTTTTTTTTTTTTCTCTTTTTTCCAACTTATGGGTTTTCACTTTTTACACACTCGTGTATAAAATGTACTCCCTCCTCCTTTCTTATTATAACAACTCCCATCATTTGATGATACACCAAATTACTAATTAATAGAATACATATTCAGAATAATAAAGAATGGAGAAATCTAAGTATTATTCTCTTCTTTTTTTTTTTGGTTTAATATTGTCAATACATCACATATTTATAATAAAAAATTACAATGTCTAGAATATTCTTTAATAAATATCTAATAGAGATTATGAGCTAGGTCTTAAATGTGTGGTATGGGCCTTCGTTGGTATTCGATTTTGACTTGTGTTAATACTAATTAACTAAATTTTTTTAAACTAATAACTTTTATTGAAGCTAATTTTAATATTTTGCTCAAAATAATTAATTTCATTAAGTTATATGAAGTTAGTTGTTACTAGGTGCCTATAACATTGACCAGAGAAAGTGATTATTCTATATATTACTATATGTATACTTTTAGCATTTAAATTAGAAGATTAGGGGTTTGTTTGTAAACTCTCCAAATAATTGTTTGCGTAAATTGAGATAAAAATTTTCTCACAAACTTATTTAATAAATCATAAGAGCTGCTCTCAAAAGCTAATCCAAACACACGCTAGATTCGATTAGATTGAATTTCACGTTTAAGAGCTATATCGTTATATTACAGACAAGGGGGAAGAAAAAAAATTAAGGAAGATGACAAGAGTGTTTTAGAAAATAATCCCTCTTTCCTCTTCTCTTTAATTATTTTAAGCAAGTATAAATAAGTATAAATTAGAAAAATATTAATAAATATAAGACATATGTCTTATATTTATTATCAAAATTAACTTTTTAAATATATCCTTTATTAAAAAAAGTACCAGAGGGAGTATAACAAGATAAATGATATCTTTAGACGGAGCTTGTAGGGACAGAAGATTTATCATGTGATGATTAACGCAATTGATATATCCAAGAAGATATTAACAAAGCAAAACAATGCTCTTAAACACTCAAGAATAAAGGGAAAATGGCTCCTAGGTTCTAAGGGACCGAAATAATAGTAACAAAGTCCCAAAGGGGATTCTCATGTTAGAAAAGTCCCCAAAGACTTTTTTGTTATTAATTCTCTTTGCGAAAAGACCATCATGCCCCCAAAAAAACAAAAGAAAGAAAAACCCTCAGGGAGTAATTCCACGTTTCGGTGATTAACAAGAAAGAGAAAAATTCCACGAGAAAGAGAAAGCACATAGGAACTCCAATTTGGTTCAGCAGTAAGGTTGAAGGGTTTAAGTTTAGTAATGACATCCTCCCAAAAGGTTTGAGCTTCTGTTGTCGTTATGGACTGTTATAGCGACTAAACAGTGAAATCAAAAATTTTTGTTTTTCCGTTTTGTATGGTAGGTGTGTTGAGATTGATGGATTGATCAAAGGCTAGAGCTTGGGGTTAATAGTGGACTATGTAGCAAGAGATTAGATTAGTCATGCTAAAACTTTGCTGAAAATATAATCTTGATCATTCAAGTTAGGGTTTCAACAGGGTTGGGTTGTGAGAATGTTAATATGCTCTATTTTTAGGGTTGGTTACAGAGGGACTGAGCTGTTTGTAATGGAAATAGTTAAATGTGGTGGAGGTTGATTGATGAGAAAACTATGAAATGATAATAAAATATTGTTGTTAATATGTGCAGTTGTAGTTGTAAATATAGCTGTTATAGTTATTACTACAGAACATGCATCAGTTTCTGTCAAAATTGGCACCATGAGTTGTTCAAAAAGTAGGGAGAACAAGGTGTTGAAATGCTTATACGCTTTTGTGGTAGTTGGCATTTGTGAAAATTAAAATCCCTATCGGGACTAACACTTAATTGTTAGTGTGGCTGAAGAACTTGTCAAAATATGCACAATCTGTTGTAAAAAACCAAATGACATTTTTTGAGATGGTTTATGTCAGCTTATTTATTGGCTTAAGAAGATTGAACAAATTGTAAATATAGCTGACGCTCTTGTTAAAACCTACTGAACAAGTTGGAAAAACCCAAATGACATTCTCTGAAATGGATCATGTCAGCTTATTCATTGGCATAAGAAGATTGATTAGGTTGTAAATATGGCTGACGCAATTGTTAACACCTACTAAACAAGTTGTAAAAACCCAAATGACAATCTCTGAGATGGTTCATGTCAGCTTATTCATTGGCGTAAAAAGACTAATCATGTTGTAAATATGGCTGATACAGCTGTTAAAATCTACTGAACAAGTTGTAAAAAACCAAATGACAATTTCTGAGATGGTTCATGCATCTTATCAAGTGCTTAAGAAGACTGATCATGTAGTAAATATGGCTGACGTAGTTGTTAAAACCTATTAAGTAAGTTGAAAAAAACCAAATGAGATTTTCTGAGATGGTTCATGTCAGCTTATTCATTGGCGTAAAAAGACCAATCATGTTGTAAATATGGCTGATACAGTTGTTAAAACCTACTGAACAAGTTGTAAAAAACTAAATGACATTTTCTGAGATGGTTCATGTCAACTTATTCATTGGTGTATGAAGACTGATCAGGTTGTAAATATGGCTGACGCAATTGTTAACACCCACTGAACAAGTTGTAAAAACTCAAATGACATTTTCTAAGATGGCTAATGTCAGCTTATTCATTGGCATAAAAAGACTGATTAGGTTGTAAATATGGATGACGTAATTGTTAACACCTACTAAACAAGTTGTAAAAACATAAATGACATTTTCTGAGATGGTTAATGTCAGCTTATTCATTGGCGTAAGAAGACTGATCAGGTTGTAAATATGACTGACGAAATTGTTAACATCTACTAAACAAGTTGTAAAAACCCGAATGACATTCTCTGAGATGGTTCATGTCAGCTTATTCATTGGCGTAAAAAGACTAATCATGTTGTAAATATGGCTGATACAGTTGTTAAAATCTATTGAACAAGTTGTAAAAAACCAAATGACAATTTCTGAGATAGTTCATGTTAGCTTATTCATTGACATAAAAATACTGATCAGGTTGTAAGTATAGTTGAAAGAGTTGTTTGACACCTACTAAACAAGTTGTGAAAAACCAAATGACATTTTCTAAGATGGTTCATATCAGCTTATCCAGTGGCTTAAGAAGATTGATTAGATTGTAAATATGGCTAACACAGTTGTTAAAACCTAATGATCTAGTTGTAAAATCTAGCTTTTTGCATGAATATCCACTTGACAAAAAGACTGAAGAGGTTGTTAAAATGACTAGTGCATATGTTAAACATGTGGTAAGTAGTTGTTGTAAAGACCCCGCCTCATATATCCATTATTATTGTCCTTACTCAGAGTATCAATGCGTAGTTCAGTGGGCACACAGGAATAACATAAATATACTGATAATATTAATACAATATTGCTTGATTATAATACAAAAATTTCCCCCACCAGGAGTTTACACAATATTTACAGATCTTAAGATAACTAAAAGGTCTTCAAACGACCAGCAACATTCTTCTTCGTGCATTCCTCTTTCTATTCTTAGCACATTTCCAGTGCTCACCTGTCTGAATGATTGGTTGGGAGGAGTGAGATTCGACAGAATCTCAGTAGTAAACAATACCACTATGCATGTAAGATATATATGAATGCATGACATGCTTGCCTACACAACTTCATGCCAACATAATGACATATTTGCATGCTCAATGTCATGACATACATATGGCCATTGCATAATATAACAGACATTCAATCAATCAACTATGCTCAACACAAATAGGCAAAGCAGTCACATAATCAATGCAAGACATACATATCACATACATGCAGAAAAGGTAAGTTCACTACCTCTCGGACTTTATGTCCTTCTCTTCTTGTCCCTTGATCCGCCAACCATTGCTTCTTCTTCGTCATTTCATGGCCCTAGGTAAGTGATAACATCATTAGAGCCATGAAAATTAAATGTCTAATGGCCCACATTAGCCCTATAGGCTTACTTTTACCCTTGGAGTTCATACCAATTACATTTGTGCCATTAAGTTTTAAATTTTGCATAAGACCTAAAGCTGACAGATTTTTCACCAAATTTTGAAAAATCACAATTAATTCTATTGAAATCCAATTGAGGTGGTTCAAAGCTCAATTGGATCCTATTTAAGTATAATTTCAAGGGAAAAATATCATTTTCAGAAAAATACCAACACAAAATCCCCAGAAATTTTCCATACATCAACTATTCCAGAAATTTCCATAAAACAGGGCCAAAATTCAACAATTTATATCTCCCAACATAGTTGTCCAAAAATTACAAAATACCTATCAAATTAAATATATATGTCTATAATTTAATTTTAGAAATTTTCAAAATTTTTGGATAAGGTTTGACCCATCAAATATCACGTACAAAAACATTGTTCCAGACTAGGCAGATTATCAACATAAGTCCCCAAACTTCAAAAATTTCCAAATTCATATACAAGCATCCAAAAATCATGAGTATTTGCATACTTACAAAATTTTTCCTCTTAAAACCAATGGAAGCATCAAAATTATCAAATTCTCTACCCTTCACCACGTCACCCATAGGACAGAAAACAGAGTTCTAGGGAAAGTTTGTCGGTTTCTCGTTTTCTTTGGTTTAATCACTTCCTTACTACTCCTAATCAAATGATTATCTATTTAAACACTCATTAGACATGATTTAGTCATTGAAAACACCATTTTAAACTAGCTATAAATAGTACCCAACTTCCTCTATACTCATCCAAATAACAAACCAATCGGTTAAAAAGGAAGCCTACAATTACCTCTACTCGTTTCCGCAAATGGTTCGGAATTCTGGAAACACTCCGGTCGGTGAGACGGCACTAACCACCTCCAAATGAAAATCCGTTATCGTAGAAATGAAGCTTGCAATGAGTAGAAAAATTTTCCTGAAGAGTACTTTGAGAGAAGACGCCAATTCGGTAGTGTTTCGGCGGTTAGAACTTTCTCTCTCTTCCATTCTCCATTTTCGTTCTGCTTTATTCTCTCTCTTGTTAGAACTGGATGACACCCAAGAAGGGGGTGAATTAGGTGTATGGTAGGAATGTCTGATGTTTAAAAATCTTTTCACAGATTGTTAACTCAGTATATATATGAAAGTAAAAACTCACAAGCAATTATATAAATCATATATGCTGGAAATATAAAAGCTTAGAGAAGAGAATGTGAAAACTGTGATTTATCCTGGTTTGGTCCAATCGATGATGACCTACATCCAGTCCCCAGGCTCCTCCTGAGATTTCCAATCTACTATGTTCTTGTTTAACTGGGCACAAGATAAGCCTCTACAAATTCACAAGAGTTACTCCCCCTTACACACTGTAAGGCTTACTCCTTCTTACAGCAAGTCGAGTAAAGAAATCCCGAAGACCTTTCGCTCCAGCTTACCCGTGCAAGTCTTACGAGTAGCAACGTTCTCTCTTTCTTACACCATTGTAAGCCTTACGAGCAGCAACGTTATCTACTGCTTGCACCTTGCAAGTCTTACGAGCAGAAAGTCTTACTGACAATTCGCTCTACAACTTCCCCCGTAAGGTGATCAATTCTCTCAAGGTCTCTCTACCTTGAGAACACTTCTGAAATACAGATGAAGTGTTTACAAGCTCTCTCACAGAGTGTATGAATGCTCATTGAAATACAATGTAAATATTCTCACTCTCAATTATACATGACAAGGAAAAACAGATATTAACAGAGAGTATGTAAGAGACGAAGATTCATGACAGCAGCATATTGACAGTTGGGTTCTCGTTACTTCATCATTTCTGTTTGCTCGTGTATTTGGTCACTCTCATGTCTTCTTTTAGATGCCTTGGTTTAAATAGAAAATGTTGAGAGCCGTTGGAGTATTCAAATATATTTTCCCGTTGAAATATGATCGTGCTCTCTGATAAGTAATTCAACCTTCGCTCATGATCGTGCTCTGACAAATGCTTTAGTTGTTTGCACGTTTCGTTGACTCGTCTATTAAATATTGATATTGCCCATGATTAGTTGCCGTCGAATGTTGTTCCGATGAGTGGTAGTGGATAACACATGTAATACACTGATAGAAAATAGCCGTTAAAGAATCTTTTAAATATCACTCGAGTGATTATACATTTCACCGGAAGTGATCCACATCAGTAGAGTGCACCATGAAATCATTCTGGTTGTTTTTCTTGTTTCTGTCAAGTTTCTGGAAGTAATTCTGATGAGAATAGTGAATCACTTTAACATCTAATTCACTGGCACTGATATTCTGAAACATGAGAATCATTTGAGTATGGTGTAACTTCACTAGAGGTGATTTTGATAAAACAATTAACACTTGACTACAAAAGCATTTCACTGGTAGTGATCTTGATTTCCGGATGTGATTCTGATTTGCTGCCACTGGAACTGATTCTGTCACAGTGGAGAGTTGATGAGAAATGTCGAGTTCTCACAAAATAACCAGTTTCAATGAGGATTTGCAGTACAGAGAACCTGGATCGTTTCCCACAGAATTTACAAGCAGTCTAGAACATTCGAACAATAATCGATTGGGGGGGGTTTTAATGAAACTATTACCGAACAATAAATTCAGAATTAAGACAGAAATGAAAAATGAACTAGATCAAATAGATTAAAACGACTGACCATAGGATTGAGATTCATAGTTTCCTACCATCATCGGACAAAGATTATAACGAATTCGTGATCGGATCTGGACGAACCAAAAATCTCTGTATCCGTCCAGAAAATCCCTCGACTAGACGATCGTCTAGATTCTGTTCGTATACATGGCGTGCTACTGTACAATCGTTTAGTAGCACTATAACCAGATCCGAACTGTGTCCTTGGGATGTACCGATCAGAATATTAAAACAAACATTCGAACTATTCCAGAAATCGGATCTGATTAGAGTAAATAGAAACGAATTACGTTACCCGTTGAAGTATATCCTCTGATTGGAAACGTGAATCCTCAATCCATAGATCAGTCACAGAAACTTAGCCGGACATGGCTGGAAAATCTGAAGAACGAACGAAGAACACGAAGAACACGAAGAACATGAAGAACATTTCAGAGAATTTAGAACTTATGCATTTGATCTCAAAAACGGCCACACATCTTATGCCTAATGTTTCAGCATAAGTTAGCTTATAACCTAATTGCCAAATGGGCCAGGGCCCAACAGTTAAGCCCAAAACAAAAATCCATACTAAATAGTGCTTTATTACAAAATTCGGGCCCAATAAAAATCCAGAAAAATACATATAACTTTGACTGCATTTTTGACTATCCTCTTGTCCGAATCTTCTCTTCAAGTCTTCATATCAATTGTTGCCCTCTGAATCATCTAAAAAATGAGACAAGAATGAGATCATTCGGATATCTGGTTCAAGAGTTAAGATCAAAATAGAGAAGGGTTGTAAATCTAGAATTTTACTATTAAAATATGTTAAATCCAATAAAACACTCAAAGCCCAAATAAGCATAAAAGCTCATTATTTATTACTAAACAATCTAAATTTATTAATCAAGAGATACAAATGAGTGTAATAAATATTCAATTATCAAATTCCCCCACACTTATCATTTTGCACTCCTGAGCAAAACTTAAAAGAAAAATTTCTCCTTTCTAACAATTGCTAACAATGTAAAATTGGAACAATGGACACAGAGCTTCAAAAGACCAACAAATTAAAATTGAAATCCTTGCATAACAAATTACAAAACACAGTAGTCTCGATCAATGATGCTACTCACATAAGATGGTCTCTCAGAGTATTCTCTCAATAACTCTCTAAAGTGTATAGGATAAATAAGTGTATCACTCAGATTCTACTCAAGAAATTGTCCTACCATAGGCTTGCTCAATTTCTACTTCTCCACTACTCATATCACATACATGCACAAATCAAGAGAGCTTATTATTCAAGGTTGTAATGGGGCTAAGGTGAAGGTGTGTATAAATATGGATATGTGAGGCTAAGCACCAAAGAAATTTGAAAGAGCATGACAATAATAACACTAAAATCAATGGAATATCCCCTTTCAAATATACACTCAAATTTTTGTTTTTTTTTTCTTTTTTTTTTTGTTTTTGTTTTTTTTTTGTTTTTGTTTTTTGTTTTTTGTTTTTTTTTTGTTTTTTGTTTTTTTTTTTCAGAATGAACCAACTCCAAATCAACCATCCAAACATCTCCCCCACACTTAAATTGTGGCACTCCTGGGCAACCCCCACACTTAAGTGAAACCAATGCTCAGTAAATTCCAAGGTGCGGTATAACATGGTTTTACACTTTGGCTAGTAATGTGGTTGAAGAAAAGAATTAGTCAAAAAGGCACAAAGGGGCTAACAAAAGGAAATTAATAGTGTAAGGGAAGGCTATTTGGTCAAAGTGGTAAATAAAAGAAAGAAACTAAACAAGCCTCCATCATATTTATTCATGTAAGTGAAAAATGTAGCTTTAAAAAGAAAGAGAGCAAGTTCTAGAGAACATAAATCAGGAGCAGAGACACACAGAAAAAGGAAGAATGGTAAAGATGAATCCCATTCATGTAGGCTCAAAATCTCACAAAGGTAAATACCAAATCATGCAATCAGCATCACCAAAATCAACTACCAAAAAGTAAGGAATTCAGCCCAAACAGTATGATCCAATCTATCAAAACCAATATGTCCAAATCCACAATATACATAGCCAAACAATGATAGAAGGAGAAAGTGTGAAAAGAAAAGTGAAAAAGAAACAGAAGAAATAAAAGAAAAGGAAAAAAAAAGGAAAAAGGAAAAGAAAAAAAATACTCCCCAGGTGTTTACGGAGGATAAGTGGCATCAGTGAGTATGAGGTCTGCTTCTTCAGGTTGCTGCTGTGATCCCTCATAGAATGGTTTGAGTCGATGTCCATTCACTTTGAAGGTCCTCCTTGTAGGTGGATCACACAACTCAACAGCACCAAAAGGGAAAACATTAGCAATAACAAAAGGGCCATCCCATCTAGATCGAAGCTTACCGGGCATAAACTTGAGACGGGAATTGAATAGAAGGACCTTCTGGCCCACAGAAAACTCTTTCCTCAGGATTTTCTTATCATGAAATGCCTTGGTCTTCTCCTTATACAACCGTGAACTCTCATAGGCATCCAATCGAAGCTCATCCAACTCTTGCAATTGGAGCTTCCGTTCCATCCCAGACTTAGCCAAATCCATGTTACATTGCTTAATGGCCCAATAAGCTTGATGCTCTAATTCAACCGGAAGATGGCATGCCTTACCAAAAACAAGCCTATATGGAGACATCCCAATTGGAGTCTTGTATGCAGTCCGATAAGCCCACAATGCATCTTCTAATCGCTTGCTCCAATCCTTCCGGGTAGAGTTAACAGTTTTCTGAAGGATTTGCTTAATCTCCCTATTCGAGACTTCAGCCTGACCATTGGTCTGTGGATGGTATGCTGTGGACACCTTGTGAATCACTCCATACTTTCGTAACAAAGCACCCATGCTCCGGTTACAAAAATGAGAACCCTGGTCACTAATAATGGCTCGAGGAATGCCAAACCTGCAGAAAATGTTAGACCTGACAAAATCTACCACCACAGCAGAATCATTAGACCGGGTGGCCTTTGCCTCAACCCATTTTGAAACATAGTCAACAGCAAGCAATATGTAAGTGAAACCATGAGAAACAGGAAATGGACCCATAAAATCAATACCCCAAACATCAAAAATTTCACAAAACAATATGGGTTGCTGGGGCATCTCATGTCTACGAGAAAGACTACCTGCTCTCTGACAATTATCACATGACTTACAAAACAGATGGGCATCATGAAACAGGGTTGGCCAAAATAAGCCAGAGTCTAGGACTTTCCTAGCAGTCCTTTGGGGTCCAAAGTGACCACCACAGGCAGAAGCATGACAAAAATGTAATATGGAGTCACACTCATGATGAGGTACACATCGCCTAACTACTTGGTCACTACAAAATCTCCACAGATGAGGGTCATCCCAAACATAATATTTAGATTCACTTTTTAATTTCAGAGTTTGGGCCCTAGTGGAATCAGAAGGTAAAACACCAGCAACCAAGTAATTAACTAAATCAGCATACCATGGAAGCTTACCTTGCAGCTGTAAAAGCTGCTGATCAGGAAAATCATCCTGAATGGCAGAGGGGGAAGAGGAATGAGTAACACGACTCAAATGATCAGCTACCAAATTCTGTGCTCCACTCCTATCTCTGATCTCAACATCAAATTCTTGGAGCAATAACATCCACCGAATAAGTCGAGGCTTAGCATCTGTCTTTTTCAAAAGAAACTTCAAAGCAGCATGGTCAGAGAAAACAATAACCCTACTAGCTAGAAGATATGACCTAAACTTATCAAAAGCAAACACTATAGCCAAAAGTTCTTTCTCAGTGGTGGTATAATTGGATTGGGCAGGATCCAAGGTCTTGGATGCATATGCAATGACATGAGAAACCTTGTTGACTCTCTGAGACAAGACAGCCCCAACAACATAATTGGAAGCATCGCACATCAACTCAAATGGAAGAGACCAATCTGGTGGTTGGATAACTGGAGTGATAGTCAGGCAACGCTTCAAGTGATCAAAGGCTTTCTTACACTCTGCATCAAATGCAAACTCAGTGTCCTTATGCAGAAGGTTAGACAGGGGCTGGGCAATCTTACTGAAATCCTGAATGAAACGTCGGTAGAAACCTGCATGGCCAAGAAAAGAACGAACTTCCCGTACAGATGTGGGGTAAGGCAAAGCAGTGATAACATCAATTTTAGCAGGATCTACCTTAATACCCTCTTTAGAAATAATGTGTCCCAACACTATCCCTGACTCAACCATGAAGTGACACTTTTCAAAATTCAGTACAAGATTAGACTCAATGCATCTATTCAAGACTCTAGACAAATTAGCCAAGCATGCATCAAAATCAGACCCATACACAGTAAAATCATCCATGAAAACCTCCATGCAATCCTCTAGAAAGTCAGAAAAGATACTTACCATGCAACGCTGAAAGGTGCCAGGTGCATTGCAGAGGCCAAAAGGCATTCTTCGGTAAGCATAGGTTCCAAAGGGGCATGTGAAGGTGGTCTTCTCCTGATCCTCAGGAGCAATATGGATCTGAAAGTACCCTGAGTAACCATCCATAAAGCAGTAGTGAGACTTACCAGCCAATCGCTCTAACATCTGATCAATGAAAGGTAAAGGATAGTGATCCTTGCGGGTAGCTTGGTTGAGTCTCCTGTAGTCTATGCACACTCTCCAACTGTTCTGAACTCTTGTAGGAATGAGCTCATCCCTTTGATTGGCTACCACAGTTACTCCGGATTTCTTGGGAACGACCTGGACCGGGCTAACCCACTGGCTATCAGAGATGGGGTAGATGATGCCAGCCTGTAGAAGCTTAGTCACTTCCTTCTTAACCACTTCTAAAATGAGAGGATTAAGACGTCTCTGGGGTTGTCTTACTGGTTTAGCCTCTGCTTCCAAAAGAATCCGATGCATACACATAGAAGGGCTAATACCAACAAGATCAGCTAAGGTCCACCCAATTGCTTTCTTATTGGCTTTCAACAAAGTCAACAGCTTCTCTTCTTGATTAGGTAGAAGGTTATTGGCCACAATGACTGGAAGTTGCTCATCTACCTCTAGAAAGGCATATTTCAAGTGAGATGGTAATGACTTCAACTCTAACTTAGGCGGCTGCTGAATGGAAGGAAGGAGCCTGGGTGATTGGACCAATTCAGAAGTGTATACACCTGCAGTACCTGAAACTACATGCACAGAAGAAGAAATGTGGCTAGGCAGCTCACTGTTAACATCAGGGTTAAGTTCATAATCAGAATGAACATCAGAATAAAGCTCAGCCTCACCACAATCAATCTCATGATTCACAAGCAAAGTAGAATCAGAAATCAAGTCCATATCTCCATACAGTGCATCATTAATCTCAGTGCAAACAGGGCACCATTCAGTGTCAGAACATGCACATATTACAGAATCTCCCACGGATGCAAAATCAGGAAAATCAGCATACCAAGCAGAAAGAACATCATCAACAGTCTCATCTATCACATCAATGCACAAAACAGAATGCTCTTCCCTAGGATGTCTCATGGCATCAAAGATATTAAAAGTGACAACAATATCACCAAATTCCATGGAAAGAGTACCAGAATGCACATCTATCTTAGTCTTAGCTGTTTTCAAGAAAGGTCTGCCTAAAATGATTGGGGATCTACTGCCAGGAGATTCATCCTCCATATCTAGAATGTAGAAGTCAGCAGGGAATATCAATTCATTGACCTTAACCAAAACATCTTCAATGAGACCAGTAGGATGAACATTACTCCTATTAGCTAGTTGGACAACAACACCAGTAGGTCGCAAGGGACCAAGACCAAGGGATTTATAAATAGATGCAGGCATAACATTAATGGAAGCACCTAAATCAGCCAAGCAATTATCAAATCTATAATTACCAATAATGCAAGGGATAGAAAACGTACCTGGGTCCTTGCACTTGTGAGGCATGGGTTGTTGGAGAAGCGCTGAGACATTCTGGTTCAAGCTCACTCGTTCAGTCCCCCTCAGTCGCCTCTTGTTGGTACACAACTCCTTTAGGAACTTGGCATACTTGGGGATCTGTTTGATGGCATCCAAGAGAGGGATGTTAATCTCAACTTTTCTGAATGTCTCAAGGATATCACTGTCTTGCACTTTTTCTGGCAACTTCTTGGAGTGAAGTCCTCTCTGAGGGAAAGGAAGAGGAATAGGAACTCCAGACTCCTCTTCACCTTGTTTCACAGCCTCTTTGTTTCTAGAGTCAATCTTCAATTTTTCTGACTCTTTTTCTGATGTGGATTCAGTCACATCTGCAGCTGGTTTATGCCCTTGTAATTGCTTACCAGACCGTAAGGAGATAGCACTAACGTTTCCCTTCGGATTAGGAATTGTCTGTGAAGGGAGAGTATTGGATCCCTGAGGCTGGAGTTGGTTCAATGATGTTGCCAACTGGCCACTCTGAGTCTGCAAACTCTGGATAGAGGCCTCAGTTTGTTGCTGGAATTGCAAACTGTTTGTTGCAAGTTGCTTCATCATTTCTTCTAATGAGGGACCACTATTGCTGCTACTGCTGGTCGGCTGTTGTTGTGCTGGCTGTGGAGGTGTGAATTGTTGGAAATTCTGTCTGTTCTGTGGAAACTGTCTCTGTTGGTAATTTCCAGAATTCTGCTGCACATGACTATTATTGTGGTTCTGAATCTGACTTGGATTCTGGCTCCACCTAAAATTGGGATGATTTCTCTAGCCAGGATTATATGTATTAGAGAAGGCATTATTTTGTTGCTGGTATTGTGGCTTCCCTGGAAAAACACCCACAGCAGCCACTGACTGATCTTGATATGTATTGTCTTGCAAAGTGGGGCAAGAATCAGTAGGATGGGAAGGATCAGAACAGAAACCACATGAATGACCCAAATGTGGAGTGGAAGACTGCACTGTTTGAGTAACTGCCAGTTGCCTCACCAAGGAGGTCAGATCATCAATTCTATTCTCCAATCGCTGGTGAGAATCATTAGATCCACTAATCTGGAACACAGCACTGCTATTTGATCTAGTGCCAAATTGTTGAGAGTTAGCTGCAATAGTGGATATTAAATCTCTGGCCTCTTGGGGTGTCTTGTTGACTAAGGCTCCACCACTAGAAGCATCCACCAGATTTCGGTCATTTGGTAGAAGACCCTCATAGAAATAAGTAATCAAGAGCTGCTCAGTTATCTGGTGATGGGGGCAGCTAGCACACAACCTCTTAAATCTCTCCCAGTATTCATGCATATTCTCACCATTAATTTGCTTAATGCCACTGATTTCTTTTCTGATTGTAGTGGCTCTTGAAGAAGGGAAAAATCTCTCAAGGAACAATCTCTGCATATCAGCCCAACTCCCAATAGATGAGGGTTGAAGATTATATAACCAGTCCTTCGCTCCATCCTCAAGAGAGAAAGGAAAAGCTCTCAGCTTAATGTGGTCTTCATCAATATGCTGTGGTTTCATTGTGCTACAGACCACATGGAATTCCTTAAGATGCTTGTGCGGTTCATCACCTGCAAGACCACGAAACTTGGGCAACAAATGTATAAGTCCAGATTTAAGTTCAAGGTTAGCACCAAGGGTGGGGTATTGGATACACAATGGCTGATAATTATCACCAGGTGCAGTCAACTGTTTTAAAGTCCTATTATTTCCCTGATCTGCCATAGTGTCAGAGGGACTAGAAGTACTGCCAATAGAATCAGTGTCAGAATCAGAAACGGGTTCAGTAAGAACCTTCTGACCTAACCTAACAACCCTTCTAGCAGCAAGAATTGTGCGTTCTATTTCAGGATTATTATCCAATAGATCAGGTGCACTAGTGCTGCTCCTAGTCATACAGCACAGGGAAAATTCAGGACAACCACTAGAACACTCAAAAACGCAAAAACACTAAAAAAACGGAAAACACTAAAAAAATGCAAAATCACACTGGAAATTGACCAAAATAAATTCAGAAAAAAAATACCAAATGATTTTTAAAAATTATGGGACTTGCACAGAACAACTTCTACACTATCCGGGAACCAAAAAATGCAATAAAAAAACTTAAAAAATTGAAAAAGTGATCTAAACGATCGAATTTGGCCAATTTTTGGGGGAGCACATGGCGTAGGAATGTGTCTTTCTCAGTAGCACATTTTCTTTCAGCTCACCAAAAATCAGCCCAATCAGAGCAAGTCAGAACGTTTAAACAATTTCGGAAATACCGACTACGTCCCGCTGAGACCAAAAAAACACTAAAAAAAGTGGTCTAAATGATGGAATTTGGCAAAATCAGGGGTGATCTCACTTCCAAAAGGAAGTGACTTTTGCTCAGAATGCCCGATTCCTTCAAAAAGACCTGGCGCTGAGTGATTTGGTTGAGATAAAAATCTGCCAAACCACCAGAACAGCCTGACTCAAACACTACTGTTATTGCTAGACCGATACAAAGTCCCCTGCAACGGCGCCAAATTTTGATGAGAAATGTCGAGTTCTCACAAAATAACCAGTTTCAATGAGGATTTGCAGTACAGAGAACCTGGATCGTTTCCCACAGAATTTACAAGCAGTCTATAACATTCGAACAATAATCGATTGGGGGGGTTTTAATGAAACTATTACCGAACAATAAATTCAGAATTAAGACAGAAATGAAAAATGAACTAGATCAAATAGATTAAAACGACTGACCATAGGATTGGGATTCATAGTTTCCTACCATCATCGGACAAAGATTATAACGAATTCGTGATCGGATCTGGACGAACCAAAAATCTCTGTATCCGTCCAGAAAATCCCTCGACTAGACGATCGTCTAGATTCTGTTCGTATACATGGCGTGCTACTGTACAATCGTTTAGTAGCACTATAACCAGATCCGAACTGTGTCCTTGGGATGTACCGATCAGAATATTAAAACAAACATTCGAACTATTCCAGAAATCGGATCTGATTAGAGTAAATAGAAACGAATTACGTTACCCGTTGAAGTATGTCCTCTGATTGGAAACGTGAATCCTCAATCCATAGATCAGTCACAGAAACTTAGCCGGACATGGCTGGAAAATCTGAAGAACGAACGAAGAACACGAAGAACACGAAGAACACGAAGAACATGAAGAACATTTCAGAGAATTTAGAACTTATGCATTTGATCTCAAAAACGGCCACACATCTTATGCCTAATGTTTCAGCATAAGTTAGCTTATAACCTAATTGCCAAATGGGCCAGGGCCCAACAGTTAAGCCCAAAACAAAAATCCATACTAAATAGTGCTTTATTACAAAATTCGGGCCCAATAAAAATCCAGAAAAATACATATAACTTTGACTGCATTTTTGACTATCCTCTTGTCCGAATCTTCTCTTCAAGTCTTCATATCAATTGTTGCCCTCTGAATCATCTAAAAAATGAGACAAGAATGAGATCATTCGGATATCTGGTTCAAGAGTTAAGATCAAAATAGAGAAGGGTTGTAAATCTGGAATTTTACTATTAAAATATGTTAAATCCAATAAAACACTCAAAGCCCAAATAAGCATAAAAGCCCATTATTTATTACTAAACAATCTAAATTTATTAATCAAGAGATACAAATGAGTGTAATAAATATTCAATTATCAAGAGTATACTGAGTGATCACCAGAAGTTGTGTATCAAAATACCCATATCACTCAAACGAATCTGATCTGACTTGAAGGTATTCAGTTCACTGTAATGACTTGTATATCACTGGAACTGCTACTGAAAGATTAGCATATCATTGATTGGATAACACTTGACTAGAAGTGATCTGCAAAATCAACATAATCACTTGCTTGGATATTATCTGAAAGATAGTGAACTGATGCAATTGATATCCAGTGGGAGTGATCTTTGTTTCATCGGAGGTGTTTCAGATTCTCTGGTAGTGATTCTCTAAAACACTGTATTTCTCTGGCAGTGCATTGCATGATTACTGGAAGTGACTGGAAGTGAAAGATCTTCATATCACTTGAGTAAATATTGGTTCATCAGTAGTGATCTGAGGCATATTGGCTTTCACCGGAGGTGCATTCTGGTTCACTGGAAGTGATTTGAGAAAGAGTGAAATTCACTGGAAGTGATTCAACATCCACTGGAAGTGATCTATGAAAACAACATAATCACTCTAGTGATTTTGGCATCACTGGAAGTGATTTTGCAAACAGTGAATTTTTCTTGCAGTGATTTCATGCGCACTGGAAGTGATTCTGACAAATCTCATATCACTCGAGTGATTTTGGCATCACTGGAAGTGAAATCCGGAACAGTGAAAAATTCCTGCAGTGATTCTGGCATCACTGGAAGTGATTTTCCATATCACTCGAGTGAATTCAGGAATCACTCGAGTGATCTGTTCTTCAGATCACTTTTACTTCGTTGTTGCGTTTCCAATTCTTTAGCAAACAGGGGTAAACTTGCAGATGACATAACTCTTCGAATATGATTCCAAAATTGCTATATTATATATCAATGGAAAGATCTTGAAGTCTAGTTTCATATTGCACCAGTTTCAACTCCATAGGATCAGTTTTTTGAGAGTTATAGCCAAAATACCAAACCTGTTCCAGAGAGTGACGCTGATGTGAAGGCCAGATTCGAACACTTATATCTCCTTCATCTGAGCTCCTTTGATATTGCTTCTAGTGTCAAAATGACGCATTGAGAGTTTATTTTAATATGCAACTGGTTTGGTCTCAATTGGAGTTTTATTTTGAGAGATATGATCAAATAATCAGACCTCACTTAGCTGGACGAACAACAGAGCATGAAATGCTGAACATCACTCGAGTGAATTAGTGAATCACTCGAGTATTTTTACTTTTTCTAGAATCACTTGAGTGATTCTGAAAATCACTCGAGTGATTATTAAAATCACTCGATGCTACAGTAACCGTACTGCTACATTGAACAATGCTACAGTCCAAACAGTGCCAATCACTACAGTGACTTCTGAATTCCCTTCTGATCAGTATTTCTTCTGGGAACTTGAATCTTGATATTCCCATTAGTTCCTTGAAGCTCTTCTTTCTCCAATCTCTTTGACTAATCTATAAGATATACAACATTAAATATAATAGTTAGTCAATATAAGAGATAAGTATATTATGCAAACTTTTGCTCTCATAATATTTGATATCTATATTTGGCATCATCAAAACTAATCATATCTAACATCTCTTAATTCTGGTTTTCTGCGTGAAATGAAGGATGAAGATGATGGATTTAATCGATCAATGAATCAGCTAATTCATCTGCCACGTGTCAACACATGGTTGGCTCAAATAATTGATTTTCGCATAAAATAGATAATCTGGCAGAATTCTCATTGAATTTTGAAAATTCATATCTAATTGTGTAAATATCCAATTGGGGTGGTTCCAAAGGCTATGTGATTCTTATTGAGTATATTTTTAAGGAAAAATATAAAATTTAGTCAATTAGAATCTCACTCTTTCCAAAATTTCAATCTTTGGATGTTGCCCCAGAAAATAGTCAATTTCGCTGGGCTAACTTCAAAAATTCATTTCTCTTTGTGTACAACTCCAAATGACTCATATGACCTATAAAATTGAAGCTTGATAAGTCTACTATTATTTTGGAAAGTTTCATAATATTTCACCATCATTTACCCATCGAAACATGTCACACAATTATCACTGTCATACCGGGAATTTCACCGGTAGCAAAAATACTTTATATTCCATTTTATTATATTGTGTGTGACTTCCAATCACTTCGTTTTGTTATTCCTCGAGCTCTTAAGCTCATCAATATAATTTATTTTTAATATCTAAGGATATAAAAGAATTTTGGGGAATTTAAACATGCCTCATAGGGACATTTGCTAAACCGGGGCTTAGCAATCACTTGATCTAAGCTTAATATCAAGCTTTTTGTCTCAAAATTTAGGATATTACAGTTGTAATCGTTAAGACTTAACAAAGTTCAGATGCCAAACAAAGTTGACAATATGTCTAACTCACTTATCAAACTTGGCATAATATGTTGTTAAAAACCATATATACAGTAAAGATACATCCTCATAACTAGCCTTTCATTCAAAATAATGTAGAGTTGGCAAAATACATATTTCCTTAATAGGAAGGCTTTGGTACAAACTCCTATGTCTCTTTCCTCCTCTTGTTTTGTTGGTTGCCAGCTACAATGGACAGCACCTTCTGCGCATGTTTATTCCTCGTATATGTCACAAACCACCATAAGCAATCTTCCTTCTTTTGCAACCTTTCACATGTCAGGTGGTCCACCAACAAGTCCAAGACATAGAAACACATTATCTTCAGAAATTATTCAAGTCCCTACTTTCACATCTGGTAATTATAATTTTAACATAGCAATTTATCTATTACATTTCCTCAAAATAGAGTACCATACTAACAACTACAATAGCAATATTGGCAACTACAATTGCACGTATTAACAACAATTTTGTATTATCATATCAGCATTGTCTTAGTAAATAAACCTCTATCATATTCAGATTATTTGTAGTTTCAGGATTAGAAATAGCTTTAGAATAATCTATAAGCAAATTCTTCATACATTTTAACTACAAGGGGAGATTGCAGCAATATATCATAATAACCTTGACTTGTCTCAAGTCTGATCTAAAACTTTGTAAAAATAAAAAAGAATCGCATTTCCCATTAATGTAATCAAAAGGGTTGTTTGCTTTGTTTTAATTAACATCAATCACAACTTTCTATTATGAACTAGGCTAGAAGACATTTGGATTATAATCCCTCTAATCCTGATCAATACCAAATAGAACATTAGTCCAATTGGTAGTATATCTCACAAAGGATAAAGATACCAAGCATGCAAAAGTAGATACCCATTTTTATAGCAGCATGAACATAATATGTATCCAAAAAAGAAAATATACATAACACTAACCACTATAATAGTATATGGAACCAGAACTTAGAGCTGATATCCACAAAAAATTGCTTCCTCTCAAGAAAACATCATATAAGCACAAGCACACCAGTCAACCATTGAAGAATAAGCTGCAATCTCAAGCCCAATATGCACAAACCATGTACATACTTGTCAATAATTAATCAAAATGAAAATGACCAGGAAAACTAAAAGCTTACTCTGAGCCTCTAATTTGGCCTTTAGGTTAGGGAATGTTGCTTTTAAGAAAAATATATGAGCCATCATTTATAACTTATCTAGCAACAAATTATATGAGTTACAAATTTCCAATGCATCTTTTCAATAACTGACGCCTGTTTTTACAATTCCTAATGCATCTTTTCACAATTACATGAGTTATGTTCACAAGCTTATTTATGTTCACAATTACATTTCCCAGAAACAAAGCATCGTACTAACAACAATTTTATATTATCATTTCATCTTTTTCTCACCGAACCAACCCCCATCATATTCAGATTATTTATGGTTTTAGGTTCAGAAATAGCTCTATGGCATGTATTTGGTCATTCTTGGATTGTATTGAACAAGATTCATATTTTACAAGGACAGTACAAGCATGTAGAGAAGATAACAAAAACAATAAAATAAACAAAAGGAACTTGCCTTGTGAAGAATACCCCATTAAAGAAGAAACTTGGAGAGTTATGTATCAATGTATAGCCATGAGTGAGGGGCGCGAATCGCTGATATATTTAGGGCAAGCAAATGCTTTTTCCTCCCCGAATCAAAATCAGCTCAGCGACTTCCACTGTAACAAAATCAAATGATGTCCTAGTGGGAATTAAACCCTTCAATGTTGTTGTAGTGGCGTTCCTTCATATTCTCTTTCTTTGCGTTTTCCTTCATTTTTCTTTCTGTGCGTTCCTTCCATTTCTCTTTTTGTGCGTTTTCTCTTTCCTTTCCTAGGGGGCAATGTTGTCTTTTCGCATTGGGAATTTATAACAGAAAAGTCCATGAGAATCTCCTTTGGGACTTTGTTGCTATTATTTAGGTCCTTTGGGACCTAGGAGCCATTTTCCCAAGAATAAACATAGAGCCTTTAAGTCTTTCTCAACTTCCATGCAAAAATCTGTAAGGGAAGCTCATGAAGGCAAATACAACCATAGCACAAGATATTCTTTTATTCCTTCCTTTTATGTGAATAATAATTCCCTACTAGCGCATAGAAGGCTGATGAATCAGGCATTCAGACTTGATGAAGATGATGAGAATGATTCAATCTATTTTGATAAAGCTAAAGAGTGGGAAATTGGAATCAAGGATTTAAAAAAAACCATTAGTCGTCCTAGGATTATCAAGAATAAAATAAAATTAATACAATATAGTGTACAACTCATGTCATTTCACTTTGAAGATCTAATTTTGAAACTAATTCCTAATAAACTAAGTAATTATAATATAAAATTGACAATGATAAAACATGACTAATTGATTTTTAAAACTATAAATTGAATGTAACTAAAATAGATATTTTTGGGATTTTTAAATAAAGAGGCATGGAAATGGGTTAAAAATACAAGTGATGAATACACATTTGAAAATGGTTTTTAATAGTTATCCTTGCTCAATTAAAATATTTGAGGAGTTAATACATTAAGCTTCTAATATTCCAAAACTTATTAATAAATGAGTCTAGCATCACAAGAGAGGAACCCCCTACTCTTGAAATGCTATTAAGCCCTCTTAATGTAATGAGTTTCTTTAAGTTTTCTAATATATCAAACTTCAATTACCATTAAGTCTAATGGTTAAATCCATGAACACATTAATTTAAGTATTATTAAAAGCCATTAGAGACTGATTATGAAACAAGTAATGAATTTAAGTTCAACTATAATTCCAATTCAATCAAACTATTCAACAATATCATGCTAAATAGATAGAAAACAATAGAATCATAGAAAAATATATATATGTGTGTGTATTGATGAGTACAAATCCACGTTAAAAATTCAAAATTACAATAACTCAATTTATAGAATAAAATTTAACTAAAATCATAGTCTTGATCTATAAATAAATTCTTAAATTTAAAAAAAATTATAAATTTAATAAGCTATCGATTTAAACTTTCCTTTAAAACACATAGAAGCTCAAGTCATCTCCAATTCATCAACAAGAACACAAAATTGTTTAGCAGCTTTAAGAAAGTGTTACTGTCTAGATGAGAGAAGCGACGATGGTGAATATATAGAGATGGTTGCCGGTGGTTTAATGAGTGGAAGAATGGAGGAGGTCCGATTATGTACCCTGTCTTCGCTGCTCTGCTTCTAGTGATAGAGGAAGAATCTCACTGGTAGTGGATGAAGATGAAGTCCGGTGAAGAAGGCAGTGGAAGAGGAAATTGTGGGTTTGGCTTTACCCTCCTCTGTGAGCTTTGTCGCTAAGCTCCATATCACAGCCTCCACGACAGTTTGTCTAGCTTGGTAGTGCGGTGGTGGTGAATGAAAGTGGAGCCGGAAGGTGAAGGTGAGGTGTATGATGAAGACACAAAGCTCCTGGCCGTAAGCTCCTTCCTCCCATCTCGTGGCAGCTCTTCCCTTTCCGACCCTCCTCTTGTGCCTCTCAACTTCTCTCGTCTTTCTACTTCCAGCCCCCCCTCTCTTAGCGCTCTGCAATTGAAGAAGAGGATTGACCACTTGGTTGGGTCAGGTCAGGTCGAGTCTCAGGGCAATCCGGATCCCTTGACCAAGGGACTAACATGAAAAGTTTGAAAGCTTTCATGGGGGACTATGCATCTTGGAAACTTTTTCAGGTTTAACTATAGTATTTGGGCCCTTTTATAAAATTTTCTCCAAATTGATTTGCAAAGCAAATAAACACAAAAAAAATGTAATACCTTATATTCTAAAAATTAATCAATTAAGATAAATCATAAAATATATGACATTTTTGCCTCTTCTTGTAAAATCCTTTCCTTAACACTGTAAAATCCTATTATTAGAACTCAATTCTCCAAATGTCTACCATGGTATAAAATATTACAGCTCATCTTTTAAAAATTTAACCATGGAAAAATAAAATCCTTTTCCTTGCTGAATAATATCTCATCAGATATTAAAATATCCTTATCAGATCAAATTGTGGATCCACAAGTTTAGAACACATCATAAGCCATACAGGCCTTCTAACATCATCAGAAGCAATTAAAAATATATAGATAATATATCAAGTTCTCAGAAATAGATCAGAGTATGCAAGATGAGCCCTAATGTGGCATTATACAATAATCCAACATATATTAAAAAGATGGAAGCACTACTTTTATCAGAAGTAGTTTAAGCTTCCGGAGTCTTCCCTGATGGACCCGCACGCAACTATCACCTGGAAAAATGTTAAATCAACGGGGTGAGACAAAAGCCTCAGTAACCAGTAATCTATCTCATCGGGCATACAAGTATGTGCCCGTGAGGTGCCAAGTGGGAGAGTTATAAAAGTATAACATTATTAAAATATCACTTGTCTCTACGAATAATTTCATAATAATTCACAATATCATATTCTCTTTCTCATATTTACCATATAAATGTACAAGAGTTAATGCACAATAATTTTTTTTCTTTCCTCCCTTATTTCCTCTCCACCTTATTTCCTCTGACTGAACCCATGGGCTAATACTCACCCATATGACTGGTAGCTAACTCAACAAGCTCACCGATCAAGTGATATGGATCGGCAAAAATCCACAGAGCACAAGACCGGACCATGGGTTCCCCCTCTAAATACATTAGTGGGGTGTCATAGCCCTATGGAGTACAAATGGGCCAAAGGACTAACCAGTGTATACCTGGATGTCCACCACCTTATTTCCTCTTTTGTACAAGAATTCACCCCCTTATTTCCTCTTTGAGTAACCTCCCATTAATTCTACATCCACCATCCCCTATCTTATCCATATTATGTGATTATGACATGTCATTATAATTTCATAATTATCAAAAAGGATCTTTCCAATCTCATAAATAAATACCAACTCATATAATATAATATTGCTAGTCATTTTCTCCATGAAAATAAGTCCCACAAGACAATTTCATTAACAACATATTTTCCAAAACCACATCATATATCAGCAGCCATATTTATAAATCTGCGTAATTAAAATTTCTCACAAACATCATACAAGCATGCACAACAAGAGGAAAGTGGTTACCTCTCGCCAAAGCTATTTATTACCACACTGCTCCTAATCCAAGAGCTCAAGTAAATGCCAAAATCAATCTACCATAATCAATTTACTACCCATTAATAACTCTCCAAAATTCCACATAATCAAAATTATAACTTATATACAAATTTTTAATAATAATATATAATATATTCTAAAAACTGAAAAATAACAGTTTGGGTTTAAATTTTAGAAATGACCGTTCAGTCCTTCAAATATCGAAAATGACAGTTTAGTCCTCCGAATTTCATAAATGACAGTTTAGTCCTCCGAATTTCATAAATGACAGTTTAATCCTCCAAATTTCAAAACTAAACCAATTAAAATTTCAGTAATACCTTCATTAATTCAAATAAAGATTTTAACCCACATTTAATCAGTTAAAAAGTCCTATATAGAATTATTCATAGACTAATTATATAGAAAATTCGTTATAAAATCTTATACCAACTAAATAAGAAAAATAAACCGATTAAAATTAGCTATTAATTATTCTCTACATTTTTATAGCCTTATACTAACAAAACTCACACTTGCCCAAAATGCTAATATTAAAATATTTCTCTAATCAGTACAATATTATCCTTATTAGAAAGAGAAAAATACATGGAATAATTTTCATGAAAGAAATTTGCTGAAAATAAGTTATTTTAGCTATCTAAATAATCTTATAAGGTAAATAACTTACCTCAAAAAATCTTAAATAAGCTTCTTGTTCTCTTCCCGTTCTCTCCCTCTTTTTCTCGCTCTTCCCTCATTCTTTGCCTCTTCCTTTTCACAAACCGCACCTCATGTGCAGTATTTAAAAGGAAGAGGGGATAGGGAGTGGGTAATCCACTCCCTTCCTTTATATTTAATAAAGGGGTGGGCAGCCCACGTGCTGCCCACCTTATAATATAATAATAATATATATATATATATATATATATATATAATATATTAAAATATAATATAATATAATAATATTATTATAATAATAATTTATTATTTTTTTATGGATATTACAATTCTCCCCACCTAAATGAAATTTTGTCCCCAAAATTCAAAACATAAAATTCTTACACAACATTACACCAATTCAATTTCAATATAATATAACATAAATACCACGTATATACCTAAGTAAACACATGAGGAAAATCACGTCGCATACGCTCTTCAGTTTCCCAGGTAGCATCACCTGGAAACATTCCCTTCCAGAAAACTTTTAGGAGACGGATTGTTCTATTCCGTAACTGCTTGTCCTTTACATCTAAAATTCTTTATGGTTCGGTCACATACGTCAAATTCTCTCTTAATTCAACCTCTTCAGGCTCAATGATATGAAACGGATCTGGATGATACTTCTTTAGCTGTGACACATGGAACACGTCATGCACCTTAGATAAATGTGGGGGCAAGGCGATCTGATAGGCAACCGGTCCAATCCGTTCTAAAATTTCAAATAGCCCAATGAATCGTGGAGTCAACTTCTTTGCTTTAATAGATCTCCCAATGCCCGTAACAGGCGAAACCTTCAGAAAAACATGATCTCCCACACTAAATTCCAACGGTCTCCTTCGACGATCCGCATAACTCTTCTGTCGGCTCTGAGCTGTCAACAATTTATGTCGTATCATTTCAATCTTCCGCGATGTTTGCTCTACTAGATCTGGTCCAATATTCAACAATGTTGATCAAATCCAAACAGTGTTGAAATTTGACAGAAGTCACAACCTTTGTCAGCATATCAGCAGGATTTTCAGTTGTCCGTATCTTCTGTATCATGACTCCACCTCCTTCCAAAATTTCTCGTATGAAGTGATATCGAACATCAATGTGCTTCGTCCTTGCATGGTAAACTTGGTTCTTTGCTAATTGAATAGCACTCTGACTGTCACAATAAACAATGATGCTTTCTTGACCAACACCAAGTTCTCCAAGCAATCCTTGAAGCCAAATTGCCTCCTTTACAGCCTCTGTAATCGCCATGTACTCTGCCTCTGTGGTAGACAAAGCAACTGTTGACTGCAAAGTTGACTTCCAACTAACTGGTGCTCTTGCAAAAGTAAACACATAACCAGTAGTTGACCTTCGCTTGTCCAAATCACCCATAAAATTTGAGTCACAATACCCAACTAAAGATCGATACCTTCCTGCTCAAAAACCAAACCAACATCTACAGTATTACAAATATACCGTAGAATCCACTTCACAGCTTGCTAATGCTCCTTCCCTGGATCATGCATATACCTACTCACAACTCCAACAGCTTGTGAAATGTCAGGTCTTGTACAAACCATTGCATGCATCAAGCTACCAATGGCATTTGCATATGGTACCCTTGACATATACTCTCGTTCATCTTCATCCTTATCCTTTGGCGACATATCAACACTGAGCTTAAAATGAGGAGAAAGTGGAGTGCTAACCGATTTCGTTTTTTCATTAATACTAAAACGATTTAGCACCCTCTTCAAATACTCCTTTTGAGATAAAAATAGTTTCTTTGATTCTCTATCTCTTGTTATCTCCATGCTGAGAATTTTCCTTGCCTCGCCTAAATCCTTCATCTCAAATTCCCCTTTTAGTTGAACCTTCAGCTTCTCAATTTCTGCCTGATTTTTTGAAGCTATCAACATATCATCAACATATAAAAGGAGATATATAAAGGATACATCTTCAAGCTTCCGTAAATAGACACAATGATCATATCTACTTCTTCTGTACTTATGTCGCAACATAAACTTGTCAAATCGTTTATACCATTGCCTCGAAGATTGTTTTAATCCGTATAACGATTTTTCAAGTTTACACACCATATTCTCCTTTCCAGCAACTCTGAATCCTTTCGGCTGAGTCATGTAGATTTCCTCCTCCAAGTCTCCATTTAAAAATGTAGGTTTTACATCCATCTGAACTAGTTCTAAATCTAACTGTGCTACCAAAGCCAACAAAATTCTAATAGAGGAATGTTTCACAACCGAAGAAAATACCTCATTGTAATCAATTCCCTCCTTCTGAGCATAGCCTTTAGCTACCAATCTTGCTTTATGGCACACATCACCTTGGTTAGGAAATCCTTCTTTCTTTTCATATACCCATTTGCAACCAATTGCCTTCTTACCCTTGGGAAGTTTGGCCAATTTCCACGTACCATTATGATGAAGGGACTGCATTTCTTCATTCATGACATTCCTCCACTTTTCCTTTTCTGAGCTCTGGATAGCTCATTTATAAGTTGAAGGAATGTCATCAGCTGCAATTGAGGTTGCACAAGCCACCATGTCTTCAAAAAGAGTAGGCTTTCTTATTGTTCGTTTTGGCTTGCTGGTTGCTATTGATTCACGTTGCTGTTGAGGCCCATAAGTCGAAACCTCCTTATCAACTGGCTCTTTTTCTACCTCAGGAAAGTCTTGTCTTGTTTCCCCGTCTGCCCTTGTACTGGAAAAATAATCTTTCCTTCAAACTCCACCTGCTTTAAAACACTATCATCTTGCTGGGTATTTTCAGCTGCTACCTTTCTTACCATGACAGATTCATCAAAGGTAACATCCCTACTGAATACAATCTTCTTTGTTTCTGGACACCATAAACAATATCCTTTGACTCCATAAGTGATCCCCAAGAAAATAGCTTTCTTTGCTCTCGGATCCAATTTTGATTCTTTCACATGATAGTATGCAATTGAGCCAAATACATGCAAAGAATCATAATCTGTAGCAGGTTTACCATACCATTGTTCCAACGGTGTTTTACCACCAATAGCAGTAGATAGTAGACGATTAATGAGGTGGCTCGCATATGTAATTGCCTCAGCCCAAAATTCTTTGCCCAAGCCAGCATTGGACAACATACACCGAACCTTCTCCAGCAAAGTCCAGTTCATGCATTTTTCCACTCCATTATGCTGTGGTGTATTTTTGACGGTGAAGTATCTGACGATGCCATCATCCTCACAAATCTTCTGGAAAGGATCATTCCTGTATTCTCCTCCGTTATCTGTATAAAGACATTTGATCATCCTGCCTGTTTGTGTTTCTATCATCGCCTTCCATTTGAGAAAAATTCTCAATGCTTCATCCTTAGTCTTCATCGTATACACCCAAACTCTTCGGGAAAAATCATCAACAAATGTTACAAAATAATGTTTTCCTCCCAATGATGGTGTTTTGGAAGGACCCCAAATATCAGAGTGAACATAATCCAAAATACCTTTTGTATTATGGATAGTTGTTCCGAACTTAACCCTTGCCTGCTTCCCCTTCACACAGTGCTCACAAAACTCCAAACTGCAATGCTTTAATCCTTTTAACAACCCTTGATCTGAAAGAGTTTTTAAGGATTTTCCTCCAGCATGTCCCAAGCGCATATGCCACAACCTTGTTGCTTCTACCTCCTTCTCATCACTGGATGTCACTGCTGCTATTCCAATAACCGTACTACCTTGATAGTGATACGTATTATTGCTCTTCCGAATACCTTTCATTACTACCAGTGCATAAGAAAGTATCTTCATCACTCCACTTTCTGCAGTAATCTTGAACCCATTTGAATCTAGAGTTCCCACATAAATGAGATTTTTCTTCAAATCTGGTACATATCGAACATCTGTCAATGTTTTGATCAATCCGTCATGGTTCCTCAATCGAACTGAACTAATGCCATATGCGGTAAGTGAAGTGTTATCTGCTGTGTGGACAACTCCACATCCTCCTTCTTGGAAATCAGTGAACCAGTCTCGGTTGGGACACATATGATGACTGCAAGCTGAACCAACAACCATACGCCTTCCTATTGTTCTGTTTGGCTTTGTTCTTCAACTTTGGACAATCCTTCTTCCAGTGGCCCTTTTCCCGACAAAAGGCACATTCATCTTTACTAGGTCTGGACCTCGATTTGGATCTCCCTTTCCTTGTTCTCGATTGATTTTCAGCATGACCTCTTGTGACTAGTGCTTCTGCTTCTCCACCTCTTTGTTTATCCCTCTTTCTTTGTTCATAGCTGTATAGCGCAGAACAAACATCTCTGAGAATACTTCCTCTTTTCCGTGAAGTAGAGTAGTCTCCAGGTGCTCGTACTCATCAGGAAGTAATCCCAACAACATCAAGGCCAGATCTTCATCTTCAAAAGTCATGTCCAAATTCTGCAAATCTGTTACCAACTTGTTGAAGCTGGTGATATGATCATTCATTGTGGTACCAGGAACATAAGTGAAGTGAAACAATCTTTTCTTCATGTGAAGCTTATTCTGACTGCTTTTCTTCAGGAATTTATCCTCTAATGTCTTCCACAATCTACAAGCAGAAGTTTCCTTTGTGTATGGATACTTCTGTTCTCTAGAAAAAAATGATCGAATAGTACCACAAGCAACACAATTGATGATCCTCCAATCTCCCCCCCATTTTATCTGGTTTGCTTTCTTCAAGAGCAAAATCTAATTGTTGTGTAAAAAGGACATCAAGAACCTCGCTCTGCCACATCCCAAAATGTCCCAATCTGTCAAAAATTTCAACTGCAAACTTCGCATTGGGCATAACTCTCATCAAAAGCGAAGATGTTGACGACGAATTGTTGACACTTGATGTGGATTCTTCAATCTTTTTATCCACCATTTCTGCTCCAAATATTATTTAATAGCTGTAAATGCAAAACCTCAAGGTAATTCTTTTCTGATGTGGAAGTTCAGATTATACTGCAACCACAGAGCATACTCAGACATAACCTTGGCTCTGATATCAATTATTGCTGAAGCGGGATATATAGAGCGTAACCGATTATACTAAAAGATCACAATACTAGAAAACAAAGTTTCTAGAAGTAATTTAATAATATAATAAATCACAACTACTATATCTAATAGCAGCCAATAAACAATAAATAAGAGATATATGAGGCAGGTCTTTACAGAGAGAGATTGAGAGAGTGACTGAAGTAGAGGAAGCAAGGTTAAAGGAGAGATCGGGAGTGATTCTACAAGAATCTGAAGAAGGATCAGAGGAAGAGGTCGACAGAGAAGAGGAAGAAGGAGGAGGTGCCGATAGTTGTTTATAACAGTATTGTCCGGCAGAGGTAAGCATAAGTCTTTCATGTCTAATTTTTGAATTGGATTTTGATTCTGAGATGGGGAGAAGCATCGATTAAGGGAGGAATTGATATTTAGAGGTAGATTAATGTTGTTGCATATAATGGATTACTGTGTTTTAAAGCAATTTGAAGCTTATTATTGTGGTTTCGGTTCCTCTAAAATCGGTGGTATGGGAACAAACAAAGCATGCCTGATAATATAAGAGAGTAATATTATATGTTTAATAAGTGGTTGTCTGACTGATTAAGCCAAGAAGAGAAGTGATTTTCAAGCCAATCCTCTGTTCTGTGAAGCATCGGGTATATGTGTGTGCCCTGGATATGCAAAATTGGGGATAATATAAACCTTCGCATAGTGTTGTGTGACGCTGAAGCAGTATTTTAAATTATTAATATACCCTTAGGTTGCTTGAAGGGAACCCGTGAAACCTTGTGGTTTGAGTTAAACATTGTGATTTTAAAGAGTGAATTAAGTAGCTAAGTTCTGTTCAAGTAACAGATGTTACTTAGTTACTTCATTAGTTAGTTGGTTGTAACAAACTTGTATATTAAGTTGTTAAGTTTCGTTAATTATTTTTCTCCTATAAATATTGGATATATTGTACATAATGTAATTCATTCAATAAGATTCAGTTTTCTCATATTTGGTGTTAAGGTATCAGAGCGTAATTTTCCCCTAAACATTTTCCCCTTTCCTTCGTTATTTTCCCTTTCTTAGTCATTTCTTTTGTCTCAGTTTCCCTAAACACTTTCCCTTTTCCTTCGATTCTTTTACTTTCTTGGTCTCTTACTAATCAAAGTCTTCTCTTCGATTCTCTGCATTTGTCAATGGCTGCCGAGAGTTCGTCCATCTCATCATTGATGGCTTCTGTTCAAGATCCATCTAATTGCTACTATCTATATCTGAATGAAAATCCAGCCCTCGTTCTTGTCTCGCTGCCGTTATCTGGATCGAACTATCATCACTGGTCTCGTCTATGATGATTACGTTGATGAGCAAGAACAAACACCAGTTTATTGATGGTTCTCTGTCGGTTCCGGCGAAGAATGATCCTCTTTTTCCGGCGTGGCAATGTTGCAACACAATGGTCCTCACTTGGCTCACTTGGTCCATTTCGCCGTCAATCGCTCAGAGTATAATCTGGCTTAATCGAGCTGAGGATGTATGAAACAACTTGAAAGAGCGGTTTAGTCATGGAGATGCCTTCAGAGTTACTGAGCTACAGGATGAACTCTTCCAGATTAAACAAGGTGAACTTTCGGTTTCCGATTATTTCACTAAAGTCAAGATAATTTGGGATGAGTTGCTTAATTTTCGTCCTATTGTTGAATGCTCTTGTTCTTCCCGAGAATATTATAGGCAAGATTATGTGATTCGTTTCTTAAAAGGGCTTAATGATCGTTTTGCTACTGTAAGATCCCAAATAATGTTGATGGATCCTCTTCCGTCCATTAACAAAGTCTTTTCTCTAGTTATTCGGCAAGAGCGTGAGCTCATCGGATCTATTGACCAAAATATCTGTTTTACCCGTGCTAACAATGTTTCAAAGGTCTCTGGTCCATATAAACCCAACAATAGCACTAAGATGTGCACATTCTGTGGCAAACCAAGGCATACAGTTGAAACGTGCTACAAGAAGCACGGCTATCCTCCTGGTTACAAGACTCGTTCTAATGCTTTGGTTAATGGCATGGTTGCTTCTGCTTCTAGTTCTACAGATGGTATTTTGTCTTCTAAACCTTCTTCTGCTAATACATTTCTCAGTCAAGATCAATATAATCAGCTTATTGCTCTATTGCAACCTAAGTCTGTTGCTACTCATGATTCGACTGCTTCTTCTGTGCCCAAATCTGACTCTACTGCATCTGTTAATCAGTTTTCATCTCTCATCTTAATGCCTAATGCAAATAATGCAGGTATATATGTTGCTTTAACTTCCACTTCTCTTAATTCCTGAATTTTGGACAGTGGTGCTACTGCTCTTGTTTGCTATTCTCTTGACTTATTTCTTTCTCATTCCACCATTACTCCTATTAAAGTTTTCTTACCAAATAATTTTTTCATAGTTACTAGCATTTCTGGTACTATTCAGCTTAATGATCACATTCGTCTCTCTAATGTTCTTTATATTCCAGAGTTTCATTTTAATATCATCTCTCTCTCTCAAATGACTAATGAGCTTCCCTGTCAACTTGTCTTTTCTTCTTCTCAATGTACTATCCAGGAATTAAGGACATGGAAAACGATTGGTACTGCTGAACTACATCAAGGATTATACACATTGCACAGTCCTGCTTCTAATTCTGTTGCTTCTGTTGGTTTTGTTTCTAGTACACCTTGTAATCATTTTCATTATGTTTCTTCAACATTATGTAAAACACATTCTGTCTTTGATTTGTGGCATTTTCGCTTTGGTCACTTATCTTCCCAAGTTTTACATGTTTTGAAACAACAGTTTCCTTTCATTTCTTGTACTCTTCTTACTACCTGTGATGTATGTCACTTTGCTAAGCAACACAAGCTTCCATTTCCTATTAGTACCAGTAATACTACTTTTCCTTTGGAATTATTGCATGCTGATATATGGGGTCCTTATCAACTTTCTTCTATTCATGGCCATCGTTATTTTTTAATGGTAATTGATGATTTTACATGTTTTACTTGGATATGTTTTTTAAAAACCAAATCTGAAGCACGATCTTCATTCCAATCTCTTATTACATTGCTTGAAAATCAGTTCAATCATCATGTTAAATCTGTTAGAACTGATAATGGAGTTGAATTTCAAATGGTTTCTTTCTACTCTTCAAAAGGTATTTTACACCAAACTTCTTGTGTTGAAACCCCACAGAAAAATAGTGTTGTGGAAAGAAAACATCAACATATCTTACATGTTGCTCGTGTCTTAATGTTTCAATCTCATTTACCTTTGGATTATTGGAATTATGCCATTTCTCATGTTGTTTTTATCATCAATCGTTTACTAACTCCTGTTTTAAACAACCAGACTCCATTTTAGTCTTTATATGATATTTTGCCTGATTACACAGATTTTAAAGTCTTTGGTTCTCTTTGTTTTGCTTGCACTTCTTCCACCCATAGGACACAATTTGATGCTAGAGCGCGGAAATGTGTTTTTCTTGGTTATAAAACTGGTACTAAGGGTTATGTTTTGCTTGATCTTTCTAACCATCATATTTTTGTTTCAAGGCATGTTATCTTCTACGAATCCATCTTTCCTTTTGCTACTAATTCTGTTTCTTCCTCTATTCCAATGCCACAATTCCCCAATTTACCTACTGTTTTTGATTCCACTATCTACCCTTCTGCTCCTTCTTCTTCTGTCAACCCTTCACCTGTTCTGTCTCCATCTCCATCTCTCCCAGTCTCTTCTCCTAATTTTGTTTCATCACCTTCGAGTTCTTCTGTTTTACCATATGTTTCTTCTAATTCTAACCATTCTGACACTTCTTCATCTTCTTCTATTTCCTCTTCTCCTCTTCGCAGATCACACAGACCACACAAGCCACCTTCTTATTTGCAGGACTATCATTGTTCTTTCCTAACATCAGTACCATCAGTTTCCATGTCTTCTCCTTCTTGCAGATATCCTCTATCTTCTGTTGTTTCCTATAATACCATTTCTTCTTCTCATAAGCATTTTATTTGTTCCATTTCAATTCCATCTGAGCCTTGTAATTACAAAGAAGCCATTCGATATCCTGAATGGCAGTAGGCGATGGAAGCTGAAATAACAGCTTTAGAGCAAAATAATACCTAGGTTTTGACTGAATTACCTAAGGACAAGGTTCCTATTGGTTGTAAGTGGGTTTTTAGGACAAAATTTCATGCTGATGGGACTTTAGAGCGTTATAAGGCCCGTTTAGTAGTAAAGGGCTATACACAAACTGAAGGGGTTGATTACTTTGATACCTTCTCCCCTGTTGCAAAAATGACCACTGTGAGATTATTACTTGTTGTTGCTGCTACTTCTAATTGGTTTCTTGAACAATTAGATGTTAATAATGCTTTTCTACATGGAGATTTACATGAAGATGTCTATATGTCTCTTCCCCCTGGCTTTTCTACACCTAATCCACAGCTGGTTTGTAAGTTACAAAAGTCTCTCTATGGTCTAAAACAAGCTTCACGTCAATGGTTTGCCAAGTTGTCTTCTGCTCTCTTGTCTTGTGGGTACACTCAATCCAAATCTGATTATTCTTTGTTCACTAGGCAACATGATTCTTCTTTTACTGCACTCTTGGTTTATGTTGATGACATTATACTTGCTGGCAATGATTATGCTGAGATTACTCATATTAAGTCTTTTCTTGACCAATCTTTCAAAATTAAAGATCTTGGAAAGCTGAAATTCTTTCTTGGGCTTGAGGTAGCACGGTCTACTGCTGGTATCTCTCTTAATCAGCGGAAATTCATTTTAGATATTCTCAATGATGCTGGTTATTTGGGTTGTAAACCCCTTTCTACTCCTATGGCTCGTAACACTCGTTTATCCCAAGATGTTGGTACTCCTCTTACAGATGTTGCCCCTTACAGGAGATTGGTCGGCCGGCTTCTTTATCTTACTACCACTCGGCCTGACATCTCCTATGTTGTCCAGCAGCTGTGTCAATTTACACATGCTCCAACATCAGTTCATTACCAAGCTGCTTTGAGAGTGCTCAGGTACCTCAAACGTTCTCCAGGTAAAGGTATCTTCTTTTCTGCCTCTTCTTCACTTCAATTGAAGGCTTTTAGTGATTCTGATTGGGCTGGCTGCCCTGACACAAGACAATCTTTATCTGGGTATTGCATTTTTCTCGATGATTCATTGGTTTCTTGGTGAACTAAGAAACAAACCACTGTTTCTTTATCTTCCTCTGAAACTGAATATAGGGACATGAGGTGTGTTGCTTGTGAAATTCAGTGGCTTCTTTATATCTTAGCTGATCTGCACATTCATCATCCTTCTCCTACCATTTTATATTATGATAATCAATCTACTGTGCATATAGTATCTAATCCTACCTTTCATGAGAGGACTAAACATCTGGAAATTGATTGTCGCTATGTCCGGGAAAAGGTTCAAGCTGAGATTATTCGCCTTCTACCTGTTCGAAGTACTAATCAACTTGATGATATTTTTACTAAGCCTCTTGATCCACAACCTTTTCATGGTTTTCTGTCCAAGCTTGGCATGATCAATATCTATGCCATAGCTCTTGGGGGGGGGTAACAGATGTTACTTAGTTACTTCATTAGTTAGTTGGTTGTAACAAACTTGTATATTAAGTTGTTAAGTTTGGTTAATTATTTTTCTCCTATAAATATTGGATATATTGTACATAATGTAATTCATTCAATAAGATTTCGTTTTCTCATATTTGGTGTTATCAAGGGTGAATTAAGAAGCTAATATCGGGTTTAGCCAAGGGAAATGGGGAACAGTGAATTAAGTTGCTAAGTTCTGTTCAAGAGTGACTTGGACTTGCTGTTATGATTAGTTATTCATCCTAAATGGATATAATAGATAGTAACGAAGTCAGAAGGTTACCTGAATGTGTAAATGCTTTTACATATTGCTGTAAAAGTGGGTGATTGAATTATTTAAATGATGAAAGATGTTTGTATATGGAACCGTAGAATTGCTCCTTAAATTTGTGAAACTGGGTTCAAAAGTTGCTGATTAACATGTTGAATGTGGAACAATCATATAAATGGTTAACTGCAAGCTGTAAAAGTGGAAAGATGATTTTTTTTTAAAGCTGGAAATACCACTGAAACAGGAAAGATTATATACATAAATATATATATTTGTGTTAGTTGCTGTATTTTCTGGTTAAAAATAGGTGCTCTCCAAATTTTAAGGATTTTTGGAAATCTCGAAAATGTTCCGGCTTAAGTGGGTTGCTGTCCGAATTTCTTTTTAAAGTTCGGAAGTTTTCATGAGTTTATTAAGTGTATGGTACAAAATGTTGTATATATATGGGATTGTTTGAAGTCGATGGGACACAGGTTATTGACTCAAAAGTGATAAAGTCACTAGTTAATACCTGAAATATTGGATGGGTATTTTGAATAATTGGCTCATGTATAATGCTCCAAAAGTGATGTTGGAATAATGTTATTTAGGCTGGATAATAATTTCTACATTTGAAGCAAAAGTTGTATGAGATTTAAAAGAGCTAACATGGTACTCTCTCTGGTTCTTAATATAAGATAAATTTTTCATATTTGTTAATGTTTTCCTAATCTATTTCTATTGATACTCCCTCAATCATAATCAAGGAGGAGAGGGAATAAGAGAATTAAGAAAGATGAGCTAAGGCATTTTAGAAATTACATTTTACATTGACTAATTGAACCAACTTCTTTAATCTAATCAAGTTAGATAAATATGTCTTATATCAAGGAAGAAGGGAGTACTTAATTGCTTGAGTTATGTTGTGATATATTATTGCTGTTATGTATCAAGTCTTGGAATTGAGACTGATTTCTATTTACCATATGATGTTGTGAAGAGATATGCAATGAAGGGATATAGCTAAAATTCCTTAATTTTGAAGTGGAAAAAGAAGTCAAAGTAAATAGAAAGTTCAAGAGATAAAAGTGTAATTATGCTATTAAAGTATATCAACTATGCATATTAATATACTCCTATACATAGATAACTCATAGGTTTTGATTTGTACCCAAACTTGCCAAGGAGACACCGGGAAGGAGCACAAGAAAGGGAGCAAGATAAAGGTAGTTTTAATGACTACTTTCGCATATTCTGTTTTTGTTGCATGTTTGTTTGTGCTGTTGTTGCTGCAATTAAGCATGAGAACGTGTAAAATCCTTACCCGTTATTGTCATGGTCATGTGAAATAACCGTTTTAGTTATTCAATTTTACAACTATTCAATTATTGATTTTTTTTAATATTATTATTCGATATTTGGTTTGGGTTCATCGCTGCCCCTCCCAACAAGTGTCTCTTCTGGGACTCAAATTTGAGACTCAAAGGGATCTAGTGGAACCTTACACTATTAAACCAACTATATGTTATTGAAAGGTATTGTTTTCTATAACTCGTTTTGCATACTCTGTTATTTACCATGTATTATGTACTGATATGATTCTTATATATTGATCATAGGAGCAAGTACATCCAAGAAAAAGGAGAAGTTGGTAAAAGCTTAGCTGTGGTGGATAGGATGGAGCATGTTGCATTTTGCTGAACATATTGTTTAGCTTTTTTGAATGATAAACTAGAATTCATTAACAAAATCTCAAAATAAAGAGCATATACAAGCAAATCTACATATTGTTTAGTTTTAGTTTGCATGGCATGTCAGCTTTAAGTTTGTTGAGTTGTACATGTCCTCATAAGGAGTATAAGATGAGTAGCTATAGCCCAAAGAAGTGGCACGATTATAAACATGGAAAAACTTAAGGTGAATATAGGTAGGTAGTTTCTCAGCTTGCGGGAACGTCAGTCTTGTGACTGACGACATACAGGGTAAATGTTTGAATTGAATAATGAAAGTTTGCATGAAAATAGTAAACTTCTTAAGCTTTAAAATAAGGATTAGTTTATAATTTTTAGATGTGTAGATTAGAAGATATGATTTTTCTTAGTAGTGATGAGTTTTCTGTAAAATGATGCAAAATCACTGCTGACCAGTTTTGAAATACCGAAGTTTTTGGACTGAATGTGAATGAGACTAAAGTGAATCCAAGTCTTATTTTTATACCAAAGACCCTTACAAGAGATAGAAATAGAGCTTTGAACTGCTAATTTTTGGAGTTAAATTGATTTAGTCATGAATTTTACAAGTCTCAAGAAAATTCATTACTCTATTATATGAACTCAAGATTTTTTAAAAGATTTAAATAGTTTGTCATTGTAAGGATACTAATTGGATCACACGTGATTCTTAAATGGTTAAACAATTGTGATAAGTGACCCATTATCGTGTGTCAATCATTAATATCAACATGATAAAAAAAAATTGATCAACATTACTCCTCAGCTTATGACTAAAAAGCAGTTAAGTTTCAATATGCGTTTTAAAATTATTTGAATGAAAATTATAACGTTTAAAGTAAAATAAAAACGAAGACATCGCCATTTGTAGGTAGGGTCACATTTAATTTATATGGCAAGAGATTCTTATTGAAAGAAACCAAACATGTACCTAGAACTGAGCAAATTAATATGTCTTAATACCAAGTGTGATATAGTTATGCTCAACGGAATTAATGCCAAAAGTTTGACATCCACTCCCGACAGCTTCAGCTTTCTTTATATTCTCAACTTCATTGGAATTGTTGAAATAATCTGAATCGACATTTCTGCACAATACACGTGCGCTCACTTGCTAATTTTATACGGTATTGATTCTACTATAGATTTATTTATATATAATGATTTTTTAGATATTTTACCCCCCCACATAATTTTTACCTATTAAATATTGGATGTTATATTTCACGGTTGTTTAAAGATAACCGTTATGTTATGTATAGGGTAGTATATTTGACAGTTATAAGACAATGACGGTTATATATAACAATCTATATTTAACAGCTGTTTAATAAAAACTGTAATATATTATATATAATACTTAATGGTTAAAATGATGCATGGTAAAGTATTGGTCTAGAGGAAGAGATTTATTTGATGGTTATTGAAAAAATCGTTATATATGTATACTATTTGATGGTTATTGGTCAATAACCATGAAGTATGTGTGACAATTTTTTTAAAAAAAAATTGGAGGGCTCACTTTCGATAAGCCCCATTTGCATATTACATACAAAAACCAAATACAGAAATAACCAATTGCAAAAACCAAATATAGAATCATTAAAATGTACATTATAGAAAGCAATAATCAAATGTACATATACAAATTAAACTATACATTATTACAAAAACCAAATGTATCTGCATCTGGGATAGGAATTAGAAGGGCATAATTAGGATTGATGGCCGTCTTCAGCTCTATCTTAACATGATTCTAAGGGAGAGGCGAGCTGTGAATCATGTTCTCCCCTGGTAAGTTGTACATGCAGCCCGTAACAATGGTATGCTACTTGGAGCTATTGGCCACACATTTAACCTCCGTCTTGCCCTGAACAAAGAGAAAATACAATTAGTGTAAAACAAAAATAAATGAAGAATATGCTTTCGGCATGAGTCATACTACCTTAGATAGAGTTTGAGAGGGGAATGTACAACTATCTTTGGCACTTGGGGTGTGCGCCATTACCTGCTTCCCTGTGGTGTCTCGGTTCATTAATTGATCAATAACAGCTTGTTGTGCTTTAACAATCTTCTTTAGAATCTTAGTTATCTCTATATACTGTTGAAACTTCTGATTAGACACTTAGTCTCTTTTGCTTTTCAAACTATTCTTTTTTTCCTACTTCATAGCCAACACCCCTTAAAAGACCACCGTGGTAAGGGCTTAAGCCTTTTCCATGACATCCTCATCCCTAAGAAGCTCGCCTCGCTCTACTTCTTGACTCAAGGTCTCCTGTAGCAAATGAAAAGTTAAAAAGTCTTTTATAAAGCACAAACATAATTGAATCAAAATTATCAGTACTTACCATTCTTAAGACAACCTCCTGGATGCAAGGATTGTGAATGTTGCCCTCTTTGTTTTGCTCACATATAATCCTGACCCTTGCTTCTTTATCAACTGCTGCTTGATGTTTGCATACCTCGTGCAGCCTCCACGGTATGGGTCGTCATTGTTCTTCAACTTCTTATGTTTGCATACCTCAAAATCTGGAGAGCATACAAAAGAATACACATTAAATTTAATTTACCTTGAAAGTTGGAGAGCTTTGTTGTGACTATACAAAATCAGCTCATTTGGCCTCTTTGACAACTTCCTTTAGCAGTGTTGGAACCACTGACTCATCTATAGGTTTCAGATGCTCTAAGCTGGAGAGCTTCATAACCATACAAAATCAGCCTATGTTTCATGAGGTTATGGGTATACTAAGGTTTTGGTCAACATGAGAAATTATGGCTTTGATGATCTTATGATTATGAATATGATGTTAAATAGGGTTTGATATTAATACCTAGCCAGTATTGTGGTTGAATTTGCAAAATCATGTTTGTAGTGACTTAGAGTGATTTTTGGCCAAACTTGGAAAATTAGAAAGGAGCTGAATTTTGGTAAATTTGAGGTTTCTAGTAATTTCTACATGCAAAATTATGTGGAAATAACTCATGGTGGTATGTTTTTTGAATGATCGGATGAAAAACTGTAAATTTAGAATTGAAGTAGTACTGCTACATTGTGTTTTTTGGGTGACAGATTGCTTGTGGTATGATTTTGGATGATCAAACCTTGTCCAATGATCATGATATTTTACAAGGTGTTAATAGACATCATAAGCTTTAAAATTGAGAATAGAACACATTATTTAGGTTAGTAAATTTTAAGTTATGACTTATTAAATTTTAGATACCGAATCTAGAACAAATCTTGAAACAATTTGGTTGATTGAGGATTTCTGGACTCTTATGAATATAAATGGCAGTGACCAATATTTTTTATTTAAAATAGGCTTAAATATATTTAAATAGGAACTGGAACCATCTCAATTGGAATTTCCTAGATTAAGTTATGAATTTTCAAAATTGAATAATAAATTTGGCAGATTAGATTTAACCTACAAATTTGTGGTATTTGGGGTGAATTATAATAGGGAAAATTACACTGTAGTCCTCACCAATTAAAAATACGAAAAAATGGTGCCTCGAAGTCTCAAAATGAAAAATTAGTCTCAAGGAGTTGTTAATGAAGCCCCTCAAGTTGTCAATTAACAACTTGAGGGGTTCTATTAATAACTCATTGGGACTAATTTTTCATTTTACTATTTCAAAGGACCATTTCTTCATTTTCTTTTTTGTTTGGAACCTCAATGTAATTTTCTCATTATAATAATTTTGATCCTAAAGAGTAGAGTTAGGAGTTAGAGGCTAATGTAAGTACATTAGACACTCAAATGACATAATGTAAGTCTTAAAAAATAACCAACAAAGTATTAATAGAATATAAGAATTGGGATAAATAATAACTCGTCTGCTCGTGAATTCTAATATATAGGATTCAACCTTTGCCCGCTCTACCAACGGACTAGTAAACAAGGACAATACATCGGAAAGATTATCAGGTTGTAACTCTTTCTCTCATATACTATGTAATGTTTTGCATGTATTATTTACCATCAAGTATGTTGGTTTGTGAGCTTTCAGACTGAGCATACCGGGCAGTGACCAGAAGAGGTTATAAGGCCTAAGGGTACCGGGAAATGTTCCGAAGAGATTGCAAAGCTTGAGTATGCCGGGCAGTGACTTGAAGAGGCAATAACACCTTAGTTACCAAATGCTGTGATTTAGGACCGGGGGTCTAATGTTTGTTGCCGTGCTGTGTATTGATCTCTAAATGCTATATGTGTTGATTGCTTAGGTGATGGTTGTTTGGAATGCTCACTGTTTACATGTCATATGATAGATAGATCTTATTATGGAGATTCTCTCAAATCTCAAATCTCTCAAATCTCGGTGTGTGGCTTAAAGGGCAAAGAGTTAAACGCGGAGACAATGGACCAAGTCTACCTGTGGGTTTTCTTTTGTACTGATATATGACTTGGAATATTTTGGTAGCCGTAATCCTCTGTATTTTGTATATGGATACATGATCATGGTACTAGAAGTAATCCATAGTATGATGATAACTCCCGTTCATGTGATGACTAAGTTAGGCCGGGCAATTATATGATAAGGGCCCATTAGATAACAATTAATCTGTGGGTTTATGAACAAAGAAACAACTTTGATACTAAGTGTAAATGAAATTAAGAACTGATGAATCGCAACGGAGTTGGTAACCACTAAGTTATTACTTTGGATGTTTTATAAAGTTTTTCAAGAAAAGTCCAACCAACCAACGGCATAATTGAAACCAGGCTTAGCAATCCGTATACCTTTTATGTAAAGATTTCTGAGAAAACATTAAGAGAAAGGGGGTTTACACAAAATATAATGAAATTTGGGGGAAAACAAAGCAAAGTAAGGGACTGTTTGGTAATAAGAGAAACTTCAACGGGCAAGGAACTCAAGCCTCTGTTCCCACTTCCCAGTTTCCCTAGATCCATTCTTCATCCATATCCATAGATGAAATTGAAGTAGAATCGATGTGTATATATAATTTTACAGATCTAAAAATAAAGGATGATAACTTCATAAAATAAATCTTAAAAATGATCAAGGGAGAAAATGGGAACATAAAGGATGAAACAATTTTTGTCGGAATAAAACCAAATATTCTCTGTAGTCTTTAGTACGGAGAGCTTCACTACTTTTTAATTAATATATATATATATATATATATACACACACACACATACATATATATATTAAAGAGGGACAAAGCAAAAGGACGGAGACATGTGATCCAACTGTGTTTCAAAATAGTTTAATATGAATTATGTGTATATTCTAAATTTTTAACGTCAATTATTTAATTATATATATCAAATCCATGTTATATTTTAGATTGATATTGGTGGAGGACACGGAGGAGGTAGGCGTGCTTCCCTAGTGTCAGTTTTTTAGCTAATAAAGGGACAATATTTGTTTTTTAAAAAAGCCGATAATTTTAGTGTTGGGCTTTGAAAATCGGGAGCTTTAGTATAAATTTTTATGGGTAACTTTTGGTATAAATTAAAAGGGTCTTTTATCACAAAAAAAATAAAGGCTTTTGGGCTTATAACATTCAGCTTGTACAATAATTTTAGTCTTTATTTTTTTTTGTCTGAAGACAATAATTATGCTCTAATTTTTTTAAAAAAAATATAAACCATATAATATTGTTTTTAAAAGCTATTACATGTCAAAAAATAAATAAAGCAAGTGTCTATCATCAACCCACATCTACTTGGATACCTCGTTCAAGGTTAAATTTGCTCTCCATAGTTGATGACTAGTGATATCCTTATCATAAAATAAAGTTATATTTATTTTATCTTCTATTAATAAAAATAAGAAGGGATGAAACTACGGTAGTTTAGTGAAAATCATTTCATTTTAGTGCCTAACCCTATGAGTCTGGCATATAAGATTAGATTGGACTTAGTCCCCAGTGTTATAAACCAAAACTTTTAGATATAATATAAACTTCATTGTTAAATTTGCATATTCACCCTTAAAGAACAAAAGGAATGTTGTATCATTTATTTACATTTTTCACAAATTTTTTATCCCCAAATATTATTTTTTCAGTTATACTGAAATATAAATTGATTTAATCGAATACCCTATTTTCTTTACTTTCCCCATAGCTACTCCCACTTCCATTCTCTTTAAAATCTATTTATTATGCCGACACCTACACTAAACAGCTCAATCTAATTATTTTTACAAACCCTTTTGCAGATTCAAAAATCCTTGCTCATCAAAAAAAAAAAAAGAAAAAGAAAAAAGAATATCCAATCAGTGTCATACCAAGTTTGAGGTGTGAAGCAAAGTAGATCAGCATATACCAATCATGAATCATACCAAATCTATTAACAAGCTCAGATTCATGGCACCATAAAGTCATGATGAACTGAGAGTATGAAGCAGCAATATTAAAGAAAAGGACAATAGGTAAGGATGATAAAATAGAGAAAACTAAATAACTTTTATCTAACTCTTGCTTCTTCAATGTCTCTAAGACGATTCTGACTTCGCCTAACTTGTATACACAACCTATAAATGAAATATATATAAACTTTTTAGCCAAGTAAAAATTATGCCCAAATTTATGTATAGTGTCAGCTTGCGTACAGAATGCATGTATAGCAGCATATTTTCTATGATAAATAAGTCTAATAATCAAAAATTTATTAGAAACATGTGCATACTAACAAGAGTTAAGTTATAACCTTTTAGGGGTATATCATTATTAACGAAATACCGTCTGCATCATGTTTTACTGAAAGAAACAAGACATGTATCTTGAACTGAGCAAATTAATATACCTTAACACCAAGTCTGAAATAGATGCTCAATAGAATGCCAAAAGTTTGACATCCACTCCCAACAACTACCGCCTTCTTTATTCTCAACATCAACTTCATTGGGATTGTTGAAGTTATTTAAATCATCATCAACTTCATCTTTGGATTTTTGCCTTCTTTCAACATTTCTGCACAATACACACCACTCACACTTGCTTATTTTAAACAACACTGACTTAATATATGGAATCTAAAATGATATATCATGTTGGTTCAATTACAACATAAAAGAAGAACAATGAATATGCATAATAATACTCTATATAGTTGATGACCTGCTATAATTTGACCGTTTACATATATTAATACTTCCACTGGTGCTAATTACAAGCTCGTGACTATTTGAAGACTCTTTGTCTTGACGTGCAAATTACGATTAAAATACTGTTTTTAAAGGCTTCAATCATTAATCCCAATAAGCACTTATTGTAAGACTTGTTAAAATCCTTAAGTATGAGATAGGCCCTAAATACATACGTTTAAATCCAAAACTAAAAAGATGATTAAAGAATATCACAAGTATACCATAGCCATCATTGCTTTAGCAAAGAATGTGTTTTTTATTCTCTCGTGTCTTTTTTATAAGTAACTTTGCACGTGGAGAATATGATGAAGATGCAAGATATCCAGAGACCAAAACATTGTTTACAAAAATATACTAAATCTTAAATTTAATAAGCAATAAGTCATTGTTTATGGTTATAACTAAATCCAACAATATTTTCTTAAAAAATCTAAATAATAAATCATTTTTCATGAAGTCCCTAAACAATCTGAAAATAACTTAATTTTTGGATTGAAATAAACAAGTCTTTAAAATGCATGCATTATTGTCCATTGTTGGTTTTTCCCACTCAGATTACTCAATGGCTTGCAAAAGTTTTAAGATCATATCTTCATATTCTTGCCATCCTGCACCAGAAAGTGAGGGGTAAGAAAGAGCTAGATCAACATGTACATACCTATCTCAATCAAAGGGGTAAAAAAGAAAGAGACAAGCTTAGGTTCCACAATCCTAATGAAAATGATTAGCTACTCATGGAAATATATATAAATAAGCCTAATAATCACAAATTTATTAGAAATGTGCAAAATATAACAGGGGTCTACTTAGCTATAAGTCTTTTTTCTTTTTGGACAAAGTTGTAAGTCTAATGAACTGTATGTGCATCACGTTTTGGGAGTCTACTTAGCTTCTTGCTTTAAAGATTTAAAGATTTAAGCATCCATAAAGAAGGGATGTAAAAATTTGTAATAGAATCATTGATTGGACCAGGGAGAAAAATACTAACATCATTAGTATATAAAATGATAATGTAAATGAAGTAAAATCTCATCCAACTAATGGTTCTACTTATCTTCAGCTACAAATAAATGGAAATAAAAACATTAAGGAAATACACCAAATCTAGTCTGACCTTAATTTGATGGACTGATGAAAAGTCATATAAATAAGAAAAAATTTTAAACTTATGAAAACAAACCCAGCCAATACTATATAAATCAAACAGTGCATATGAAAATGAAATAATTAAGGAAATGTGGTTCATAAACTCTCTGATTATTTTCTCACTCAATGCTTGATGCTTACAACTGAATGGAGTCCCTATTTATACTAGTTAGGAAGCTCTCTAATGGATACATATATCAAACAGGAAATGGCCTACACAAAACGCACACACCACACACTTTTAGATTTTTACAGACAGCACCGAAAGCCACCGAAAGACAGAGACAAAACAGAGACAAAAAGTTGGCGGTAGGTATAATTCAAACAAAAGCAAAAAAAAGTAGTGGTTGTCATGGTGGTGGTTGTTATTCTGTTTATGTATCATTCTCCCCGGGTTGGTCGAAACTCATCCTCAAGTCAAAATTATCATCATCTTCAACATAAGGAGATAGATAAGCAACGTTGAAAGTAGCAGAAAATCCATAAGCACCTGGTAGTTCAACTTTATAAGCATTATCATTGATTTTCTCTACAATCTTGAATGGACCATCTACACGTAGAGATAATTTGGCGTTGGGTTGTTTTGGAAACCGTTCCTTTCGCAAGTGAATCCAAACCAAATCTCCAACATTAAAAATTCGCTGCTTCCTATGTTTGTCTCGTTGTGCCTTGAGCCTCAGATTCTGCTTCTGGATCCTTTCACGTACTTGTTCATGTAGTTTCTTAACTTCTTTTACCCTTTGTTCTGCATCTGTGCTGAAATACTGCTTATCAATTGAAGGAACCAGATCTAACGGACTGAGAGGTCGTGTACCGTAAACAACCTCAAAAGGACATTTACCAGTGGCTTGGTTGAGGGAACTATTATAAGCAAATTCGACTTGAGCCAGGACAAGATCTCATTGCTTCAAATTCTTTCCAACAAAACATTGTAAAAGATTGCCAAGAATCTTAGTTACAACTTCTGGTTGTCCGTCTGTTTGCAGATGACTAGCACTACTAAATTGAAGCTTAGTACCCATCTTTTTCTAAAGAGTTCTCCAAAAATGGCTGAGGAATTTGACATCACGATCAGAGGTGATAGTCTTAGGAATACCATGGAGACGGACAATCTCTTTAAAGTACAATTCAGTAACCTGTACAGCATCGTTGGTTTTCTGACAAGGAATAAAATGGGCCATCTTTGAAAATCGGTCCACAACTACCATGACAGAATCTTTCTGTCTTTGCGTTCGTGGTAACCCAAGCACAAAATCCATGCTTACATCTTTCCAAGGTACTTCTGGTACTGGTAGCGGCATGTATAATCCTGTATTTTGACCTTTCGCCTTAGCCAAGTGACACGTTCTACATCTTTGTATGTGCCAGTTGACCTCTCGTTCAAGTCTTGGCCAATAAAAATTTTCTTTGATCAAGGCGACTGTTTTATCTCTGCCGAAATGACCGGCTAATCCTCCATCATGGGCTTCCCAGATTATTGCCTCTCTTAGGGAACACTGAGGAATACATAGGGTTTTACCTCAGAATAAAAACCCATCATGTCTATAGTATTGGTGGAAAGGATGATCTGCAGTTGATTCCCATATTCCCCAAAAATTTGTGTCATCTTGGTATAATTCTTTGACACATTCAAACCCAACAACCTTGGCTTGAATTGTTGATAACAACATATGTCGACGGCTAAGCGCATCAGCTATCGAGTTTAGGATTCCAGCCTTGTGTTTAATCAGAAATGGGTAAGATTGCAAGATTTCACTCCAATGGGCATGCTTGCAGCTGATCTTTTGTTGAGAATTCAGATACTTGAGGGCTTTATGGTCAGAATAGAGGATAAACTCTTTATGCAACAGGTAGTGGCTCCAATGCTGCAAAGCTCGAACAATGGCATTGAATTCTTTGTCATAAATGGAATATTTGAGCTTAGCATCATTAAGTTTCTCACTGAAAAATGCAATTGGGTGTCCCTCTTGGCTGAGTACAGCACCGATTCCTGAATTGGAAGCATCACAACTTACTTCAAACACTTGATCAAAATTTGGCAGAGCTAGGACGGGGCCTTCAGTCAGTCTCCTTTTTAGTTCTTGAAAGCTTCTTTGGGCTTGCTCTGTCCACTGAGATTTATCTCCTTTAGTGCAATCTGTAAGTGGTGCGGCAATAGAGCTAAAGTTGCGTATGAACCTCCAGTAAAAAGAGGCTAATCTGTGGAAACTTCAAACTTCCTGAATAGACTGCGGGACTGGCCAGCTATTGATGGCTTCAACCTTGCTGGGGTCAACTCAAACACCTTCGACAGTTATGATGTACCCAAGGAACATAACTTCTTTGGAAAGAAAATTACACTTCTATATGTTGGCGTACAACTTTTGTTCTCGCAAGGTTTGTAGAACTTGCCGTAGATGCTTCAAATGCTCTTCTTGACTCTTGCTATAAACAAGAATATCGTCAAAGTAGACCACAACAAATTTGCCAATGAAGGGGCGCAATACCTGATTCATTAATCGCATAAATGTGCTAGGGGCATTGGTTAACCCAAAAGGCATCACATTCCATTCATACAAGCCATCTCTTGTCTTGAAGGAAGTCTTCCATTCATCACCGGGACGAATTCTGATTTGATGGTACCCACTTCGTAAGTCAATCTTAGAGAAAGTAGTAGCACCATGTAGCTGATCTAGCATGTCATCGAGTCGAGGTATCGGAAACCGATACTTGATAGTGATCTTATTTACAGTTCTACAATCAATACACATTCTCTAACTCCCATCCTTCTTAGGGACAAGAAGAACAGGTACAGCACAGGGGCTAATGCTTTCTCGAACCAGCCCTTTCTTCAATAACTCTTCAACTTGTTGCTGGATTTCTGCATGTTCTTGAGGACTCATCCTGTAAGCAGGCTTGTGAGGGATGACTGCTCCTAGAACAAAGTCAATGGCATGTTGGATGTCACGTATCGGTGGTAACCCGGATGGTATCTCTTCGGCTACGACATCTGTAAATTCAGAAAGTAAAGGCAAATCTTCTGGTGGGATGTTAGACTTTCTATTCTTTTCGAGTACCAGTATGATACTTATCGTCTGGGGCTCGAATTTTGTCACTTTGAGTTCTTTTTTAGTCATTAATGACACCGATAGCTTTTCTTCTCTGGAAGTTTTTTAATTTCACTGGGTGATAAAGGTGTCAATTTGATCTTGATTCCGCCTTTAGTGATGGAATAGGTATTTGCTCGTCCATCATGTAGAGCATACCGATCATATTGCCATGGCCTCCCCAGTAGTAGGTGGCATGCGTCCATGGGAACCACATCACAAAGAACTTCATCTTTATACTTGTCCCCAATGGAAAAAGTAACAAGGCACTGTTTAGAAACATTTACCTCACTTCCAGTATTAAGCCAGTACAACTTGTATGGATGCGGGTGATCAAGTGTTGATAGCTTCAATTTATTTACCATGTAGTCAGAGACTACATTTTCATAGCTCTCGTTGTCAATGATGACATTACAAACTTTTCCCTGTGACGTGCAACGGGTGTGAAAAATGTTGCGGCGTAACCAGGGTTCTTCTTTAACCACTGCCGTATGCAGACTTCGTCTAATTACTAGCATCTCTCCCTGATCGGCGGGTGTAACTTCCTCATCATAAATAGGCTCTTCTTCATAAAAGACATTATCTTCATCATCCTTTGTAGAAACTTCAAGTGCTTGTCCTTCCTTGATAGTGATAACCCTCCGGTTAGGACAATCTGCGGCAATGTGGCCGAATCCTTGGCACTTAAAGCATTTTGGTGCTTTAGAGCCAGTTACTTTGCTAGTCTTCGGTGGTGGTCGGCTTGTTGTGTTATGTTGTGGCTTGGCATGCGGGGTTGCGGCCTTGTCGGGATACTTTCTGGAAGAAGGTTGAAAGGAAGAAGAAGGTTGAAAAGAAGATTTCTTGGGCGTCTTCTTTTCTACGCGGATAGCTAGACGAATCACATCATCCAAGGTCCAGTATTGTTGAAGCTGGACTATACGGCTAATGTCAGGATTCAAACCTGTAAGGTACCGGGCAATGGTTAACTCCTTCTCCTGGATGTCACATTTTATCATTAGTTGCTCGAATTCTCTAGAGTACTCTTCTACTGACAATGAATTCTGTCGAATGTTTTGTAGCCGTATAAAATTATCCTGCTGATAATGTTCTGGTAGGAACTTATTGGTGAGCTGTCGTTTCATTTTCTCCCAGCTGGTAATTTTACGCTTGCCCTCTCGTGCTCGCTTTTGTTTGAGATTTTCCCACCAAATAGAAGCATGTTTCTTCAGTTTCAAGGCTACAATTTTGACCTTTTGTTCGTCTGAAATTTCCTTATATTCGAAAACCCATTCTACTGTTTGAAGCCAATCAATAAACTCATCAGGCTGTAGTCTCCCCTCAAATTCAGGAATGTCTACCTTGATATCATTAGAGCGGAAAGACTGTTGTCGAGGAGGTCGGTGGTAGCTAGAGGAAGATGAGCTGCTGCTAGAATCGGCTTCTGGTTGTTCATTACGGTTTTCTAGTAAGGCCCGCTGAACTTCTACTGTAGCTTCCAGCTCTCGCCAACGACGCCTCATTTCTTTCATCTCAACTTTGAACATAATCCTGCGTCTTGGAGGCATTTTGGTAACGGGTTAAGGGAAGGTTTAGTGTTTCTGGAAAGGTTTGGGGGTGAAACAGTGACTTGAGAAAGTTTTAGGGGTAAAAAGGTAATTTTGGGAAGTTTTGGGGGTCAAACTGTAATTACAGAAAGATTTGGGGCAGAAAAATGAAATTTCCAACTTTTTGGGGCAAAAATGTAATTACAGAAAATTATGGGGAAAATGTAAATTTTGCAAAAAAATTGGGCCAAAAATATGATTTCAGAAAGATATGGGGAAAAAATGTAATTTTTACCAAATGTTTGGGTCAAGTTTACAATTTGCTTAAGTCCGGCTGACTGGGCGGTGATGACGTGGCAATCAAGACACGTGGCACACTCTGATTCGTTCGGTCAGCGTTGACTGATGACGTGGCGTGATGGCGTCAGCATATACGTGGCATGCTGACTGGAGTTAATGACGTGGCACAATGGACACGTGGTAGCATCTGATTGGATAACTCAGCGTTGACTGTGCAGCTCTCGCTGACGTGGCTCGTCTTCAACCTCCAGAGCGCGTGGCCGGCGCGTGGGCTTTTGGCGTGGCTTGTGAGGGCGCGTTATGGCATCCCTTGCTGTCAGAAAAGTCGTGTCCGACGTTTTTCGGCCTCCTGAAGACAATGGTGAGGTCGGTTGAGCTCAAAAATTGCTGTAGAGACGAGTTCGAACACCCTGTTTCTCTAGCGTTATGAGATTCTCACACTCTGCTCACACTCTCGCTTTCTGGCCTTCTGGGAACCAGGCTCTGATGCCAAATGGTTCAGAAACTCTCTGATTATTTTCTCACTCAATGCTTGATGCTTACAACTGAATGGAGTCCCTATTTATACTAGTTAGGGAGCTCTCTAATGGATACATATATCAAACAGGAAATGGCCTACACAAAACGCACACACCACACACTTTTAGATTTTTACAGACAGCATCGAAAGCCACCGAAAGACAGAGACAAAAAGTTGGCGGTAGGTATAATTCAAACAAAAGCAAAAAAAAGTAGTGGTTGTCATGGTGGTGGTTGTTATTCTGTTTCTGTATCAAAATGTAATATCTAATTGAATTGAAAGGTTTTTTTATTAAATTAATGTATCAAAGAAAAAATCAAACAACCATCAAGCATGCATTAATATAAAATTTAATCTATAACAAGAAGGATTGATCTGCCGCTACATACCTTGGAAGTAGTAAACTCATCGTTTTTCCTTTTTGACACAACAGAACTATACCCTATATCAGTCGCCTGCAATATTTTCATCATCGCCTTAGGGCCCAAGATTTGCAAACCCATTGCTCCATCAAGTGCTCTTTTGGCAAGTAAATTTGCAATACCATTGCCATCTTTGTGAAAGACCTGGACATCCACACACCAATTCCTCTCTAACATCCCTTTGATTTCCATGATCATGGCAATATCTTTGTGCATCTCATGGACTTCAAATTTGATCAAACGAACAGCCTCAGTGGAGTCGCTTCTCAAGATAATATATCTACAACCCCTGTCCCAAGCTATTTTGAGACCCATCAAGCAACCCCATAGTTTTGTTGTGAGGGTGTCCCCAGCACTTAATTTCAGAAGAAAAGCCTCCATCATACAATTGTTGCCATTTTTAAAAAGGCCTCCACAAGCTGCTTTGTCATTTAAAGGAGAATAGATGCCATCGACTTCTACAATAATCTTCCATTCTGTGAATTGATCATCGTGTCTCGGGCAATGAGTATAACCTTCGTTTTTCTCAACCTCACTGATATTACTACTATAGCCTTTGTCCTTTGTTCTTCTCCAAGCTTCAACATCTTCTTTATGCACTGCTCGCCATCCATACTTCCTTATTTTAACCGCTGGTGACTTATTGTTAATAGCATTCAAAGAAAAAAATGACATTTGAAGTCCGTCCACAACCAAACAGGAACAACGAATATATGTAATATAAAGTGTAGGACTAAGCCTTGAATTTAAATAAAGATTATAGCCTAGAAAATACTTATTTGGAAAACCGTGATTAGGAAATCCGAAAGTCCAAAAAATTGCATCCAATCCTGCTCCACATGCAAAATCGTTTTCTATTACTAAGCATATGGCTATGCCCCACCATTCACTTGAATCACAATAATGAGGGGATATGCTTATTATGAATGACACATTTGGATGCCTGAATCCTATGTCAACAAAGTAGTTTTGGTTATAAAACCATGATGGCACTTCGCTACCTTGAATTAGGAATACGCGACAACATTGCTCGAAGAAATCAAAAGGCTGGAACCAAAAAAAAGAAAAGAAAAAAAGATTGTTTATGTTAGTATGTAAGAAATGGAAATATATACAAGTCAAATAAACTAGATATCTACCATCAAAGAAATTAAATTAAACTAGATATTTACCATCAAAAAAATGAAGGAAAAAAATCAAGGTATTCCAAAAACTCACTATTTGTGAACCCAATGTTGTAATTGCAGATTTGAGACTTTGATCGACAGCTTTAAAAAGATTGAGAATCTATAAGAAAAAATTTTCCATGTTAAAAGAAGTATAATGATTAAGGTGAAACAAGGGAAGACAAATAACATAGGATAAAACCTGGTGAGGCTGAAATGATTCAATGAAATACCACAAGTGTTGTGAACTTCCGTAGCGTCTCATTGATGAACAAGCAAATGCGTATATGCCTAATAGATTTGACAGAAGTTGTGGCAAAGACCGAAGCCATTGGCAACCATAGAGATTAATAAATTGAAGCTTGGAAAGATTGGAAATGAGGCCAGATGGTAAGTTAATGAAATTGTTTCCACCTAGGAATAAATATTTTAATGAGGATAACTCACTGATGTCATCGGGAAGTGATCCATCATGGAGATTGCAATTGGTTAATTTTAGCTCGCTCAAGAATGAAAAAGACAGCGGCAACACAAAATTTGTAGATCTTGAAGGCCTTTGAAGAAGTGATAAGCAACTCCATGATGATGAAGATGGTGATTCACCATTGTATTCAGAAAGTGATAGCCCTTTCATAGTAATGTTACTCAAATCAAGCACTTTCAAAGCCTCATTTTCATTTAAATTCTCAGGCAGACTTGAAAGCTTTGAGCAGCCAGAAATTCTGATAATTTTCAGAGCTTTCAATTTACAAACATTATATGGGAGACAAACCAGCTTTTTGCAGTTCTTCAAATTTAGTTCAACGAGACCAATCAAATTGCCCAGTGATTGAGGCAGTTTGGCTATATCAGTCCCCTCTAAATCAAGCTTAGATAGACGTTCCATCTCTTTTCTAAACTCAGGAAGTTTTCTAACTTTTGAACAACCCGATAGAACAAAATTCTCCAAGCGATTCATCTCAAATTTTCTTGGAAGGGTTTTAACTTTTCTACAATCTTTCAAATCAACAAGAACAAGTTTCTGGTGATGGCCGAGAGACTGGTGAATTTCAACCAAGTTAGAACACCCTTCAAGAATCAATTTTTCCAGATGAGGAATTCCATCAAAATTTGAGGTTTTGATGAGGTCTTCTGAATGAGAAAGATTGATGGTCTTAAGGCTTCGGAAAGACTAACAATAAAAAAACAATGAGTAAAAAATAAGCCACCTAAAAAACAAAAGCTATTATAATTATAATTTATAATTAAATTCTGGACAAAAAGTTTAAATGAAAGGACTACAATTACCTGTGTTCCTCTACAAAGTTCTTTTAACTTGCTATATGGCATTTTTAGATCAACAAGTTCATGGAGTTGAGTTTGACTCGGCAAATAACATAATGGAAACCCCTCCCATACCATGACTTTCAACTCGTTGGAGAGGGACTTCAATCCACGTGGAAGATTCAATTGGCAATATTGGGAAAGATATGAGTATCTTGAAATGAAAAGTAACTTAAGGTTACTCATATTTGAGAACGTTTCAGGATCCCAAACTGCATCACATGACTTTTCTAATCTTAGAACTATTCCTCGAATTGCTTTTGTCCCCTATAAAACAAGAAGTCAAGATAAATATTTACAAGAGTTATGAAATAAATTATTATAAAAAGAATGCACAAACACAAGAACTTTGAAATGTCACCTCATTTCTTTCCAGTACATGATTCGCATCCCCCAAAGACCATATCCTAGAACGCTTGCCAGGATCATCAAGTGATTCTTGATAGACAATATATTTACCCATATCTTGGAGAATTTCATGCATCCACAAACGCCCTTCATAATTAATCACTAGTGACTTATCAATAAGAACACTTATTCCAATTTCTGGATGAAGATCCTTGTCCAAAGTTTCTAAAATTTGTATGACGTAAGCCTTGCCCACCCCATTGAAAAAGCAAGCTATATCCAAGAATATAGTCTTCTCCTTAATGTCTAATCCATCAAAACTCACTTGAAGTATCTTCAAAATGTCATTTGGAGGAACCTTCTTGAACTTAGCTAGTGCATCCTTCCATTCCTTTATAGTTCTTTCGCAAAGAAATGAACCTAACACTTTGAGTGCTAAAGGAAGGCCTCTAGCATATTCAATGATGGTTTTAGCAAGTTCCAAATAATCTTTATTTGGTTTATCTCTTTTAAAAGCTTTTTGAAGGAAAAGTCCGAAGGACTCTTTTTTAGTCAAGAATCTGACATCATACTTAGCAGACACACCATGTGATGACAGCAAATGCTTATCCCTAGTTGTTATTATTATTATGCTCCCTTCGCTAAACCATCCTTGTTTTGGAGCCAAATCTTCAAGTTGGCTTATATCACTCACATCATCGAGGACAAGTAGAACTTTTCTATCGCCAAACAAGTTTTTTATCAGCTTCTTTGCTTCATAACAATCATCCACTTCCATACTTCTTTTATTTAAATAAAAAAGAAGTTTTCTTTGCAATGAAATCAAACCATCTTTTCTATATACCTCTCTAATATTTTGAAGGAAGTAGTGAATTTCAAAGTTTTTACGCTTCCGCTCATAAAAAGCTCTAGCAAGAGTGGTTTTGCCTATGCCTCCCGTGCCCCATATTCCTATAATTTGAACTCCGTCTGATTCACTTGCTACGATTGACTCCAATTCATCTAATTTTGGTTCAATTCCAATTAACATACCAAGGTCAGATGGCGATTCATCAGGCAACTTTGACATCATTTCTTTAGCAATGCTTTCAATGAATTCAGTTTCATACCTGCATATGAAAATAAAATGATAGCATGATTTTTTGGACAAGAAAATAGCAGGATCATTTATGTCATTTGAATTTTAAATTTTTATGAATAAACACTATAAATAGTTAATGTAAGATATATATATATATATATATATATATATATAACTTTGGAATTGAGGGGCTTTCGTTTTAGTAGGAGCAAAATTGAATATATGCACTGTAAGTTTGATAAGAAACAATATCAAAGAGAAGTTGAAGTTAAATTGGGAGGGCAAATCATCCCATAAGTGAAAAAATTTAGATATTTCGGATCAATAATACAACAAGATGGTGAAATTGATGGAGCACAGAATTCAAGCCGGATGGTATAAATGGAGAAAAGCTACTGGAGTTATTTGTGATCATAAAGTACCTAGGTAAAAAGAAAGTTCTATCACATTACTATAAGACCAACAATACTTTATGGTATTGAATGTTGGGCTTTAAAGGGACAACACGAATATAAAATAGGGTAGCTGAGATGAGGATGTTAAGATGGATGTGTGGCCATAAAAGAAAAGACAAGATCCGTAATACTCATATACGCGAATGAGTTGGAGTGACCCTTATTGAAGAAAAAATGGTAGAAAATCATTTAAGGTGGTTTGGATATGTTCAACAAAGGCCATTGAGTGCTCTGGTGAGAAGGGTTGATCAAGCAATATGGAGTCCTATTAAACGAGATCAGGGAAGGTCGAAACAAACACTCAATGAGATCATAGAGAGATACCTTTAAATTAATAATATATTGAAATCTACGATTTTTTACCGAGTACAATGGTGTAATATATTGAAATCTACGATTTTTGACCGAGTACAATGGCGTCGTGTGATCCATGTAGCCGACCCCACTTAATGGGATAAAGACTTTATTGTTGTTGTTGTTGTTGTTGTTGTTGTTGTTGTGTGTCTGTGTAACATGACCCCTTTTGTAGCTATTTTAAATTTACCGTGAAACTTAATTTAACATAGTATTAATAGGTGATAGTTTTATTTATAGAAGAGCTGGACATAGCTTCCAGTATTTACAGTACAGACAATCACGAAGACTGAGAAGCTACAACATAGTCTAGTCTTGAATGTTGATACAAAGAAGCAAATCCCTAGAATTTTCTGATGAGATTATAAAAGATAATTGTTACCATTATGTGCGTGTGTACGCACTTAGCTAAATCCAAGATATTGAAGTCATTTAATCAACGCATTATTGTTTGAAATTCCTTTTCTTGGTAATAAGTTTAATATTTGAAATGTAATTAGCTTTTTTTTTTTAACCGAAACATTTATGTAGCTTGAATTTTTTACTAGTCTTTCTTCATTTTATTTAAGGAACCTTTCACAAATTACAATGTTATATTTAAAGTTCAAATCTAATGCAAGTATTATTGATTATTAATTAATAAAAAAGAAAATTTCAAAATATAGAGAAGTTAAGCTTTACTAATTATTAATTTTAAATTATTGAATTAAATTATAATTATTATATAGTTTTATTAAATTTATAAAAAATTCGACATACCTTCTTGATATTTTAAAGGAAATGACCATTACAAAACACTATCATTGATTGAATTCAATTGGGAAGCCTACTTCATCAACAATCAACAATAAAATAGTACAAGAAGTTTATTTTTCCAAGAAATATTACTACAACTCTACAATTAAATAAAGGGAGAATATCATTTTGGTTTCAACTAAGAAAAATAATATCATGAAAAGTGTAATAACTTGTCAATGGTAGCTCTTTACTTATCATGAAGACTTTTCTAATATTATTTCCTTTAATTGGGAACTAAACGATATACTCCCTTAAATAAATGAAGTTTAAAATACTTCATAGTTAAAGCTTTAATCCCTCTGGGGGAAATTGGGAGGAAAGTCCCAATTGAAAATTTTAGTAGTGACAGTGTCCTAATAAATTTGTATACACAAAAAGTAAGGGTGTTTACCGGATGAGATAGGAATGGGACAGACATTTTCTGTGTCTCATCCGACAAGAAAGAGACATCCCATATATTTTTTTGAGGATTTATACCATCACATTTTCCCATTTTTTTGAACTTGTAAAAACTAAAATATATGGTTATGAGTTGGACGTTGAAACTAAATAATTGAAAATAGTTAATACAAAAATGTAATCATAATCTTTTATTGGTTTTAGATCAAAAGCATAATAATAAAAAAAAGAAATAATTAAAACTTAAACTTAATATGAGCAATGATCATAAATATTTATAGTATTTTGTAGAGAATTAGGTGAGCAGGTGCAAGAGAGACCAAGTGCAGAGTGAACGAAGACAATGACACTCGTGCAAGCGACGAAGGTTTTCTTAAATATTTATAGTATTTATATTAATGATATAACTAATATATGAGAATATCGTTCAATAGGACTAAAATCTATCTAAAAAAGATTATATGATAATATATTTTTACATAACTAATATCTATTCAAAAAAGATATTAGTTATATCTTTAATAAAAATATTAGATATTTTAATAAAAATAAATTATAATATATTATATATATCAAACAAATAACAATATGATTACGAGCCAGGACAAAAAATCAGGACGAAACAAAAGCCATCACATCCCCTTTTGTCCTGTCCCAAATATTTTAGAGATAGTACCATCCTTTCTTAAAATGATCGGGACCCAAATCAGACAATCTGGACGGGACAGAATCTAACACCCGTACAAATACTTTTCAAATTTTGTAAATAGTATTTTATGTCTGTTTAACCTATAAAATTTTCAAGGGGTTCTTTCCCCCAATTTCTCCAATGAAAATTAAGAAAAAACCTTGATGGAGTTTAGTGTTTATTGAATTTTAATATCCTCTCCCTTATCGTTCAACAAGAAAAAATAAGTGATGATAATTACTGAGAGAAGTGGAAATTACCGATCTTTAGAGTGCCAACCAGATATAATAGCAACTTTTTCCAAAGCATCCCTCCATCCTTGCACTTTCATTTTATCTTGTGTAAATCTTTCTTCATGCTTTTTGAATGCTTCTTCAAAACTTCCCTTTTGTTTCTTAACATCAGACGGATCTACACCGTAAAAGATTGGAAATACTTGAAGACTTGACTCTTCCTTTAAATGGATGATCTTTTGAAGCTCATCCAAACACCAAGTTGAAGAAGCATAACTTGGGGAGAGCACAACAATTGCAGAACGAGATTCTTCAATTGCTTGCAGTAAACTTGGTTTTATAAATTGTCCCCTGTCAAGTTCTTCCTCATCCCTGAAAGTCTTTAATCCTTTGCGTATCAAAGCAGCATACAAATGATCAGTAAAATTTGTGCGAGTATCTTCCCCTCGAAAACTCAAAAACACATGATAGTTCCATCTCTTAGTCGAACCAGAAGAGCTTGAAGAACACCCAACTCCATCAGCATCATGTGCCATTGAAAGGATTTGGAATCTGAACCCAAGTTCAAAAGTAAAAGTTCAAAAACAGAATGAATAATACATATACAATAGGAACTGCAACAAACAGTGTAGTGATCAGTAAGGGAATACTGAAGACGGAAGAAAGTGAACCAATTTTTGAGTTTTGAAGCAAAATCTTGAGATCTCTTGAGCATATTCAAATACATAAAGTTAAAAAAAAAAAAAAATCGGAGTCACAAAATGCTCGTAGATCCATATATTCCCAGACAGTCCCATCTCACGAATCAGTATATAATCCATTTCATTGAAGAAAACAAGATATAATAGAAACATCAACAGACAGACCATCCGCACAGAGTCTCATGGTTCTCTTACTGCAAGATTAATTCTCTGTTAATGCATAAATTAAATGGAAGCTGAATCTGTATATATATTCTTTCTCGTTGACGTTTGACGAAGCGAAATTTCACAGATATAGGCTGTTATTTTACTGAAATAAATCAACGAAGAAGAAAGGAAGAAAGTAGAAACCTGAAGGATGAATTAATATCGAAGGATTTGTTCGATTTCGACCCTGATAAGATGAAGTCCAGTAGCCTGCTACAAATTGTATAGAAAGAAAAAAAAGGAGAAACAATGAGGAGTAAAGTGGGGGGAATGAGCTCAAGTCTTCTCTTCGGTCTTTGCGCGTTCAATTTTTAATTTGTTTGAAAGACAGAACCATGTGACGCCAGTGCTTTGTTGGTTCCCCCCCCCCCCCAATTTTTTTTTCCAGCTTCTTGGGTTTTTACTTTTCTCACACACACACAAATATAATTAACATACTCCCTTCTTTCTTATCATAACAACGTCCATCATTTGATAATACACCAAATGACTAATTAATAGAATACATATGCAGAATAATAAAGAATAGAGAAATCTAAATATTATTCTCTTCTATTTCTTCTTGATTTAATATTGTCAGAACATCACATATTTATAATAAAGAATTACTGTATTTAGAATATTCTTTAATAAATATCTAGTAGAGATGATGAGTTGGGCCTTAAATGTTTAGTATGGGCCTTTGTCGGTGGTGTTGGGCTTTGACTTGTGCTAATAATATAATTAACTAAATTTTTTAAACTAATAACTTTTATTGAGGCTAATTTTAATATTTTGCTCAAAATAATTAATTTCATTAATTTATATGAAGTTAGTTGCTACAAGGTGCTCATAACATTGACTAGAGAAAGTGATTATTCTATATATTACTATAGGTATACTTTTAGCATTTAAGTTAGAGGATTAGATTCGATTGGATTTCATATTTAAGAGCTATATCGTTATATTATAATTCAGGGAAAAATTGGTTTCAATTTTATATTAAACCTACCATTATTCCCATATATCTGACAAAAGGATCAAAGTCGTTGAAAAGAGTCACTTCTATTTTATCATTGTGTTTTAGGCTGCACGACTTATAAACGTTGCTTTGTTTTGGAATTCAATGGGAGCTGATGTAGACCGGATAATTCTTCTCTTAATTAATTCCAATGTATTTCCTAGATTACACCCAAAGAAGGAGGGATGAAACTTCATTATGAACTTGTAAAGTTAAAAGGAGAGCCTATTTACAAGCAAACAAGCTAGCCTATTTTAAGGTAATGGGGGAAAATACCAAATAACCTATTAAAAATAGTAGTGTCAATTATATGAGCCGGGAAAACGGGACGAGCTTGAAATTTTTACCTTAAAAGTAAACGCGGGCCTAAAAGGGCCAGTCCTGTAGGGCCGAAGGCCTAAAAGGGCCAGCCCTTTAGGCCCTGATATATTTTTATTTTTTAAAATTATTTATATGATAGTAATATTATTTATTTTTTATATTTTATTAATGATATTGCAAATATTTAGTTGTTATTATCTTTTTTAGAATTAAGTTTCATAAGAATATATTGTATTAAGAATCATAAAAATTAAAAATTTATAAAAGATATTTTTTATTTTATAAGAAAAATACGTTAGATATTTCTTATTTACTCTAAAGTTTCACATATAATGGTAATTTACTAATTTATTTGTATTTTGTATTTGTTATAAAGTTATTTATCATTTTAGATTATTCTTTGTTGCAGATAAAGATTATGAATGTATTCATGATGTAGGAGAAGAAATTCTTGATGTTATTATCCTCAAGCAGAGCCTATTACTCATATTGAAGTACAATCAAATTTCCTTAAAATTGATGATAATGGTGAAAAAAATGAAAATAATAGTCATCATATTCATGTTACTTAGAGTGTTTAACTTCTTGCCTTCTTATGCCTTTGCGTGAGACTGTGAATTATTTGTGGACACTATTTTTTACCTTTGAATATGATTTAGTAATTGTATTTATTTTATTGCATAAGGCATGTAGATGTGTAGTTAAATCTTATAAAAATAGCTTCAGGCCCTGCAGGCCTGTCTTGGCCTACACGGTCTAGGGCCGGGCTTTGAAAAACGATAATTTTTCTTACCTTGAGCCCTGTAGGGCCGGCCCTTTTAGGTCTTGGCTCGTCAAGGGCCAGCCTTGTAGGGCCGGCCCGGCCCTAATTCCTAGCTCTAGTCAATTATATTACATAGATTACTATTAAAAGATCTATTGTAAAAAAATTAATACTCCTTTGATCCTTAATATAAAACATATTTACTTAATTTGATTACATTAAGGAAGTCAATTCATTAAGTTAGTTAATATAACATACATTTTCTAAAATACTATAATAATATTCTTTAATTCCCTCTTTCTTCTCCTCTTTATAATTGTTTTGAGGGAGCATAAATAGAGATAAATTAGAAAAATATTAACAAATATAAAAAAATTTATCTTATACTTATTATCAAGATCAACTTTCTAGATATATCATCTATTAAGGAATTACCGGAGGGAGTATAATAAGATAAATGACATATTTGGGTGTAGCTTGTAGGGACAGAAGATTTATCATGTGACGATTAACGCAATTGATATATCCAAGAAGATATTAACAAAGTAAAGCAATGCTCTTAAACACCCAAGAATGAACACAGAGCCTTTAAGTCTTTCTCAGCTTCCATGCAAAAACCTGTAAGGGTAGCTCATAATATAAAGGCAAATACAACCATAGCACAAGATATTCTTTTATTCCTTCATTTTATATGAATAATAATTTCTTATTAGCGCATAGAAGGCTGATGAATCAGGCATTCAGACTTGATGAAGATGATGAGAATGATTCAATCTATTTTGATAAAGCTAAATTTGAAAATAAAAATCGTCCCAGAATTTCTTGAACTACTTTTAAGAGAAGTGAAACTTTGAGCACATGATATCTCCATTTATCTTCCTCTCCAATTACTTTCTGTAGCATTGAATCAACTTCTAATAGTTGAGATTTAACATTTTATAACAATATATTATAATTTTAAATAATAAAAATATATAAATAAATTTAAACTATTTAAATTTAACCTTAAGAAGTTTAGAAGTGCATGAGATAAAAAATTAAAATATATATGTAAAATTTTTCAATAAAAGTCTATAGAGTTGTAGTATTTAGATATACTTTTAATAATTTAAATTTATTTTTATATTTAATATGATAATAATATTATTATAAAATGTAAGGCAATGTTTCTTTTATGCCAAAGGGTTTTTAAAAAAAACAGAGAGTGTTATCGAATTTAATAATACATTTCAATTGATCAGGAAGTCCATGAGACTGAAAGAAGCAGCCTTAAATCTTTTAACCATTTAAGAACATGACTGAAAGATATATTAGGTGGATATAGACAAGAAAAACTTCTAAAAGGTATCAAGAGTATCTGAAATTCCACATGAAGAAACAAGATAATGATTAAATCCCTCTTTAATAAAATATTACATTGAGTGATAAAAAAAATATTCCCTTGAGTGATGATTAGACCAAACTAGCTTGTCATATTGTGGAGGAGAGCAGAATTTGCAAAATGGACTTGACAATCTGTTGACAATGCAAAAGTATAACAAGTTCTTCATTCCATTTAACATGATTCCATGTAAGAGAAATGTGCATTAGTAGGTCAGCTACAAACCAAAATTAAGATAAGTAGCTTCACTATATTGCATAGGCCAACACAAAAGAGTAGGAAATTGGAATCGAGAAGTGAAAAAAAACCTTTTTAGTCGCGTTGGGTTATCAAGAATAAAATTGAATTAATACAATATAATGCACAATTCGAGTTGTTTCACTTTGAAGAGCCAATTATGAAACTAATTCCTAGTAAACATAATGCAAAATTGACAATGGTAAAATATAATTAATTGATTTTCAAAACTATGAATTGAATGTAATTAAAATAGATATTTTTTGGATTTTCAAATAAAAAGGAATCAAAATTGATTAAAAATGCAAGTGATGAAGACGCTCTTGAAAATGGTTTTTAATGGTTATCCTTGCTCAATTAAAATATTTGGGGAGTTGATGCATTAAGCTTCTAATATTCCAAAACTCATTAACAAATGATCAAGTATCACAAGAAAGGGACTCGACTCTTGAAATGCTATTGAATCCTTTTAGTGTAATGAGTTTCTCTAAGTTTCCTAATATGCCAAACCTCAATTATCATTAAGTCTAATGCTTAAACTCATGAACTCATTAATTTAAGTATTATTAAATCATCTTAGAGAGTGATTATGAAATAAACAATGAATTTAGGTTCAACTATAATTTCAATTCAATCAAACTATCTAATAATATCATACTAAATAGGTAAAAAATAATAGAATCACTCACACACACATATTTTGATGAGTACAAATCCACATTAAAAATACAAAATCATATGAGCTCAATTTATAAAATAAAACTATGGAGCTCAAGCCATCTCCAATTCATCATTAGCACAAAATTGCCAAGCCAGCTCTAAGAAAGTGCCACTGTTAAGATGAGAGAAGCGACGGTGGTGAATCCATAAAGACGGTTGACGGTGGTCTAATGAGTGGAAGAATGGAGGAGGTCCGATTATGTGCCCCGTGTCTTCGCAGCTCTTCTTCTGGTGATAGAGGAAGAATCTTGCTGGCAGTGGATGAAGATGAAGTCTGGTGGAGAAGGGAGTGGAAGAGGAAATGGTAGATTTGGCTTTACCCTCCTCTGTGAGCTTTGCCGTTAAGCTCCGCTTCACAGCCTCCATGATGCTTTGTCCGGCTTGGCGGTGAGTGTGACACCTTATTTTCAATACTCATAAATGAGTATAAGTAACTAGTGAAATTCGTTGTGGAACCAGGATTTGACCCCATACTACCCAACGTTACAAAATGTTCATAAATCCCCACCTTCAACTCAGGATTTGAACCTAAGGCTGAGAGGGTTTTCCAAGGGGTATAATACTTAAAACGTATTTCCACAGATTCACTACATCGCTAATACATCATCGGCTCTTAATTCCATTACAATCAGAGTATGCGAGCGTTTTACTTTAAATCAAACTAAGAGCCATTCTTTGCTAAATTCAGCAATTCTCTGCTTATCCATTCATTCATACACCCATATACACCCATATCAAATGTATAACCACAAATAATCTTGTATCAAATACAAATGGTAGTGCCTCGCACTACGGTCTTCACCTCACCTCTGCAATCCTTCTTCGTGCATATCTCCCTGCACCATTCAACCTGTCTAAATGGTTGGTTGGGAGGAGTGAGATTCGAGAGAATCTCAGTAGCAAACATTACCACTATGCATGCCAGATATATATGAATGCATGGCATGCTTGCCTACACTATTTCATGCCAACATAATGACATATCTGCATGCTCAATGTTGTGACATAAAAATGTCCATTGCACAAATATAACAGAGCTTCAACCAATCATACATGTTCCACACAAATAGGCAAAGCAATCACATAATCAATGCAAGACATACATATCACATACATGCAAAAAAGGTAAGTTCACTACCTCTCGGACTTTATGTCCTTCTCTTCTTGTCCCTTGATCCGCCAATCATTGCTTCTTCTTTGTCACTTCATGACCCTAGGCAAGTGATAACATCATTAGAGCCATGAAAATTGAATATCCAATAGCCCACATTAGCCCTATAGGCTTACTTTCACCCTTGGAGTTCATTCCAATTATATTTGTGCCATTAAGTCTTAAATTCACATAAGACATAAAGCTGATAGATTTTTCACCAAATTTTGTAAAATCACAATTAATTCTATAGAACTCTAATTGAGGTGATTCAAAGCTCTATTTTAAGCCCTTTAAGTATAGATTTATATAAAAATACTTTGGTATGACTATTATTGTCATAATTTTCCCAGAAATTCGGTAAACATACACTATCCCAGATTTTATTCCAGAAACAGGGCACAACTTCACAAATTCATTCCTCCTAGAATACTTGTCCAAAAATTACAAAATACCCACAAACTTAAATCTCTATGTGTCTAATTTAATCCTGAAAAATTTCAGAATTTTTGAACAAGATTTTCCATATGAAACAGCTCGAACAACGTCACTGTTCAAACAAGGCAAAATCAACAACATGAACAACCCTATTTCATAAATGCCCAAATTCATACACAAGCATCCAAAAATCATGAACACTTGTATACCTACACAATTTTTCCTCCTAAAGCCAATGGAAGCATCAAAATAATTAAATTCAAACTCCTCCTACACTAAACAGTATAGGAAAGATTTCAAGGTTCTCAGAAAAACTATGTCAGTTTCTTATTTTCTTTGACTTAATCACTTCCTTTCTACTTCTAATCAAATGATTAGCTATTTAGACATTCATTAGACATGATTTAGCCATTGAAAATACAATTTTCTTATGAGAATGAATAGTACCCAACTTCTAATATACTCATCCAAACAACAAATCAATCGGTTAAAAAAAAGCTTGCGCTTACCTCTACCCGTTTCCATAAACGGTTCAGAATTCTGGAAATACTCCGGCTGGTGAGATAGCGCCAACCACCTCCAAAAAAAAATATGAAACCGTAGAAATGAAGCTCACGATGAGTAGAAGAAGTTTCCTGAAGGGAACTTTGAGAGATGACGCAGATTCGACAGTGTTTCGGCAGACTTAAATTTCTCTCTCCTCTCCCTCCATTTTTGGCTGCAGCTCTCTCTCTTTATCTTTCCTATTTTTTCTGCGTGAAAATGGTGAGGAAGATGATGAATTAATGGTTAAAAGAATTAACCATCACATTTTGCCATATGTCAAGCCATGATTGGTCCAAAATTACAATTTCCGCACAAAATGCTTAATCTGACAGAATTTTCATTAAAATTTGAAAATTCATATCTAATTGTAAAAATATCTAATTGGGATGGTTCCAAAGGCTATGCAATCCTCACTGAGTTTAGTTTTGAGGAAAAATATAAAATTTGACTAATTAGAAGCTTACTCATCCCATAAGTTTAATCTTTGAATGCTGTCCCAGAAAATAATTAATTTCGCTGGGCTAACTTCAAAAATTCATTTCTCTTTGTGTAAAACTTCAAATGAATTATATGACCTATCAAATTAAAGCTTTATAAGTTTAATTTCATTCTAGAAAGTTTCATAATTTTACACCATCATGTACCTATCGAAACATGTCACACAATCATTATTGCCATACCGGTAATTTCACTGGTAGCAAAATTACTTTGTGTTCCATTTTACTATATTGTGTGTGACTTCCAATCACTTTGTTTTGTTATTCCTCAAGCTCTTTAGTTCACCAACATAATTCATTTTAATATCCAAGGATATAAAGGAATTTTGAGAAATAAAACTATGTCTCACTATGACATTTACCAAACAGGGGTCTAGTGGTCTCTTTTAATCCAGGCTTAATCTCAAGCCTCTTGTCCCAAAATTCGGGATATTACAATGTGGCGGTGGTGAATGAAAGTAGAGCCGGAAGGTGAAGGTGAGGTGTATGGTGAAGAAACGGAGGTCCTGTCCTTTAGCTCCTTCCTCCCATATTGCGACAGCTCTTTCCTCTCCGACCCTCCTCTCGCACCTCAAAACTTCTCTCGTCTTCTCTACTTCCAACCCTTTCTGTCTTAGCTCCCTACAATCAAAGAAGAGGATTGACCACATGTCAGGTTTTGACCAAGGGACTAAAATGAAAGGTTTGAAAAATTTTAGGAGGGACTAACATGAGAATCTTGGGATTTTTCAGGTTTAACTATAATTTTCAAAACCTTTAGGCCATTTTCTAAAATTTTCTCCTAACTGATTTGTGAAGCAAATAAACCCAAAATAAAATTTAACACCTTATATTCTAAAAATTAATCAATTAAGGTAAATCGTAAAATATATGACATTTTTGCCCTTTTTAACTTTAATTTCATATAAACACCTTTAGTCACAATTAATCACAAAAGAGACATTTTAAACTTAATTATTATGACAAATCCCTCAAATAAAACATGAAAATATGTAATAAAATAAGGATTTGTCAAGAAGCCAATAAAGAAGACTCATGATCAAATTATTCTCTAGAATTGTTTTGCTAAAACAGCTTGATTGATTGCTCTTGTTGGTCTAATACCAAGACCTTCATTGATTAGATTGCAAGAAAAGAACATTTTTGTTGAGGAAATAAGTTTTTCAAAAAAAAAAAAGCAACACTGCACAATTTTAAAATATTTTTCTTTGAAGAATTATTAAAAAAATTTAGAAGTGCATAATTTTATACCTATAAAATATCAAAATATTGCTATCTTCTTGTAAAATCTAATTATCAAAAGAAGAAATTCAAAATTTTATTTATTTATTTATTTATGCTAAGTATAAGTATCCTCCTATTGGAGACAATTCCTATTAGTTGAATCGTTAGGTAGCAAACGTGGGCACCTCTCTTAGCAGAGCTTCGAAAGTTGAGATGATCCATTACAAAAAGCATTAGAAATAATCATATTAGAGGCCCTAAGCCCAAGGAAGAGCCCGGCCCAACCCTAAAGCACCGAACTTATTAGGTGGAAGAGGTTCCCAATGTAGACTCAAGGACTCAATGAGTCTTTCCAAAGGCCTAATTCAAAAAGACTAGCATATTATGTGGGAGAACCTGTTAAACTTATCAATTATACCCCCTTTAGTCCTAAATATAAGACTTAATTTATTTTTTTTGAGAGATTAATGAAGATAAATAAGTTACTTAATCATATCATATGTTATCTATCATTAGATTATTTATCAGTTTATAAGTTAGGCAAGTTAGTTTGGAGTAGAACAATGAGTATAAATGTTTTAAAATAATTTATCTAGTTTTTTTTAATCTCTATAAAAAAAACTAAGTCTTATATTTAAGATAAGAGGTAGTACTTCACTTTGGAAGCACCTCAATGTAGACTCATAAAAAACTCATGGCCTAATTTTCTTAGGTAAGGAAATATAAAAAAAATTAAAAGAAAGCATTCAGTTCCTATATAACGTAACCATTCCCACGAACTTCTCTCATAGCCACTCTATAATCAGACTTCATTGAGTCCCTTGCATTCCTAGTTAATAGGCTAAACATTCAAGAAAACTCTCATTGAGATAATATATTTGTTAAAAGTAATAGAGGAATAACTTTTTTTTTTGAATTTCAAAACAAAAGTTGAGGAACTTATAACTTCTATTTAAAAAGTGAAGTTGGAAAGAACATTAATCTTCCAAAGCATGTTGCATCAATTTTGCAATGACTAGTTTCCTTCGTGATTTCAATCCAAAACCATGCTAAACGAAAATGTGATGTACAGGGAAAAAGTTGAGGTTATAAATTTGAAAATGGCAAAGTATTTTAGAACTCTAAAAAAATCTTACAAAGTTAATTAGTCATCTCTAAAAAGTACTAGCAATGGATTTGTTTTTTGAAAATTACATTGAAGTCCCAAGCTAATAAAAATATTACTCAAAGGTCTTTTAAAATCTCCAATTTACTGGTATGTCTTGTAGGAATTTTGAGTAATATAATTAAAATGTCAAAAAACGCAAGTATCTTTAGTGTCAGCTGTCTCATCTATCAATGCAGGCACTTAGATTTGTCAGTGACTGCCCATGAACTTGTCAATAAAAAAAACCCTTGACAAGTCCATGGGTGGATATTGACATGTGAGGCAACTGTCACTAATAGTACTGGGGTCTTTTGATATTTTGATTATATTATCTAAAAGTCTCATGAGACTTGTTTGCAAATTAGAGATTTTAAGGGACATTTTAATAATATTTTTTCTAACTCGGGAATTCAGTGCAATTTTCCCTTTTTTTAATCCGCGCAAAATTTTTCTCTCTTCTTCCCTAACTTAGGGCCTATTTGGATCAATGTAAATGGGGCAATGTAATAGGAAAATGAGGATTTGCAAACTAGCGGCGGGCATTTGGTTCAAATATTCTATCAAAAATGATTTTCCTGCCCCTTAATATTCAATCAGATAAGCAAAAATGGGCTCCTACCAAAAATGGTGGGAACCCATTTTTTGGTGCAACTAAAAATGGACGAAGGACCCTAATGCCTCCTTATGTGAATGTGATTTTATATAAAAGTGAGGCCTTTTAGAGTTGAGTTAGCAGTAGTGGGGCTAGGGAAAAGAGAGGGAGCTGAAAAATAAAGGTAAAGAGTGGACTATTCCGGTGACCACACTGATTTCCATCAAATCCTGAAGGACAATAGGTAGGTTCCTTCTTCTCCGTCAATGTCGCTTATGTCTTAGTTTTTTTTGTTTAATTTGATGCACCCATGGTCCTTAGTTTTCGATGTTGAGCTAAGTAAAAGAGGCCATTGATCATGGGAGCTATTTCAAAATAGGTGGATGTAGTGTGAACTCTATGCCTGCAACAAATGATGGTCGACCATAGCCTGACCATGAAGTATCCATGTCATGAACATCTTTTAGTCTGTGATATTCCATGCAATGGAAGCGGTCTTGACCTGATGCAGTTAGTAGGTGGGCAACGGTTTAGAGTGATGTCAGATAACTGTCCCATAAACATGACATAACCATGAGTTAAATTATACCATGAAAAATGTATTTCCCCATTATTTTGAGAATTTGATTATGTAATGTATAGTTATTTATGTAAGTTAACTCCCAATTGAGGGATGTACATATTTGTAGGGAAGACACTTGTTTTAAAAATATGCTCTATTTTGGTGATACAAAATAGGGGCAAACAGAGCACAATTTCAACTGCTAAGACTTCTTGCAACCTGCGGGCACATCATGGTTAACTCTGCATGAATTAAAACCTGATAAGTATATGACGCCCATGGGCATGCTATAGTTAATGTGACTTTCCTCTTCACTATTGAAACCATGTAGAAAAATGTTAGCCTAAACATAATGGCATTACATTTTTGGAGATATGGTTACATTGTTCATGAACATTTGCAAGTTATGGTTATGTTGTGGTTAATCGGACAATTTTTGAATAGGGATTGGGCCACATGCATGTGCTAACCACATCATGTGTAAGGGGGGGGGGGTAAATTTTAAAATGCAACAACCATGACACACCTAGAGTATATATATGGTTTCAAAAGCATAAGTAACTTGAGATGAAGTTAATTTAACCCTATCTATTCGATGGGCACATAATGGTTATGTTATGGTTATAGCACATATAAAACACAAACAAAAACATGTATTTCGTTTTTGCATTCCAGGATTTATCTAGTGCTTTGATTGTACAGAAATATTCAATTTATAATGCATGCACATGTTAGGTAAGCTGTTAGTTGTTACTATTGATAGTAGATAGAGGATTACACTAGCAGTGAAGAGTTGAAACTTGAAAACATTAGTTGATTTTATTTAATATGTACGATATAGGAGCATTAACTAAAGAGGCCTTTTTTAACTTCATATTCTTACCTGCAGTAGATATAGATATGACAATTAATTTGATTGTGCGGTCGTTGCATTTTCAAAATATTACTACTCTGGTTCTAAATATTCAAGTCATTATGAACACTTTCGTGACCTTCACTCTCCCCTCTCAGTGATCGTTACATTACCATCATCATGACTTCATGTACAGTAAGTATATATACATAGTATTTTAACTCTCAATTCTCAACTATGGCACTATAAACAACATATTTTTATACTTTTTAAATGTCTTAACCATACTTTGCCTAAGGGTATAACATGGTCAACATGTCATGATATGTAGTCATTTGCCTAGTGGTTACCTTGTGAGCATAAGCTACTCCCACAATGACATACTCACTCACTTGACTAAATAATGTCGTTTATGCTCTTCTTGATTTTCGTTCAAAATTAAATTTGAAATGTCTTAAACATATTTTGCCTATATGTATAACGTGGTCAACATGTAATGTAAATGGAGGCCTTCACCTAGTGCCTGTCAGTTAAATATGTGATATTGCATATAAGTAAAGTGGGCTTACCTATATGCGTTTGGTGGGTGTGCAACGATTAACAATAAAGTTAGAAAACTATAAACGTAACCATGATGTTCACATTAGTTAAATTAGACCACACAAAGTGGGTGTGACCATATACGGGTGATGGGTATATAATGGTTAAGAGTAAAATTGTTTTGGTCACATGTAACCATGAGTCACCCATCACACATATGTGATTAAAGTTGTTTTCATTCATTCATGTATGACCACAAGCAATTGGTAGGTATCTCATAGTTATTGCTTTGTTACATTATGAGAAAACAAGGACAAACAGAGTTCACTTGTACTTGTGGATTCTTTAACTTATATGCTTCTTCTTTTTATATTAACTTATATATTTCTTCTTCACAATATCATTCGCTTCAAAAGAATTATGGTCCAGCATCACAGAGTTATACCCAAGAGCAAAGCTATGGGCCTCCTTCACAATAATATGCACCACAGCAATAATATGGTCTTGCTTTGTCATAAACACCACAGCAACCATATGATCCTGCTTTATCACAGCAGGCACCACAACCTAACTTCAGACCATCTCCACCTCCTAGCCAGGGTAATATGACTGGATATAATAGGAACTATGATCCTTCTTAGGGTGGGAATTATGGGCAAGGACCTAGTTATCAGGGCACTACAAACACATATGGTCAAGGAATAAACCTGGGGTATGGACAAAATTTCTCTAGGAAAGGGGAAGGTCAACTATTTACGCCATGGGAACAATGCAATACACATTTTGGACAAACAAGCCTTGAACAAGTAAGCCACGTCTCCTATAGAAACTAGCATTTGTTCATGAATTGTTTATTACATTTTGACACTGGATAAGGATCATAACATTCTTGACTCAGGGGATTCCTAATAAACAAGAGCATCACTTTTGCTTGGTGTTTAATATTTATTTCACTGTAGTATACATTTATGGAACTGTTCTAATGCTCCTTTAATCTTTGTACTTGGTGACATTGGAAAAGTTGTTAACTCTCTCAAGAGATGGAAATATAACCCTTCCTTTTTTATGAATCTTTCTGCATGGAAGATATTGATTTGTAGTGGGTAGTATGAGATGCAAGTGGCATGAAGTTTTTAAGTGCCTTCCTAATTGCATATCCTGCTACTAGAGGAAAAATGAACTATAGTTATTGCTTTCAATGTGATGTTTTTAATATAAGGGTAAAATAGTATTTTGGTCATTTTCTATCTCATTTTCTTCTAACAAAATAAAAATTTCTTATCAACCCTTTTTTTTTCAGTGCGAACCAAATACGTTGATGGCAAAATATTTTCCATTCCTTTCCATTCTTTTCCCCCTATTTTCTTTCCATTCCTACCTCTTTTTTGAACTAAACAGGCCCTTAAAGTGGTGACAAATTCCACCTCCCATGTTTAACTATCCACAACACGTCCCCTCTTCCCATCAAATAGACTGATTAATAATAATAATATAATAATGGTTAACGACAAGCTACCCAGTGACAATACTACTCGCCATGTTTGGATGAGATGTTGAGTTTGATTTTGATGTTGGCATATTCGCATACGTGAGTGCTTAATTTGATTGTATTAAAAAACAGCTATAATAATAAAGAAAAAATTACTATGAATGACATCCTAAATAAAAAAATACTATGAATGACCACTTGAATCAAAATGTAAGGGATTAAGGCCATCATCATCATCATCATCATCAGTATATATACATTTACAGTTCACTCAAGCCTTGTCAAAATGGGCATATCTTCAACACAAAGCTCATATTACTATTCACAGGCTCATTTTAGTATGTTAAGCTTTGTGTTAGCAGTGGCTTCATTAGTCATATTTTGAATTAGAAAAAAAATATATAAAGCTTAAAACAATGAGGAGAGGTAATGGATTGTGGTCTATACGGAGATATGACTTTGTTGTACTCTCCTCTCTCTTATTAGCTGCCTTCTTTTTCCCTTTCCCCAAGGTCCTTCATGTTCTTTCATTACTTCTTCCTCACTTTATCTCTATGCTCTCAGCCCTAAGATTTCAAAATTTGGAATCAAGAAATCAACAAGCCAAAAATTTCCATTCCATCCCACGCTACTAAACATTCCAATCTCCAGCCAGCTTCCACTGGATTTTCTCTGTGCTCTTTTTGAAGAAGTAATGACAAGGACGATGTCAAAAGATTCTTTGTGGCCATATGTCATCTCTCTTTGCCCAAGTTGATTTTAATTATTGGGGTTCTTCAATTTTTTGTATGTGAATGTAGTTTTCTACTTTTTATTATAACTTTATCATTTTTGCTTCAATCACAGTTACTCTTTCAGGAAGACGCCTCCATCGGTTTTCTCTGTGCTTTGAGTGTTGATAAAGCAACAATGAAGATAATGTGCATAAATCTCACTCTAGCCATTGATGTTTTTTTTATAAGAAGGAAAATAAACTAATATCTATTACAAGTCCCTAGTCTCCTCGGTCTGCAGATAAGCTGCTACAGTATTTGGATTCAAAATCACGAGGCCCGGAACATCATTTAGAGCCATTTTATCCAGATGGTCTACCTTTATGTTGTTCTCCTGTTGTATATAGTCTATGGATGCCGACCATTGGCGATTCAACATCTCCACAACTTCCAGTGCTAGATTCTGATCCTCATGTAGTTCTGGGATTCCATTACGGATTAGCTTGATCAACTCTTGAGAGTTTGTTACTACTCGGACTAACCGATGTCCTCTATCCCAAGCTCTTTTAAGTCCAAGGAGGACACCCCAAAGTCTGATGTTAGTGCATCTCCAGAATCCAATCGGTATCTAAATCCTTCCAAGATAGATCCAGTCAGGTTCAATATAACACCTCTACACGCAGCTTTAGTATTATATCGAGAGTAGGCTCCATCCACCTGAACTAGGACATATTGCAAAGCATCATCAAGTCCCTCGTCAAATCCCATACATGGGATACCTGTTGTGTTGACGGACAAAAACTTCTTTTTTGTATCACCCATACAACCCAGAATATCTTTAGCCCTTGCATATAGTTTACCAAGGTCTGTTAGTTTCCCCATATGTACTCGTTCATTTCGTGCTAGCCAAATCAACCAACAAATAATTGAGAACAAATTCTTCCATGACTCTTTCTCCATCTGTGATCTATATCTCATATTAAACTGAAACCATTCCTTGATATTACCCGAGAAAAACTCTTGGTGCTTATAAGCTGGTATTAAGCTTCCCCACCAATATTTAATCTCTCTACAATCCCTTAGAACGTGGAGCTCGTCTTCCACTTCACTTCGACATCTGTCACATATGCCATTATCATGAAGGTTCATGCCATGCTTTAAATTATTAGTGATGAGCCTATCTTGTAGCATTAACCAAGCAAAGGTTTTATATCTTTGTGGAATTTTTAATTTCCATAAACTACTCCATAGGCCAGTAGGGCCAGTATGATCAGAAGAGAGGGACCTATATGCAGATCGGACATAAAAATTCCCATGTTTTTCCCATTTCCATCTTGCCACATTCGTTCCATCAATTAACCAAGTGAGTTGGATCCCTTCTAGGACCTTAGCCCAAGAATTCTTGATGCCGCTCCATGTGTTTGAGCCTGCTCTTCTTGGGTTTATATTAGGGATTAGGTCATTGTCACACCCATATTTCCCTCTGATGACTTTAACCCATAAGGAATTTCTATTTGTTACGAGTCCCCAGCCAAGTTTCATCATGAAAGCTCATTTTTGTTGCTTGACGCGCCTCATACCTAATCCTCCATGTTGTTTCTCTGCACACACCTTGTCCTAAGATACTAGATGCATTCTTCTTCTTTCTTTAGATTAGCCCCAAAGAAAGTTTCAGATATAGAACTATTCTTCCTACAATGCTAAAAAGGTTAGCAATCCGCCTCTATTTTTGCTCTCTCCCCTTCTTTCTTTTCTTATTTTCTAAAGCACAAGGATGCTTGACCATTTTTATAGGTGTTTTTTATGCCTTCTTTTCATCTCTTATAGAAATTCCTTGACTATTTTTATGGCATAAGAGGTGGCACTTTTTTTTTAATTTTGTTTTACATTGCTTTGCCTGAACTCAACCAAATTGAAATCCACAACACTTTATAATATAAATCGAGAGAAAAAAAGAAAACCAAATCAGAATTAATAACATATAACTATTTAATAAAATTAGTACCAAATGTATGTAATTATAATGTAACAATTCTACATATGCACAACTATTTTTAAGAGACTATACAACACAGTATAAGAAATATGCAAGAAAACAATCTAACTAACGTATGTGCCTAAATATTAGGTGATATTTTCCTAACCATGTATTCACACCATCCCTCAATGATTTCATCCACTTGGTAATCAATCAATTGGGCACAAGTTGATCATTATAATACTACATAAATATCATGTACATAATGAATTAAAATCATTATAAATCAATTAACTTAGACACTTTCAATTAAATTCAAAACACAGTATAAACTGTAAGTAAAAATACTTACTTTCAAGGGAACATAATTTAGATTAGGAGTAACTACATCTTTCATAAATTTCATGACGTAATAATAGCAATAATTATTATTTGGTTGGAAAGGACACTGCAACAATACAAAAAAATAGTTAAGTCATTGTTTGAAGAAAAATTTATGAATAACAAAATTTGAATAAATTCATATACATTAATCTTCCTCCAGGCATAGGCTATGGTGCAGTTAATGTGTTTATTAAAATAGGGCAATCCAACATTGCTTCTATATGCAGTCAATGCACTAACAAAACAAGTAATGACTGATTAATTTTGGTTATTCAATAATCACACACGTAAATATGTAGACATGCACCCATACACTTACCTATTAATCATAATCACCATATTAAGTCGGTGCTCTGGATAACCAGCCTCTAAAGGATCCAAATAGAAAATGCGGAGGCCTCTAGCTATTACAGGTTAGATCACAAGCAAAATCTAATGTTCCCTAAAATATTTTAAAAATTTTAGTTTAACAATAATTTTATGCTAAAAGTGAAAGAATAAAAAAAATACAATAATGTCAAAAATAACTTACCCCGGATTATATAGCACAATAAACATGTTAGTAGGGGTTGCTCTCCGCATAAACTAGTCTTTAAGATCATTAGTTTGTACTTCCAAATTACTCCCCACATACTGGCCAAGGGGGTGTGGGCTGATTAATACAAACTTATTCATCATTTCCGTTCCCACTAAAAGATTGTGGTATAAGTGCCTTTATAGAAAACAAATAGTGTCATTAAAACCAAAAACTTAAATGATAAATAATAATAATAGTAATAGACGATGATGATAAAGTACCTAACCCATATGTTGATGGCCATCGCACTAAGCTATCCACGACTAAGCACTTCATTCAGGACACCAACATCAATATGATAAGATACATTTATATGATAGATTTTGATAACGAAAGGTATTTCTTGACCTCCTTGTCAGATGATATCTGGTGTCATTAATGCCATTTGTTGGCGATATGCGCCTATTTGTTGTCTATTACTTCTATTATTAGTTGAGGGTTGGGACTTTTGTTTTGTTATTGAATAGTCTGAGTTCTTCCCATGCCTTTCAACTCATTTTCCTTTACAACAAGTAGCCTACAAAAATCATGAAATTAAATCATATAGTTTTAGATGAAAGTGTATAGAAAAAAGTAGAAGTAATTGTAAATTAACTACCTTTATTATAGGCTCAATCAGACCTATTGACCTGTTAGATAGCCATTGACAACATCTTTCACCATTGTCTATTCATTCTGAGAAGGGATTGGGAAGAGGGCATTGTCATTTGTGCATATGTCAACCTTAACTTGGAGTGTGTTCGGTGGCAATGGTGAGTTATGCAGTGTATCCTTATCGATGTTGTAGGCCACGCCTATAGCAACCGCGTGCGTGAAAGAATCAACAACATGCAACTTGCACGTTGATTCGCCCTATGAAAAATAAAGTTAATATATTAAGGTACACTAATTTATAACGTAACAAAAAGTTAACTAAAGAATAAATTAATTACCAAAGGAATGTGGGCTTTAGGCATAGAGAGGCAACTATCCTTAGCATTAGTGATGTCACACATTGGACTTGGTGCTGGCTTAAACTGCATCAAGGTGTCAATTTTAGCCTTCTACAATGCATTTTTCTATTGCAACAACTGCATATGATCATTAAATTGTTCGACTTGATGCTCGTAGTTACTAACCTTCTGTTCTACGTCATGCTTGTAGCCACTCATCTGCTGGTGTAGTTGCTGTTTGTAGCCATAAATCTTTCTCCTTTAGTTGAAGAAATTCATTTTTGTTGGGGAACTTTTGGGAGCCGAAGTACACTGTTTGGGTGACTCTAAAACCAGTACCCCGTAGACAACTATGATACTCAAGAGCTCCAAGCGCTCTACTGAGCAAATTGTCACACCTAACATAGTTCACCAACTTTAGCTGTTCTTACATCATTATGCGCTATCACAAAAAGAATTAAAACAATATTAGTTATTATATAATAGAATCATTTAAATAAAGTTAAACCTTTATTGTATGTATAATCCACTCCTTATATAGTAATCCATAACTGCCTTAGCTTATTCACTAGGAATTTCGCCCTTTTTATTTGTGCAGCCGGCCAACCACAAATCATGTCATGGTAAATATGTGACATAAGAATTGGACTCTTGTATCTATATATCAAAGTTAGTTATAGTGAAAGCTTAGTTAGAGAAATTATATTCCTATGAAATAATGATTAGTTCTTACCAATCGTTGCTCTAACACTCCATACCACTCATTTCATGTACCGGTATGGCATATTAGACTCATTTTCCTGATTTTGTTGACTTCTTTCTTGTTTTGATCTAAATAAATGATATCAAAAGATATTAGTTACAAATACATTATAAGTAGTCCATAAAAGTAAATATTATATTACCATAAATTCTGTTGTAGTATGTGAGCTCATAAACCTATCCCACTACTCTTGGGTTATTATTCTACCATACAACTCTGGCAATATATGATTGATATAATCATCATTGTCACGTAAGTAGAATTTGACGAGGTCATGATGAAAATTTCACAAAAGTCTACCATATTTTTTCAATACAGTTTTCTCTTTATCTTCTTCGACAATAAAACAAGACTATAACAAAAAAGCACACATAACTTTGTTAGATTGTAATTTCATTAAACTAAACATCTTGAATAATAAAGTAAATATTATTTACCTTGACTAAACCGAAGATGATATTAGCGTATTGTTTCTTTTCCTGTCTCCAATCTGAAAATGTAATGGGACTCTTTCTCTGACAATAGTCCCAATGAAATTATTAAAGGAGTTGGCATTAGGTCCAATTGGATTTCCCTTATCATTTGCATTCAAGCTCTAATCTAATGCCCTTACTCCTCATCTTCATCAGTCTAGATATTACAGTCCTGCCTTGGGTTACGTCAGCCTCAAATGAAGCCTGACCATAATTTTCAATAGGAGGAACTTTATCTCCGTTGTGAGGATCCATTTTCCTACAAGTTAAATAAACTAAACAAAACATCAGCGTATAGTGATAATCATGATAATAAAAGTAAATTAAGTTAAAATATATGAATATACATGTAATAAAATATACAAGGTAAAAAAATAAGGCACTCATTATCATCTTTTCCTCTTTCTTGTTTGATTTAAAACCAAGTCCCCTTTTTATGATCATGTCTCAGGTATAAAGATTCATCTTCATCTACATCAATATACTTTAAACATAACGTCTCAAAAGAAAGATCATCCTTAAGAATATTCAAATATTCATTACTATCAGCATAAACTTATTCTTGATGATTCTTGTTCGATGGAAGTACAATAGACTAATTCTTCTTAGTAAGATCAGGAATGAAAAACACTTGTTCAGCCTGTGATGCTAAAATGAAAGGATGATCTTTATACCAAACTTTAGAAAGGTCCACTTGAACAAACCCTAACTCATCTATCCGTAAACCTGTTATTGTTTACCCATTTACATATGAAGACAGGGAACCTCAACATAGTGTAATCTAACTCTCATATTTGTTTAATGACACCAAAACATGACATTAGTGTGTAGATTATAATACCCCACTATTCACAAATACTTCTTGTGTGTATATTTGATATACTTAGTGGAATAAAATAGAGAAATGTGGTATGCAAGTATTTATGGAAATATTCCAAATGCTGGTTACACATAATTTGGCCAAGTAAGGATACAAAGAAGTAATTAATGTACAATTAAAGGCCTATTATTGTAACCAAAATTTGAGAAATTGAATGATATGAATGATGGCCTCATTTAAGTGCCAAAATGGGGTTAAACCAATGGAAATGAGCGAAAAATGATTTATTACAGTAAATCATAAAATGCAGGGGTAAAACGGTAATTTTGTCATAAAATGGGAAATAATTATTTTTAGCTAATATTCCCAATAATTCAAGTTAAATGAGAATTAAAAAGAGAAAAATGACTACTTGATCATTAATAAACCAATTTTGGTAAATTATTATCAAGTATGGTCAAATAGTCAAAAGTCAAAGTTCAAAAAGTTAATTATTTGTAAGGTGGCAATGGAATAGTGCAAGATCAATATATTCTTCCTCAATTCTCATGCATGTTGGGCTGATCAAGAGGAGTATGAAGGGAAATGAAATAATTAGACAAAAATGGCATTTTGGACCAATGAAATGCTTATATGTGTATAAGCCATTTAACTAAAGATTATATCATCAAATTCACAATCTCTTCAACTCATTTCTCATGTAAATAGACCGAAAGAGTGAGAGTAAGAGTTGAGATGGTGGAAGAGTAAGAAGAGGCTACGGTTCATCCAAGATCAAGGTAAGGAAGCCTAATCCCTCCATAACCTCCCCTACTCATCTCTACTCCTTTAAATCCATGGATTTTCAGCTGAATCAAGTGTGGTGGAGTGAGAGACAAAAATGTGTAGGAGAGAGAAATTGTTGGAAATCAAAAGGTAACTTTCCAAACTTGTTCCTCTTGCTTGATTAATGCTACTAGAGTTGTTCTTAGCTTGAGTTTGGTTGTTTTAGTGTAAGATAACTCAAGAAACCTAGAAGACCTTAATGTTTAAGTGTCTCCAAATCTAGTCTAATGAATGTCTAAATAGCTAAAAGTGTGATTATAAGTAGAAAGGAGGTGATTAGACAAAAAAAGAGAGAAACCGCACATCTTTTTTGTTAGTTCTCAAATATGTTTTGATGATAACAAACCTTGATTAGAAATGAAGTAACTTGTGATTCAAGTAAATTCAGAAAGGATTTGAGTGATTAAAATTGTTTGAAGAAGTAAGAGTGAAAACTTGGATCAGAAGGCATTCATTTTACTATAATCACAAAAGATAACTTGAGTGATGGAGAAGTCTCTTGAGTGAAGGATCTCAACTTTCAAGGATTCTGCAAGTCACTTGCTAAATTTCAGAAAGTTATGAACAGATCACTCGAGTGGATAAGTGGCCACTCAAGTGATATGGTTTCACCTGCTTTAAATCAGTAAGTCACTCGCCATAACTTTGAAAGTTGGAATGACTTCACTCGAGTGGATAAGTGACCACTCGAGTGATCATGTCTCACTTGTACCAGATTGAAAGTCACTCATGAGTTTTGCAGAAGGTAAGATAAGGCTTCACTTGAGTGACATAAGATCACTTACAACCTGTGGCAAGTCACTCACAAAATTTCTGAGAGTTGAGTTGAGGAGCCACTCGAGTGAATAAGTAATCACTCGAGTGACTATGACCACTAGCCATTTTTAAAAGTCACTCGCTGGTTTTCTCAAAGGTTATGAAGAAGTCTCACTCGAGTGACACGTTTATCACTCCAGTGAAATGCTCTCACTCTCAGATTCAGCAAGTCACCTTCTCCGGTTTTAGAGAGTGCTTCAGCATTTCCACTTAAGTGAACCAAGAATCACTCAAGTCAGTGAGGTTCCTCTCAAGTGATATAACAATCACCCAAGTGAAGTCTTAGCGATTATCAATAAATTATCTTTTTACTTTATGTTTCTTTATATATCAACTGATTCTCACTTATAGTATTTTACATTTTTTAAATATTACTAATGATATATATGTATAAGTTTCAGAAGAATAAAGATATAATTTATTATGGAAAATTTAAATTTCTTTTGGATGTCAGAAGCATTAAATGCTCAACCATAAAACCAGAACGACAGACAGAAGGAAGGTTATACCTAAAAAGTGCCTGAGTAATTTAATGCTTCAAAAAGTCAGAGTGATCTAAACACCAAAATTCTCCAACGACTAGAAGATCAATCTAACAGCTAGCTCAAATACTCTCAACGGTCATTTAAAAGCTCTACCTATAAATACTTCTATATTCAATACAGAAAATAGAGGAAGCTATTCTGCATAACAACTTCATTTATTACTCAACTCTCTATGTTTGATAATCTGTTGTACTTCAGTGATAATTAATAAGCTTTATGAGAGAGTCCATTATTCATTCTCAATTCAGAAATATCTCAAGGTAGTAGGACCATGAGTGTGGGTGTCAGATTACATCGTGTAAGGGGGAGTGAGTCCAGGTTAAAGATCACCTTCTGCTTGATACGTTGTAATTGGTTTTTCCAAGAACTTGATTACTCTTGGAAGTATAGTGGAAACTCAAAAACTAGACGTAGGTCATAGTTGGACTGAACCAGTATACATCGGTGTTATTTTCTTCAACCTTATTTCTTATTATTTCAGTCAGTTTCTTAAATTCTTTTAAAAACTTCACCCAATTCACCCCCCTCCTGGGTGAAACTCAATCTAACACTTTTATAGGAACCCAAATTCCCTGCCCTGTATTGAATGTGGTAAATGAGTAAGAATTTAATAATTCTAATGCTTCCATTATGTTTAGGAGGAAAAATTGGTATATGTTGAAAAGGAAGTGAGAAAAGCTCCAGAAAGTGAAATGACCAAATTACCCTTTAAAGGCTCTAACTAAGGGTTGTCAAGGGCATTTTTGTCATTTAGGCTTGATTTTGAACCATCCAAGGTTAAAAATGGATTCTACACGTAAAATTGTGTAAGAATAGCCCAGGTCATAAGTTTTGGTAAAGTAAGGAGAGATTGGGTACATAGGGGTGTAAATCTAAGGGTATTTTGGTAATTTAGCACTTTTATGCTAAGTTTACCAATATTATGTGTTTGGAATCATACATGAATGAGTAATGACTCATTTATGGTATGTTTGAAGATTTTTGGACCTAGCAATCGTCTGGAACGCAATACTTGCTCGAGCTAAACAAGCAGGAAGAAGTTGCTGAAATAAGAATAGTCAGGTAGTAACTGGTCTTCATATGTCATAGCATGCAATTGTGTGTGCTTTGCACTTATCATAAGTTGTCTGACACATTTAGAATATACAGGGTGGTCTCCTGGGGCCTATTTTGCACTGGTGGACGCTCAGGCTGATATAGTGTTCAGAGATGCACGAGCGATACGCGGGGCCTATTTTGCATGGGTAACCCTCAGGGCCAATAACATGTCTAGCGCTACGGTAGTTAGTGAGCTGCACTTGTTGCACTGAGTATTGTTATGATGATTTTGTGATTTGATGTTATGAAGCATGCTTTGTATTATTATTTATGTCTGAATGACATTATGTTACTACTGAGATTCCTTCAAATCTCACCCTTTTTTCTAAAAACCAACTTCAGTACATGGGGAAAGCTCAAAAGGCAAGAAGAAGGTAAATGGTGATGACTAGAATTTAAGGTGTTAAAGACCTCCATCATTTGGTTGCTTGGTCCCTTATGTTTTGTGGATGTTTAAAGATTTTGGGTTGTATATGATATATATGATATATAAACAATGAAAAGGTAACTTAGTAAATGAATGGTAGAAAAAAAGTAGTTTGCTTCCTATCACCAATGAAATATGTATTTGAAATGGAATGTATAAAGTTGGTAGAGATGAGCTCACAAACTCTGATAAACATGAATCAAAGAGAAAACCGGTAAGTCTTAACAAGTTAGTGAAGATTGTGAAAAGAGTTTTCAGAAAATTTTACCACCCTCTTAATTATAGGTTCAACTCTTAAGTTAAGATAGAGAATTTGTAAGCATTTTCGAAAGTTGAGTGTTCCGGGTTTCAAATCCTGGTCTCCTGAATAATTTCACTACTCGTTTGTACTCAATCAAAGCTATAGGAAATGGGGTATCACATTTTTTATATCAAAGCGTTGGTTCTGACAATATTGGGAATTTGCTAGAAGTCCTCTACTTGAGTTTATAAGATTTAACTTTTCGTTGGCTAAGTTGCGATTGGAAGCATAGGTATAGGATAAGATGTAGAATAATGACAAGTGGGGAAATAAGGATTTGGATAGGTATAACTGTATTTAGGTTCATTGTTGAACTTTATTTAGTTTTGATCAGCTGATGAAGTCGGGTTTAACATGGAAAACTCGGGTGATGGAGTGTAAGTAGCTAGAAGAGCTTTTGCTAGTCTCAAAGGTGATCACTCGAATGACCACTCAAGTAATGTCATTAATCACTCAAGTGATGAACTGTGCAGTGGGAAAAATGTGAGACAAAAGTTTTTGGTAGAATTTTTAAGGGATCATTCGAGTAACCACTCGAGTAATGGCCCCAAATCACTCGAGTGACTAATCGAGTGATGGTTTCAAGAAACAACATCTGAACTTTCGGCCAGTTTTCAATAGGCATCACTCGAGTGATAACCCAGATCACTCGAGTGATCACTCGAAGTGATGTAGGCAAGCTGCATAATTATCAACCAATGATTTCTTTAAATACTTTCACCTACGGTACTTCATTTAACTTGATGATTTCCTTGTAGAATATCTTATTACTACTTGGTATCACCAAATTATGGATTCAAATACAGTGGTGTACAGAGAAGCGGGAGTGTCAAGAGCACGACGGACTGCTCAGAAAAGTATACTAGCTTCTGTTGCTATCAAGAAAAGAAGCAAGCCAGATAGTAGGAGACAAAGGAGCCGGTCACCTTCACTTCCTTTTGTTAATCAACCTCCACTAGAGGAGCATATTCCAGAAGGTAAAGTTTATGCAATCCTTAATAGAGGGGGATGTGGACCAAGAATAGCGCATATATGTAGAAAGAGCATCAAGTGGCCACCTTTCTATGGCCCCATTGCTAGGGATGAAACCACTGTAGTTGACAATGATGACGTACAGTCAAATGATATTGGACAACACCAAGTGTAACACCCTAATTTTCAATCACCAATATTTTCCCTATGTATTTGATACACTTAATGGAATTAAATGGTGAATGGTGAAGTGCATGAATTTATTACGATATTTCAAGTATCTGTTATTTATAATTTGGCCAAACAAGGACCCAAAAGAGCAATTAATGTGTACGAAAAGGCCGACTATGGTAACCAAAAATTTGAAATATGAGATGTTATCGCTAAGGGCTATTATATATGCCATAAATGAGCCAAATCAAAGGGAAAGAAGAAAGAAATAATTTATTTGATTAAATCATTAATTGTAGGGGTAAAATCGTAATTTCGCTAAAAAGTGGGAAACGATTATTTTTCCCTAATTCATCCAATAAAATCAATTATATGGGATCCAAAAAGAGGGAAATGACCACTTGAGAACTAATAAGTCTATTTTGGTGGATTATTATTAAGAAAGGTCAACTAGTCAAAGGTCAATGACTTGGTCAACAAGTTACAAGTTGACACAATGATGTAATTGGATATCCATACTTTCCCTCTATTCTCATGCAATTTACATGGAATGATGAAGCAAGTAAGGGAAATGAGATTTTGTGGACTATTAAAGTAATGCCACTCATGTTAAGTTAATTATTTAACTTAAATTAATAATTTATATATTCCCTTCCTTATCCATTCATTCATTCTTCATTCCATCGTGCAAACTGAAACGAAACAGAACCAGCGAGAATGAGAGAGACAGTACAGAACGAGAAAGCTAGGGTTGAATCAAAACCAAGGTAAGAAGCTTGGAACTTGTAGTTTAAGCTTCTTAAACGCTCTACAATCCCTCTTGATCATCTCTTCATCTCTGAATCTATGGTTTTTTAGCATTTTCAACAGGAGAGAGAGAGAGAGAGAGGTCGGACGTTAAGGAGAGAGAACGTTGTGAAACTCAAAGGTAACTCTCCAAGCTTGATTCTATAGCTTATATAGATGCTATTAATGCTATCTATGGTTTGGTTTGGTTGTTAATGTGAATGGAAGATAAAGAAACTAAAAAAACCTTGAAATTCAAGTTTTTCCAAACCTTAACCAATGATTATTTTAATAGCTAAGAGTTTGAGTATAAGTAGGAAGGAGATGATTAAGACAGTCAGAACGAGAAACCGATACAAATTTTCTAAGAATCTAAAATTTGGACCCTGTCATGTATATGATTAAGGCCATGGAGTTTGACAATTCTGATTATTCCATTGGGTTTAGATAATGAAATTGTGTACAGTTTATGATGATGACTTAGTGAGAAAAGCCCCAGAATGAGAAATGACAAAATGAGCTTTAAAATGGAATTGAAAGAGTTACTAAGGGTATTTTCATCATTTAGCCCTGAATTTGACCAATTTAAGGTTAAAAATGGATTGTACACGTGAATTTGTATAGGAATAGCATGTGTCATGATTTTTGGTAAGAACCAGATAGACTGGGGCTATAGGGGCATTTTGGTAAATTGACATCGTTAAGCTAAGATAACCACTATTATGGAATCAAAGTAAGGTTCAAATGATTGGTAACTCATCTATGGTGATTGGATATTGTAGGACTTGAGGACGGTCTGAAGTCTAAGACTTTCCTGAGCTCCAAAGAATGTGTAAAGGACACCGGGAAAGCGAGCAGGTAGTAACTTCCTTCATACTTATACTATGTGATGCCATTATGGATGTCATACATTGTAACATGAGCTAATGTCATAGATACACCAATTCGCCATGTTGTGGTCAAGGATCCGATAGGGGCACTAAGTCGACCAAGGTGCAGACATATAGTTTGGCTTTAGGCTAGTGTACACACTCACGTTCGATCATCTTACATGTCATGACATTGCATAACTATTTTTTGCATTTTATTTGTATGTAAGACTATTGCTACTAAGATTCTCTCGAATCTCATTCTTTCCCACAACAAAACCATTTCAGCTGAAGCAGGCAGCTCGAAAGGCAAGGCGGCGGCTACTGGTGACTAGGGTCTCGGAGGTTCATTTGGATCATAACTATGGATTTTGTTCATGTGTATTTATGTGTGTATGTAAAAGTTGGAAAAACCCCTTTGAGGGTAACCCCCTATAATGTAAAGTGATATTTTGTATGAGTTTTCAAGCTTTCACTGTGCTGTACCCTTATATGCTACCTAATATGCTTGTCGCCCGTGACTAATTATGGTTTTAAAGAGGGGCGTGACATTTTTGGTATCAGAGCAACAAGCATATACTTAGCATAAAGTGGTTTTGGAAATGCGGAAGTGATATGATACAGTTTACATGGGATAGGAAGTATGGTAGTTGGAAACTACCTAAGAGTGGTAAGCAATGTAAGAGTATGAGAGGTGTAGCATAGGAAAGAGATTGGAGTGATTTTTGAAATTTTATCAGCTTTGGATGGCTGAAGAACTCTAGTGTGAGCTGAGAAACTCGAGTTTAGAGGTAAATTTGGAGGCCAGAACTCGAGTTTGTGTTGGAGGACTCGAGTTCGTAGGAAATTTCTGAAGGAAAAGTTGACTCGGATGAGAACTCTCAGTGTTGGTACTGGCTAACTCGAGTGTAAAATGATATGGAAACTCGAGTTCATGGTATCGAACTTGAGTACAATTGGCATTTTAGCGGAACTCGTAAGAGTGTAGGGCCAATACTCAAGTGTAGTTGGTGGGCAAATCGAGTTCGTATGGGAGAACTCGAGTGTGCATGATATTGTGGCAAGTTGGAAACTCTCAGGTAGGAACTCTTTCCCTTGAACTCGCAGGACTCGAGTGTGGGTGCTACAGAACTCGAGTGGTAGATGAAGAACTCGAGTGTAAGTTTTTACCTTGTGTGCAAATTGGAAGGAATCAGCTAAGTGTCCGTGCAAAGCAACCTGGACTCCAGTGAAGTTTGGTAGACTCGAGTGCAAGAGTTTGAACTTGAGTTCATGGTTTTAAACTCGAGTTCAGAGGCGATGGAACAACATATGGCAAGGGAATTTAAACAATGTTTGATGTAATTAGTAACTATCATCTATGGGTTGCATATGCATGTTATATGGAATGTATGATCATGCTAAATGCTATGTATGACAAATTCATGTACCCAAATTGTTGTGAAAGGACAAGAATGCCCTTGCTTTCATATCATATTTATCCTTTTCTCTATTTTCATGTAGAGTGAATTATAGAGATGGCTTGTACTCGAAGTAGAGGCCGTGGTAGAGGGCGAGGCGGAGGCTGACGTGGAAATGATAATGATAAACTAAATGTTGGACTTGGTATGATGCGATAATTAATGGGTATGATGCTAGAGCAACAAAATGCGTTGGATGAACTTCACGCTGAAGTAAGAGAAGGACGACAGAAATAGGATGCTAATGTAGAAGCCCATAATAACCCTGATGGACAAGGGGGAGGTCACATGCAGCCTCCAGTACCAGATCCTGTACCAGGAAATCTGAATGTTGCAGCTGAAAGTATGTAGACTTAGGTGACTAGAATGAATCAACACCATCCAACTCTCTTTGATAGGAGATTTGATTCCGAAATAGCTGAGAATTGGATAGCTCGATTGGAGAAGATTTTCAGAATCCTTGAGTACTCGAAAAATGTTAAAGCCTGTTTAGCTATCTATAAGCTGGAGGGTGATGCGGATCAATGGTAGGAAAGCACTGAGGTGATCCTACGAGCACGAAATATCCCTCTGACATAGGAAGTATTCCATGAAAAATTCAATGAGAAATATTTTCCTCGGTCGGTAAGGTTGGCCAAGGAGATTGAGTTCCTGACTATACAACAGGATGAGAAGGAAAGTTTTGATGAGTATTTAGCTCGATACCTTCATCTCTCTCGATATGCTTCCTATCTGAATGTGCGCAATGATGAGGGGTGGAAATAGGATACGATGATTTGAGGATTAAAATTAGAATTGAAAGAGAAATTTGTTTCTCGATATTTCAAGAAATTTAGCAATGCTGTTGAGGAATGTTAAGTAACAGAACATAATCTGATAGAGCTGCACACTCAGAGAAATACCGGCGGCAAGATCACACCAAGTGGCAGCAATATTTCTCAGAAGCGCCCATATCAAGGTGATGCTCCCAATGACAGCAACAAGAAGCCTAACCAGTCTGACGGCTGAGCTAATCCAAGATCATCTGGGATCAGAAATTGCAAATATTGTAAGAATCCTCTCCATCTGGGCCAATCGTGCTCACAGGAAAAATAAGCCCAATCAGCAGCAAGACAGATTATCTACTATAACTGTAATAAGCCAGGGCACCTTGCCAGGGATTGTAGACAAAGACAAGGGCCTAAAGAGCCGAAGCAATTGTTGGAAATTATGCCCTAAGGGCCAATGATTGTACCTTAAACATTATTATTATTTAAGAATTTCTCCTTATTGTTATCATATCATTTGCATGTTTATTATAATAATTGTATCCTTGGATGAACTATAAAGATTATCCTAAATGTCCCTGGTCAATTATCTATGTGGGAGCAAAGATGAAATAAGACCAATATGACTTTGATGAGGTATAGAGATACAAATCAAAGTCTTAGGCACTTGTAGGAGTATAAGGTGCTGGACCAACCCGCTATGAGAAAGTTGCATGGATCAAGTCATAAGCTTATCTCATACATATAATCATGTCACAGTGCCCTCTGACCTGAGATCATCATAGATTCCTGCATGAAACTTGCTAAGTTTTGACCTAGTCAAAAGTCACCTTTGACTGGGTGATGATAAAGGCTACAATCGGGCTTAGGAGTTTTCATGAAGAGGAATGTGAGTGGTCAAGATGGAATTTGTCCCTCACATTAGTGAGAGATATTACTGGGCCCCTCGATGAGTGAGTCTGAGAAATGTATGGCCATACTGTAATGGGAAGAAGTTTCCATTTCTAATTTCAGGCTACTCAGGAATCGGGAAAGTGATGGTCAGGAACAGGAGGATGACGTTGTCCATGCCTCATCCTTAACCAAAATATCGTGTGACAAAAAGGGACGTGACATGGTTGTATAAAAGGTTGCATCGTATCATCGATCCTCATGTGAATTGGGTAGTCGCAATGTCTTGCTAGAGGCCGCTTGTGACTTGTGGGCTAGAATAGTTTTGGCCCACTGCCAACTTCATGTGGGCCTACAGGGTCGCACACAAGAATAGCCCAACACGAGCTATGATGTCCAGATTCATTGAATCTAAGATGTGTCTAAGATTCAATGAATACAATATTTGACCTAGGGTGGATGAATTATATATATATATATATATATATATAAATTCGAAAATAATAATAATAATATATATAGATTATAATATTATTATAAGATGTTAGTTTTATATTTAATTTATTTGATAAATTAAATAATTAAAACTAATACAGATATCATATCTTAGATTTAATTTATAAAGATAAATTAAATCTATTGGCTCTTTAATTAGATTAAATGAATATGATAAATTAAATCTATTTGACAGATTTAATCAAGTCAGATTTATTTGATTTCATTTGAATTTCAAATTAATTAAGATTAATTTTGAGATTCCTATACGGCCTACATGAGATAGAAAATTCGAAGGGCTAGAGAACCCTAGGCTGTACGGAGAACTTGGAGAGCCGCGAGAAACCCTAGAGAGGCATCTTAGAGGCACTAGCACGCTGCCGCATTGGGACTTGTTCGTGTGGATACCGGTAGAGGGAGGCGACCAGAGGTGTTGACTCCTAGAGATCGAAAGCACGAAAAACAAAAAGATACTATTCTAACCACTCGATTTAGACGTCTTTGATAGATCCATGATTGGGATTCGAGGTTTTTAAACGGTTAATTTTTCCGCTGCGTGTATGAATTCCAACAGCAATAAGTGCAGGGCAAAGTATTTACCTTGACACACGAGGAAGCTCAAAAGTCCCCAGACCTTATTAAAGGTACGATTTTACTTAATGGTAATCTCGTGCAAGCATTGTTCGATTCATGAGCTAGCCATTCATTCATTGCATATGACAGTGTGAGACAGCTAGGTCTGAGCATATATAGATTACCTTATGATTTGATAGTATCCACGGCTATGGGTAACAGGTTCGTCACAACTAAGGTCTGTTTAAATTGTATCATAAATATGGAAGGGTATGAGTCCACAGTAGACTTGATTTATTCTCCATTGAATCAGCTTGAGGTGATTCTTGGAATCAACTGGTTGACTACAAACAATGTGATGCTAGACTGTGAAAACAAGAGGGTGCTTTACCCAAATCCAACAGGAATAGCCAGCACTGAAATCAACCTAAACTTTCTCTTCATAGCTGAGGCTGAGAGATGCTTACATAAAGGTTTTCAGGGGTACATTGTGTTTTTCTCTATGCACTCAGAGGCAGGCATTACATTGGAGAGCATTCCTGTTGTGAATGAGTTCCCTGATGTATTTTCGGAGGATATCAGTAGATTACCCCTAGAAAGAGAAGTGGAATTCACAATTGAAACTAAGCATGGAGCAGAGCCGATATCAAAAGCCCCATACAGAATGGCGCCAAGTGAGATGGAAGAACTGAAAAAGCATATTGAAGAACTGCTTGAGAAAGGGTTTATTAGACCTAATGTTTCGCCATGGGGAGCTCCAGTACTATTTGTGAAAAAGAAAGACGGAAGTCTACGACTCTGTATTGATTACAGGGAGTTAAACAAGGTGACTATTAAGAATAAATACCCACATCCCATAATCGATGATTTGCTAGATCAACTATCAGGAGCTTGTGTGTTCTCTAAGATTGATCTCAAATCAGGTTATCACCAACTTAGAGTAAAAGCAGATGATGTGTCGAAGACTGCTTTTAAGACACGATATGATCATTATGAGTTTCTGGAGATGCCATTTGGACTAATCAATGCACCTGCAGTATTTATGGACTATATGAATCGAATATTTCGTCCATACTTAGACAGATTTGTGGTAGTTTTTATTGATGATATTCTGGTATATTTCTAGGGCCAAGGAAAGTATGAACACCATTTGAGAACTGTACTAAACACATTGAGGAACAAGCAACTCTATGCCAAGTTGAGCAAATGTGAGTTTTGGCTTTCAGAAGTTAAATTTTTGGGTCATGTAGTCTCACAGCAAGGGGTCTCGGTAGATCCAAACAAGGTAGAGGCAGTACTGAACTGGAAGAGACCAGAGACAGTATTTTAGATACGTAGTTTTCTAGGTCTTACAGGCTATTACCGATGATTCATACCTGATTTCTCCAGAATAGCATTGTCATTGACTAAGTTAACACGAAAGACTCAGCATTTTGTGTAGGATAGGAATTGTGAAGAGAGCTTCACCGAGTTGAAATAAAAGCTAACGACTGCACCGATTTTGACAATCCCAAATCAATAATTAACCTTTGTGGCTTACACAGATGCCAGTGGGCATGGATTGGGATGTGTCCTAATACAGTAAGGCTATATTGTGGATATGCATCTTGGCAGTTGAAGCCTCACGAACAAAAATATCCTACACATGATCTCGAATTGGCAGCGATTGTATTTGCATTAAAGATCTGGAAACACTATCTCTATGGGGCAACCGTAGAGCTATACTGCGACGATAAAAGTTTGAAGTATCTATATGATCAAAAAGAGCTCAACATGCGGCAATGTAGGTGGATGGAGTTGGTTAAAGACTATAATCTAGAGATCAAGTATTATCCAGACAAAGCTAATGTTGTGGCAGATGCATTGAGCCACAAAGTAGTAGAGGTGGCAGTCCTTATGATTCAAGAGCAGAAGTTGATTAAGAACTTTCGAGACCTTACTTTGTCAAATCAAACTATGATTAGCAATGGTAACATCAGTCAGGAAAAGAATGATTTGAGTGAAGATATAAAAAAAGCTCAGATACAAGATAGGCGTGCTCAGTCTATCCGAAGCATGATTGCAAAGGGAGAAACCCAGGAGTATGATTTGTCATCAAGTGGATTAGTCTGATACCAAAAGTGAATATATGTACCACCACAATCAGGACTGAAGCGATAGATCCTGGAAGAGGCACATAAGAGTAAATATACTTGACATCCAGGAACAAATAAGATGTATCATAATCTAAAGTCCATATATTGGTGGCCAATCATGAAAAAGGATGTGACAAGGTTCGTCGCTCATTGTCTGACGTGCCAAAAAGTTAAAGCTAAACATCAACGACCATCGGGATTACTTCAGAATCCTACAATTCCTGAGTGGAAATGGGAGAGTATCACTATGGATTTTGTGACGGGACTACCAAAGGTGCGAAACTATGATGCTATATGGGTAATTGTTGATCGATTCACAAAGACTGCCCATTTTCTCCTAATCAGTGTGTATTATTCTCCAGACAAGCTTGCAAATATCTATATTAAGGAGATTGTGCGTCTTCGTGGTATGCCGAAGAATATTATATCAGATCAAGATCTACAATTCACTTCCAAGTTTTAGAAGGCAATGCATGAGGTTTTAGGTACTAAGCTCCATTTCAGTATGGCTTATCATCCCCAGACAGATGAACAAATTGAAAGAACAATCTAGATACTACAAGATATGCTTGGGGCGTTTGTGATTGATTTCAAAGGTAGTTGGGATTAGTTCCTTCCTTTGGTGGAATTCGCATACAACAACTATCATTCGAGCATTCAGATGGCTCCCTATGAAGCGTTGTATGGAAGGAAGTGTCACTCGCCCTTGTGCTGGACAAAATTGTTTGAGAGGCAGATGTATGGACCAGATATTGTTGACTAAACCATGGAACAAATAAAATTAATCAAGCAAAGGTTGCTAGCTGCACAGAGCCGATAAAAGAGTTATGTCGATAAGAGGTGAAAACCTCTTGAATTTGAGGTGCGAGACCATGTATTTATGAAAGTTTGACCTACTACTGGTATTGACAGAGTGATGAAGGTGAAGAAGTTAAGCCCAAGGTATATTGGTCTTTTTGAAGTTTTATCAAAGGTTGGGCCAGTAGCGTATCAAATAGCTTTACCTCCAAGTTTGAGCAAGCTGCATGATGTCTTTTATGTGTCTCAAATGAAGAGATATCAACCTGATCCCGAGCATGTGATTGAATACAAAGAAGTTGACTTACGAGATGACATGACATATGAGGTCACACCTGACCGAATTATTGATTGGCTGGAGAAACAACTAAGACATCTGAGTATTCTGTTCATCAAAGTGGTGTGGAAGGGATTATCTCTAAGAGAAGCTAATTGGGAATCAAAGGAAGATATGCAAAAGTGTTTTCTTGAATTTATGTGTAAGTACTTGTAACAAATTTCGAGGACGAAATTTATTGAAGGAGGGGAGAAATGTAACACCCCAATTTTCAATCACTAATATTTTCCCTATGTATTTGATACACTTAATGGAATTAAATGGTGAATGGTGAAGTGCATGAATTTATTACGATATTTCAAGTATCGGTTATTTATAATTTGGCCAAACAAGGACCCAAAAGAGCAATTAATGTTTACAAAAAGGCTTACTATGGTAACCAAAAATTTGAAATATGAGATGTTATGGCTAAGGGCTATTATATATGCCATAAATGAGCCAAATCAAAGGGAAAGAAGAAAAAAATGATTTATCTGATTAAATCATTAATTATAGGGGAAAAATCGTAATTTCGCTAAAAAGTGTGAAACGATTATTTTTCCCTAATTTATCCAATAAAATCAATTATATGGGATCCAAAAAGAGGGAAATGACCACTTGAGAACTAATAAGTCTATTTTGGTATATTATTATCAAGAAAAGTCAACTAGTCAAAGGTCAATGACTTGGTCAACAAGTTATAAGTTGACACAATGATGTAATTGGATATCCATACTTTCCCTCTATTCTCATGCAATTTACGTGGAATGATGAAGCAAGTAAGGGAAATGAGATTTTGTAGACTATTAAAGTAATTCCATTTATGTTAAGTTAATTATTTACCTTAACTTAATAATTTATACATTCCCTTCCTTATCCATTCATTCATTCTTGATTCCATCGTGCAAACTGAAACGAAACAAAAACAGCGAGAACGAGAGAGACGGCGCAGAACGAGAAATCTAGGGTTGAATCAAAACGAAGGTAAAAAGCTTAGAACTTGTGGTTTAAGCTTTATAAACTCTCTACAATCCCTCTTGATGATCTCTTCATCTCTGAATCCATGGTTTTTTCTGCGTTTTTAAGAAGAGAGAGAGAGAGAGAAGTCGAACGTTGAGGAGAGAGAAAGTTGTGAAACTCAAAGGTAACTCTCCAACCTTGATTCTATAGCTTATATGGATACTATTAATGCTATCTATGGTTTGGTTTGGTTGTTATTATGAATGGAAGATAAAGAAACTAAAAGAACCTTAAAATTCAAGTTTTACCAAACCTTAACCAATGATCATTTTAATAGCTAAGAGTTTGAGTATAAGTAGAAGGGAGATGATTAAGACAGTCAGAACAAGAAACCGACATAATTTTTCTATGAATCTAAAATCTGGACCCTGTCATGTATATGATTAAGGCCATGGAATTTGACGATTTTGATGATTCCATTGGGTTTAGATGATAAAATTGTATAGGGTTAATGATGATGACTTAGTAAGAAAAGCCCCATAATGAGAAATGACAAAATGAGCTTTAAAATGGAATTGAAAGAGTTACTAAGGGCATTTTCATCATTTAGCCCTGAATTTGACCAATTTGAGGTTAAAAATGGATTCTACATGTGAATTTGTGTAGGAATAGCCTGTGTCATGATTTCTGGTAAGAACCAGATAGACTGGGGCTATAGGGGCATTTTGATAAATTGACATCGTTAAGCTAAGATAACCACTATTATGGAATCAAAGTAAGGTTCAAATGAGTGGTAACTCATCTATGGTGATTGGATATTGTAGGACTTGAGGACGGTCTGAAGTCTAAGACTTTCCTGAGCTCCAAAGAATGTGTAAAGGACACCGGGAAAGCGAGCAGGTAGTAACTTCCTTCATACTTATACTATGTGATGCCATTATGGATGTCATACATTGTAACATGAGCTAATGTCATAGATACACCAATTCGCCATGTTATGGTCAAGGATCCGATAGGGGTACTAAGTCGACCAAGGTGTAGACGTATAGTTTAGCTTTAGGCTAGTGCACACACTCGCGTTCGATCATCTTACATGTCATGACATTGCATATCTATTTTTCGCATTTTATTTGTATGTAAGCCTGTTGCTACTGGGATTCTCTCGAATCTCATTCTTTCCCACAATAAAACTATTTCAGCTGAAGCAGGCAGCTCGAAAGGCAAGGCGGCGGCTACTGGTAACTAGGGTCTCGGAGGTTCATTTGGATCATAGCTATGTATTTTGTTCATGTGTATCTATGTGTGTATGTAAAAGTTGGCAAAACCCCTTTGAGGGTAACCCACTATAATGTAAAGTGATATTTTGTATGAGTTTTCAAGCTTTCGCTGTGTTGTACCCTTATATGCTACCTAATATGCTTGTCGTCCGTGATTAATTATGGTTTTAAAGAGGGGCGTGACACCCATACTCAAATATGGAGTTGGATGCTCCAGTGTAGAAGTTAGCACTTGACCCACACCCAAATGATGAATTGTGGGAACAACTGAAGGATATATATGTGACTGCTTTTACTGATTTCTTCACTTCCATGACTCAATATACAACATTCTTGGAGTCAGTACAGAAGCTATATGAGCAAAGAGAGGAGCTGGGGCTAATGATGGACGATGATGTTTGGATTTGGACAACATTAGCTTAATTTCCTGATTTCACTTCTTGGATTAAGAAAAAGAATGAAATCATAGTTATGGGTCCTTTTGAGTTTTTACCTTTTGTTAAGCATATGATTTTGTATGTATTGTTTAATATGCATAAGGAATAGAAGGAAAATGGTATGCTCAGTAAGATAGTATAGGCTTACTTTTGATGTAAATGTTAGGCCACTTATTGTACATATAACTAGTTCCTGTGATAGAATATACTTCTTTTGATATAAATATCAAGCCACTTGAATGCAAATATGAAGTTTGCTATAATGGATGTATATCTATTACATGTTGATATTTAAAATCTTGAGAAGTACATATGTACATATATATGTTAATGTGGTATTAACATGATGTTCCTTTTTAATAGTAAAGAGGAACAATAGTATGGCGTAGACTAAGGGAAATGTACAACCAATTCCTGAGCCTGAAAATAATGTGGAGCCTAATCTTATGCAAAAAGTTTTTACAATGCTGGCCCAACAACAAACTATGATCTAAGACTTACAAGAAGAAGTCCAGGAATTAAGGGAGAGGCAAAACAATCCAGAGAGAAATAATCCTAAAGGGAATAACCCTGACTAAAATAACGTGGAGAGAAGTGACTCTGAAGAGGATCATCTTGAAGGAAACTCAGATGGGGAACGATCATCAAGTGGTAAGCCATTATAATCATATGAGGTGAACTTTGAAGTCCCTATAGTTTAAGAACAGGAGGTGAATGTCATTCAATATTGGATGCCTAAGTTTATTAAGTACCAGCCTGCGGCATTCCAGGGGAAATTTAATCCACAAGCTGCGGAGAATTGGGGAATTATCTAGAGACAACCTTTGAGGTACTTGGATGCCTAATAGATATGAAAGCCAAAATGGCAATTTATAAGCTAGTAGGTGATACTGATGATTGGTGAAAGAATACAGCATTGCTACTATGTGCTTGGAATATCCCTCTAACATGGGAACTATTTCAAGAGAAATTTTATGAGAAGTATTTCCTGAGGTCGGTGAGAATTGAAAAAGAAAAAGAATTTTTAGCAATTCAACAGTGGGACACTGAGAGTTTTGATACTTATCTATCTCGATTCATATTATTGTCCCGTTAGTCTTCCTATTTAAAACTTAAAGATGATGAGAAGTGGAGCTTAGATATGATTATTCAGGGACTGAAGCCCGAAATGGAAGAGAAATTGGTGGCCTAATAATTCAAAAAGTTTAACTAGGCTGTGGAAGCATGTCGACTGACAGAAGGGAACTTGAAAATAGTGCAGGCTAGAAAGAGTACTAGCTAGAGAGATAGACCCAGTAAAGGGGATACCCCACAAAAGTGGAAGAGATAAGGATTTCCACAAATAGGAGGTAATAAAAGGCTCTTTTAGTCTGGAAATCGTGGCAGTCGAAAACCGTAACGTCACAAATGTGTTCTCAATGTGGCAAGTCTCATCTAGGGAGATGGTGCAATATTCCTATGAGCCAAGTGATTTGCTATGCTTGCCAGAAGCTAGGCCATTTGGCTGTGAATTGTCCTCAATGAATAGCACCACAACCTATTAAGCCTAAACTGAGAAGTCAGGGGCAAGTGTTTGCCTTGACTGAGGAGGAAGCAAAGAAGTCCCCATAGCTAGTGTAAGGTAAAATCTTTCTTAATGGTAGTGTATTGCAAGCCTTGTATGATTCAGGTGCTAGTCATTTTTTATTGCTTATGACTGTGCTAAGTGCTTAGGATTGCATATGCATAAACTGCCATTTGCTTTGATTGTATCAACACCAATGGGTGTTAAAACCTTGACTACTTATGTTTGTCTAAAATGTGTCATAAATGTTAAGAGACATGAGTCTACAATAAATTTGATCTGTTTGCCGCTTCAGAAACTTGAAGTTTTATTGGGTTTTGATTAGCTTACGGTAAATAATTTACTGGTGGATTATGGAAATAAGAGGATAATATATCCTACTTAGTGGGAGTTTGATAACAAGGATGCCAGTTTGAATTTTCTCTTATTAGCAAAAGTTGAGAAATGTCTGAGAAGAGGATGCTAGGGATACGTTATAGTCTTTTCCATGCAAGTAGATACAAAAATAGCCCTGAAAGACATTCCAGTTGTAAGAGAGTTTTCGGATGTATTTCCAAATGATCTTAATGGTATACCTCCAGAAAGAGAGGTAGAGTTTGTAATTGAGATTATGCCTGGAGCTGGGTCTATATCAAAAGCCCCATACAGAATGGCTGTAAATGAAATGGCTGAATTGAAGAAGAAAATTGAAGAATTGCTTGAAAAATTGTTTATTCCACCTAGTGTGTCACCGTGGGGAGCTATGGTATTGTTTGTTAAGAAGAAAGATGGAACTCTAAGGCTATATATTGTTTATAGACAGCTAAACAAGGTAACCATAAAAAACAAGCACCCACTTCCCCAGATTGATGACCTTATAGATCAACTTTCTAGAGCAAGTGTATTCTCAAAGATTGATATGAGGTTAAGGTATCATCAGCTGTGAGTAAAGGCAGAAGACATATCAAAGACTGCTTTTTGAATTCGGTATGGACATTATGAATTTCTAGTGATGCCCTTTAGGGTGACCAATGCACCAGCTGTATTTATGGACTATAAGAACCGTATATTTTGTCAATACTTAGATCAGTTCATGGTGGTCTTTATTAACGACATTTTAGTATACTCTAAGAGTAAAGAAAAGGATGAGGAGTACTTGAGAATTGTGCTGAGCATTCTGTAAGAAAGGAAACTCTATGTGAAGTTGAGAGTTGAGAAAATGTGAGTTTTGGCTACCAGAAGTTAAATTTTGGGGCCATGTTATTTCACGAGAACAAGTTGTCGTGGATCCCAGTAAGGTGAAAGTAATGCTAGACTGGAAGAGACCAAAAACTGTTGCTGAGATATGTAGTTTTCTGGGTCTTGCTAGCTATTACCGGAGATTTATTCAAGCTTTTTCCTGAATTGCCTTGCCATTGACCAAGCTCACGTGGAAAGATCAACCGTTTAAGTGGGATGATCGTTGTGAGAGGAGCTTTATAGAGCTGAATGAGAGGTTGACAACTGCACCTGTGTTGGCTATCCCTGATCTTGAGTTGACTTATATAGTCTATAGTGATGCTAGTAAGCAGGGACTGGGATGTGTCCTAATGCAGCAGGGAAGAGTAGTAGAATATGCCTCTTGACAGCTGAAGCCTCATGAGATGAATTATCCCACACATGATTTAGAGTTGGCGGCAATTGTGTTTACACTTAAAGTCTGGTAGAACTACCTATAAGGGGTGACTGTTGAACTATATTATGTCCACAAGAGTCTCAAATATATGTATGATTAGAAAGTGCTCAACATGAGACAACGCAGGTGAATGGAGTTGCTAAAAGATTACAACCTGGAGATTAAGTATCACCCAGGTAAAGTTAATGTTGTCGTTGATGCTCTTAGCCATAAAGCGGTACTGGTGGCGGTTATAATGATACAAGAGAGGAAATTGATAAAAGATTTTAGAGATCTAAACTTGTCAAATCAGATCCTTTATGCTAGCTATAGTATTAGCCGAGTGGAAAATGATTTGAAGATGGAGATTCCAAAAGCTCAAATGTATGATGAGCAAGCAAAATCGATTAATGCTCAAGATTTTGATCTATCGCTGAGTGGACTAATTCAATACAAGTAAAGAACTTATGTTTCACTGAGAGTCGACCTGAGAAGGAAAATTCTCGATGATGCGTATAAGAGTCACTATACCCTCCATCCAGGAATGGTAAAGATGTACCATGACTTAAAGGCGTTATACTGGTAGCCAAGAATGAAAAAGGATGTGATAGAATATGTGGCACGATGTCTTACCTATCAGAAGGTAAAGATCGAGCACTAGAAACCGCTAGGATTACTTTATAGTCTCGAGATTCTAGAATGGAAATGGGAAAGCGTGGCCATGGATCATGTGGTGGGGTTACCCATAATCTAGAATCATAATGCGATCTAGGTAATTGTTGATCGATTTACAAAGTCAGCATATTTCTTACCGATCAACACTAATTATTCTCCTGATAAGCTAGCAGAAATTTTATATTAAGGAGATAGTGAGAATCCATGGGACGCCGAAGAGTATAATCTCTGACAGAGATCCTCATTTCACATTAAAGTTTTAGAGATCTCTGTATGATGTCACTAAGTTAAGGTTTAGTATAGCCTATGATCCTCAGACAGATAGATAGCTTGAGAGAACCATACAGATGCTGGAGGATATACTAAGGGCGTATGTAATAGACTTTAAAGGAAGTTGGGATCATTACCTTCCACTTGTAAAATTTTCTTACAACAATAGCTATCATATGGACATTCAGATGGCTCCGTATGAAGTATTGTATGGAAGGAAGTGTTAATCCCCTCTCTATTGAAATTATTGGAAAGAAGATTATATGGGCTGGAAATAGTAGATCGGACTATTGAGCAAATCAGAATTATCAAGCAGAGACTACTTGCAGCCCAGAGCAGGCAAAAGAGTTATGCCAACAAACAAAGACGGCCGTTGGAATTCTAAGTCAATGATCATGTGTTTCTAAAGATATCACCTGTTACTGGTGTTAGAAGAGCAATAAGGACAAAAAAGTTAAGTCCTTGCTACATTAGGCCAATTGAGGTATTGGTAAGAATTGGGCCTGTAGCGTATCAAATTGCTTTACCCTTGAATCTGAGCAGATTGCATGACGTATTTCACATTTCGCAATTAAAGAAGTACCAACTGGACCCTAAGCACATTATTAAATTTGAGAATATGGATATGCGAGACGACCTCACATATGAGGCTGAGCCCAAGTGAATCATTGATAGGCAAGAAAAGCGGCTCAGACATCGTAGCATACCATTTTTAGAAGTAGTCTCGAAAAGACTATCACCAAGGGAGGCGACTTGGGAAGCAGAAGAAGATATGTAAAGACGTTACCCGGGATTTATGCAATAAATGGTGTAACAAATTTTAGGGATGAAATTTATTGAACGGAGGGAGAACTGTAATACCCCAATTTTCACTAATACTTCTTGTGTATATATTTGATATACTTAGTAGAATAAAATGGTGAAATGTGGTATGCAAGTATTTATGGAAATATTCCAATCGTTGGTTACATATAATTCGGTCAAGTAAGGACACAAAGAAGCAATTAATTATAATTAAGGGCCTATTATTGTAACCAAAATTTGAGAAATTAAATGATATGAATGATGGCCTCATTTAAATCTCAAAATAGGGTTAAACCAATGGAAATGAGCAAAAAATGATTTATTACGGTAAATCGTAAAATGTAAGGGCAAAACAGTAATTTTTCCATAAAGTGAGAAATAATTATTTATCCTTAATATTCCTAATAATTCGAGTTAAATGAGAATTAAAAAGAGGAAAATGGCTGCTTGATCATTAATAAACCAATTTTGGTAAATTATATCAAGTATGATCAAATAGTCAAAAGTCAAATATTTGCAAGGTGGCAATGGAATAGTGCCAGATCAATATATTCTTCCTCAATTCTCATGCATGTTTGGCTGATCAGGAAGAGTATGAAGGGAAATGAAATAATTAACAAAAATGACATTTTGGACCAATGAAATGCTTACATGTGTATAAGCCATTTGACTAAAGATTATATCATCAAACTCTCCATCTCTTCAGCTCATTTCTCATGCAAACAGACTAAAAGAGTGAGAGTGAGATTTGAGACGGTGGAAGAGGAAGAAGAGGCTAGGGTTCATCCAAGATCAAGGTAAGGAAGTTGGTACCTTCTTTCTTAAGCTTCCTAATATCTCCATAAGCTCCCTTACTCATCTCTACTCCTTTGAATCCATAGATTTTCAGCTGAATCAAGTGTGGTAGAGTGAGAGACAAAAATGTGTAGGAGAGAGAAAGTGCTGGAAATCAAGAGGTAACTTCCCAAACTTGTTCCTCTTGCTTGATTAATGCTACTAAAGTTGTTCTTAGCTTGGTTTTGGTTGTTTTAGTGTAATAAAACTCAAGAAACCTAGGAGACCTTAATATTCAAGTGTCTCTAAATCAATTCTAATGAATGTCTAAATAGCTAATAGTTTAATTATAAGTAGAAAGGAGGTGATTAGGCAAAAGAAAACGAGAAACTAACACAACTTTTTTGGGAACCTAAATTCCCTACCCTATGTTGGACGTGGTAAGAATTTAATAATTCTGATGCTTTCATTGAATTTAAGAGGCAAAATTGTGTAGGGTATATGTTGAAAAGGAAGTGAGAAAAGCTCTATAAAGTGAAATGACCAAATTACCTTTTAGTTAAGGGTATTTTTGTCATTTAGATTGATTTTGACCCATCTGAGGTTAAAAATGGATTCTACATGTAAAATTGTGTAGGAATAACCCAAGTCACAAATTTTGGTAAAGTGAGGTCAGACCGGGTGCAGAGGGGTGTAGATCGGGTCTCTAAGGATATTTTGGTAATTTAATACTTTTAGGATAAGTTTACCAATATTATGTGTTTGGAATCGTACATGAATGAGTAATGACTCATTTATGGTATGTTTGAAGATTTCAGAACTTAACAACTGTCTGGAACGCAATACTTGCACGAGCTAATTAAATAAGCAGGAAGAAGTTGCTGAATGAAGAACGTCCAGGTAGTAACTGGCCTTCATATGTCATAGTATGCAATTGTGTGTGGTTTACACTCATCACAAGTTGTCTGACACATTTAGAGTATGTGGGGTGATCACCTGGGGCCTATTTTGCACTGGTGGACGCTCAAGCCGATATAGCATTCAATGATGCACAAGCGGTGCATGGGGCCTATTTTGCACGGGTAACCCTCGGGGCTAATAACATGCCTAACACTACGGTAGTTAGTGAACTGCACTTGTTGCATTGAGTGTTGTTATGATGATTCTGTGATTTGATGTTGTGAAGCATGCTTTGTATTATTATTTATATATGAATGGCGTTATGTTACTACTGAGATTCCTTCGAATCTCACCCTTTTTCCTCAAAACCACCTTCAGTACATGGTGAAAACTCAAGAGGCAAGAAGAAGGCAAATGGCGATGACTAGAATTCGAGGTGCTAAAGACTTTCGTCATTTGGATTTCTAGTCCTTTATATTTTATGGATATTTAAAGATTTTGGGTTGTATATGATGTATATGTCATGTAAACAATAAAAGGTAACTTAGTAAATGAATGGTAGAAAATAAGTAGTTTGCTTCCTATCGCCAACGAAATGTGTATTTGAAATGGAATGTATAAAGTGGGCAAAGATGTGCTCACAAACTCTAATAAACATGAATAAAAGAGAAAACCAATGAGTCTTAACGAATTAGTGAAGATTTGTCAAAAGAGTTTTGAGAAAATTTTACCACCCTCTCAATTATAGGTTCAATTCCTAGGTAGAGATTAGGAAATTTGTAAGCATTTGTGGAAGTTGGGTGTTTTGGTTTTCAAATCCTAGTCTCTCGAGTGATTTCACTACTCATTTGTACTCAACCAAAGCTATAGGAAATGAGGTATCACATAGATCAGGTGTATGTCTTTAGCACTGGCTCTATGCCAAGAATCAGCAACAAGTGTTACCTCACTGTTCTACATCTTGCTTCTTGTATCATGTTCTTATGTGTAGAATGTGTAACTATTGATTGCATAACCATTAAAAGACAACACATTTAAGCTCGGTCCATTCGATAACTATCTTAAGAAACTAAATCAGGATTCTTCTTGATCTCATCATTAATGTGCATTTTTAACCAACTTGAAAAATGTCGGTTGTGCTCTTTTGTTAAAATATTTTCATTCCTATCACCATATACCAATCGAAGAGCATCCTTGTGTTTTTCAACATATAGTTCAATCTCATCAGTGTTATATAGCACATACAAGTGAGCTTGCATCCATTCAATCACTGATATCCTGATTACATCCTTCCTACCTATTCCTTTCCCTGATGTTCACCCATCGTGACGAGACTTCAAGATCCTCATAGAGTCAACATTTGATAGAAAATCAGCACAGAATCACTTGTTTCTTCAACCATGTAACACTTAGCTATACAACCATATAGTAGATATCTATTTTTCACATACTCTTTAAGATTTTCATAAATTACTCATTCAAGTACATCCATCTCAGGTATTGTGGCGACCCTTTTTCTATATCAATAATTATAGACATAAAAGCACATAATCTCACATAAAGCGTACAACACAGCGGAAACATGAAAATAGATGATATCAGTTTACATTAATGGAGGTTACCCTTAAAGGATTTGCTCACATTTACATACACACATATAAATACACATGTACATAACCAAAGGAAATGAAGATCACAACGAAGCTCCAGGACCCTAATCACCGGTAGTCGCCGCTTTGCCTTTTAAGCTTCCTACCTCAGCTGAAATGGTTTTTGTTAAAGGAAGGAGTAAGATTTAGAGAATCTCAGTAGCAACAAGCTAGCATACAAATAAAATGCGAAAGTAGGCATGCAATGTCATGACATGTAAGATGATCAAACATGAGTGTGTATACTAGCCCAAGGTCAAACTATATGTTTTCCCTTGGTCGACTTGGTGCCCCTATCGGGTCCTTAACCACAACATGGCGGATTAGTGTGTCTATGACACTAGCTCATGTTACAATATATGACATCCATATTGGTATCACATAATAGATGTAGGAAGGATGTTACTACCGCTTGCTTTCCCGGTGTTCTTTTCACGTTCTTCGAAGCTCAGGCAAGTCTCAGACTTCAGACCGTCCTCAAATCCTAGAATATCAAACCACCATAGATGAGTTACCACTCATTTGAACCTTACTTCGATTCCATAACAGTGGTTAACTTAGCTAAACGATGTCAATTTACCAAAATGCCCCTGTAGCCCCGGTCTATCTGGTTCTTACCAGAAATCATAACACGGGCTATTCCTACACAAATTCGCATGTATAATCTATTTTTTTTTACCTCAAATTGGTCAAATTTAGGGCCAAATGACAAAAATGCCCTTAGTGACTCATTCCTTTGCACTTTCAAGCTTATTTTGTCATTTCTCATTCTGGGGCTTTTCTCACTAAGTCATGAACATAAACCCTACACAATTTCATCATCTAAACCTATTAGAATCATTGGAATTTCTAAATTCCATATCCTTTATCATATTCTTGATAGGGTCCAGATTTTAGATTCACAGAAAAATTGTGTCGGTTTCTTGTTCTAACTGACTTCATCATCTTCTTTCTACTTATACTGAAACTCTTAACTATTAAAATGATCATTGGTTAAGGTTTTGCAAAACTTGAATTTCATGGTATTTTAGTTTTCTTCATCTTCCATGATAGATAGCATTACTAGCTTCCATATAAGCTATAAAATCAAGCTTGGAGAGTTACCTTTGAGTTTCACAACTTTCTCTCTCCTCAACGTCCGACCGTTTCTCTCTCTCTCTCCTCTTGGAAACACTGAACAACCATGAATTTAGAGATGGAGAGATGAGCAAGAGTAATCATAGAAAGGATTAGGAAGCATGAGCCACAAGTTCCAAGCTCCTTACCTTGATTTGATCTCAAACCTAGCTTCTCGTTCTCACGTCTCACTCTCGCTCGCGTTCGTTCTGTTCTGATCGATTTGCACGAGAATGAAGAAATGAAATGAATATTGAATGAGGGAATGATTTATTAATATATAATAAGTTAAGTTAATATAATAACTTACACTTGTCCATTAACCCACTAACCTAAATTCCCTTACTTGTTTCATCATTCCACGTGAGATGCATGAGAATAGAGAGGAAATATGGATATCCAATTATCCCATTGTGTCAACTTGTAACTTTTTGACCAAGTTATTGACTTTTGACTAGTTGACCTTTCTTGATAATAATCCACTAAAATAGGCTTATTAGTTATCAAGTGGTCATTTCCCTCTTTTTGGATCCCATATAATTGGTACTATTGGATGAATTAGGGAAAAATATCCGTTTCCTACTTTTGGAAAAATTACGATTTTGCCCCTCAAATTAATGATTTAATCCAATAAATTATTTCTTGCGTTTTGTCCTTGAAATTAGCCAATTTATGGCATATATAATATACCTTTGCCATAACATCTCATATTTCAAATTTTTGGTTACGGTAGTAGGCCTTTTGATGGACATTATTTGTTGTTTTGGGTCCTTAATTAGCCGTATCGTGTGCAACCAAAAATTGAAATATTATAGTAAATTCATGCACAACACCCTTCACCATCTCATTCAATTAAGTACATCAGATACATAAGAGGAATATTGGTGATTGAAAATTGGGGTGTTACATTTCTCCCCTCATTCAATAAATTTCGTCCCTGAAATTTGTTACAAATACTGGTTCATAAACTCAGGGAAATTCTTCTGCATGTCATCCTCTGATTCACAAGTAGCTTCTCTAGGAGATAATCCCTTCCAAACCACTTTAATGAACGAGATACTCTGATGTCTTAGTTTTTTCTCTTGCCGATCTATAATTCAGTCAGGTGTGACTTCATACGTCATATCTTCTCGTAAGTCAACTTCTTCGTATTCGATCACATGCTCAGAATCAGGTTGATATTTCTTCAGTTGAGACACATGAAAGACATCATGCAGCTTGCTCAAACTTGGAGGTAAAGCTATCTGGCAAGCTACTAGTCCAACCTTTGATAAAACTTCAAAAGGACCAATATACCTTGGGCTTAATTTTTTTACATTCATTACTCTACCAATGCCAGTAGTAGGTGAAAATTTCATAAATACATGGTCTCCCACCTCAAACTTGAGAGGTTTCCGCCTCTTATCGGCATAACTCTTTTGTCGGCTCTGCGTAGCTAGCAATCTTTGCTTGATTAGTTTTATTTGCTATGTTGTCTGGTCAATGATATCTGGTCCATACATCTGCCTTTCAGACAATTCTGTCCAGCACAAGGGCGATTAACATTTCCTTCCATACAACGCCTCATAGGGAGCCATCAGAATGCTCGAATGATAGCTATTGTTGTATGCAAATTCCGCTAAAGGAAGGAATTGATCCTAATTACCTTTGAAATCAATCATACACGCCCTGAGCATATCCTCTAGAGTCTGGATTGTTCTTTCAGTTTGTCCATCTGTCTTAGGATGATAGGCTGTACTAAAATGGAGTTTAGTACCTAAAGCCTCATGTATCGCCTTCCAGAACTTAGAAGTAAATCATGGATCTCTTTTCGATATAATATTCTTCGGCGTACCATGAAGATGCACAATTTTCTTAATATAGATATCTGCAAGCTTGTTGGGAGAATAGTGCATACTGATTGGAAGAAAATGGGCAGTCTTTGTGAATCAGTCCACAATTAACCATATAGCATCATGGTTCCACACCTTCAGTAGTCCCGTCATAAAATCCATAGTGATACTCTCCCATTTCCATTCAGGAATTGTAAGATTCTGAAGTAATCCCGATGGTCATTGATGTTTAACTTTAAGCTGCTGACATGTAAGGCAATGAGCAATGAACCTTGTCACATCCTTTTTCATACCTGGCCACTAATACATGGACTTCAAATCGTGGTACATTTTGGTTGTTCCTGGATGTAGAGTATATTTACTCTTATGTGCCTCTTCTAGGATTTTTTGTCTCAGTTCTATCTGTGGTGGAACATAGATCCGCTTGTGGTACCTGACTAGTTCACTCGATGACAAGTCATAGTCTTGAGTTTCTCCCTTTGCAATCATACTTCGGATAGACTGAGTATGCCTATCTTGCATCTGAGCTTTTTCTATATCTTCACTTAGGTCATTCTTTGATTGACTGATGTTACCATCTCTGGTCATAGTTTGATTTGACAAAGTAAGATCTCGAAAGTTCTCAATCAACTTATGTTCTTGAATCATAAGGACTGCCACCTATATTACTTTGTGGCTCAATGCATCTGCCACAACATTAACTTTTCCTGGATAATATTTGATCTCCAGATTATAATCTTTGAGTAACTCCATCCACCTACGTTGTCCATAAAGATAATGTCTCCAGATCTTTAGTGCGAATACAATCGCTGCCAATTCGAGATCATGGGTGGGATATTGTTGTTTGTGAGGCTTCAACTGACAAGATGCATATACCACAATATGGCCTTGCTGCATTAGGACACATCCTAATCTATGCCCACTGGCACCTGTGTAAACCATAAAGGTTAATTGTGGATATGGAATTGTCAAAATTGGTGCAGTCGTTAACTTTTGTTTTAGCTCAACGAAGCTCTCTTCACAATTGCTATCCCACACAAATTGCTGAGTCTTTCACGTTAACTTAGTCAATGGCAATGCTATTCTAGAGAAATTAGGTATAAATCGCCAATAATAGCTTGCGAGACCTAGAAAACTACATATTTCAAATACCATCTCTGGTTTCTTCCAATTCAGTACTGCCTCTACTTTGTTTGGATCTACCAAGACCCCTTGCTGTGAGACTACATGACCCAGAAATTTAACTTCTAAAAGCTAAAAATCACATTTACTCAACTTGGCATAGAGTTGCTTGCTCCTTAAGGTGTTCAATATAGTTCTCAAGTAGTGTTCATGCTCTATTCGGATCTGGGAATATACCAGAATATCATCAATGAATGCTACCACAAATCAGTCTAAGTATGGACAAAATATTCAATTTATATAGTCTATGAACATTGCAGGTGCATTGGTCAGTCCAAACTGCATCACTAGAAACTCATAATGACCATATCGTGTCCTGAAAGTAGTCTTCGACACATCATCTTCCTTCACTCTGAGTTGGTGATACCCTGATCTGAGATCAATCTTGGAGAACACACAAGCTCCTGATAGTTGATCTAGCAAATCATCGATTCTAGGAAGCGGATATTTATTCTTGACAGTCACTTTGTTCAGCTCCTTGTAATCAATACAGAGTCGCAGACTTCCATCTTTCTTTTTCACAAATAGTAGTGAAGCTCCCCATGGTGAAACACTGGGTCTAATAAACCCTTTCTCTAACAGTTCTTCAATCTGCTTTTTTAGTTCTGCCATCTCACTTGGCACCATTCTGTATGGGGTTTTCGATATCGGCTCGACTCCAGGCTTAGTTTCAATCACAAACTCCACTTCTCTGTCCAAGGGTAATCCACTGATATCCTCCGAAAATACATCAGGAAACTCATTCACAACAGGGATATTCTCCAATACTACGCCTGCTTCTGAGTGCATGGAGAAAAACATAATATACCCTTGACAACCTTTATGTAGGCATCTCTCGGCCTTAGCTATAGAGAGAAAATTTAGGTTGGTTTCAGTACTGGCCATTACTGTTGGATTAGGATATATGACCCTTTTGTTTCTACAGTTTAGCATCACATTGTTTGTAGTCAACCAATTAATTCTGAGGATCACCTAAAGTCGATTCAACGGAGAATAAATCAAGTCTACTGTGGATTTATGCCTTTCCACATTTATAATAAAATTTAAGCAAACCTCAGTTGTTACGAATCCGTTACCCATAGGCGTAGATACCATCAAATCATAAGGTAATATATACATGCTCAATCCTAGCTGTCTCACGCTGTCATATACAATGAATGAATGACTAGCTCATGAATCGAACAATGCTTGCACTAGATTACCATTAAGAAAAATCGTACCTTTAATATGGTTTGGGGACTTTTGGGCTTCTTCGTGTGTCAAGGCAAATACTCTTCCCTGCACTTGCTGTCTCTGCTCTTTGGGCTCTTATCTCTGTCTGTAGTCCTTGGCAATATGCCCTGGCTTGTTACAATTGTAGCAGACGATTTGTCTAGCTGTGCTAAAGCTTGTCTCGCTTGTGAGTATGATTGACCTAGATGGAGAGGATTCTTGCAATATCTACTAGTTTTGATCCCAGTTGTTCTTGAATTACCTCGGCTATCAGATTGGTTAGGTTTCTTGTTGCTGCCACTTGGAGTACTACCCTGATATGGGCTCTTCTGAGAAAAATTTCTGCCACTTGGTGTGATCTTGTTACCGGTATTTATCTGGGTGTGCAGCTCCATCAAATTGTGTTCCATTATTCGGCAATCTTCAAAATCCTCATTAAATTTCTTGAAATGTCGAGAAATAAATTTCTCTTTCAATTCTGGTTTTAATCCTCGAATCATCATATCTGATTTCCATCCCTCATCATTGCGCACCTCCAAATAGGAAGCATATTGAGATAGACGAAGGTATCGGGCTAAATACTCATCGAAACTTTCCTTCTCATCCTATTGAATAGTCAGGAACTCAGTCTCTTTGGCCAACCTCACGACCGAGGAAAATATTTTTCATTGAACTTTTCTCAGAATACTTCCCATGTAAGAGGGATATTTCGTGCCCGTAGGATAGCCTCAGTGCTTTCCCACCATTAGTCTGCATCACCTTCTAAGTTATAGATAGCCAGACGGGCTTTAACATTGTCCGGACACTTAAGGATTCTAAAAATATTCTCCAATCGAGCTAACCAATCCTCAGCTGCTTCGGGATCAAATTTCCCATTAAAGAGAGTCTATTGGTGCTGATTCATTCTGGTTACCCAAGTCTGTATACTTTCTACTTTAACAATCAGGTTCTCTAGAACCTCAGGCACAGGTTCTGGTACAGGTTTCGGTACTGGAGGCTACATGTGACCTCTCCCTTGTCCTTCAGGGTTATTGTGAGCTTCTACATCGGCATTTTGTTTCTGTTGCCCTTCTTTGACTTCAGCACGAAGTTCATTCAATGCATTTTGTTGCTCTAGCATTATATCCATTAATTGCCGCATCATTCCAAGCCTAACATTCGGCTCATCATTATCATTTCCATGTTGGCCTCTGCCTCACCCTCTACCACAACCTTTACTTTGAGTACGAGCCATCTTTATAATTCACTCTACATGAAATTAGAGAAAAGATAAATATCATATGAAAACAAGGGCGTTCTTGTCCTTTCACAACAATTTGGGTACATGAATTTGTTATACACAGTATTTAGCATGGTCATACATTCCACATAGCATGCATAATCAACCCATGTATGATAGTTATTAATTATATCAAAACATTGCACAAAATCCCTTGTTATTTATTATTTCATCACTCCTAAACTCGAGTTTGGAACCACAGACTCGAGTTCAGACCTGTACACTCGAGTCTAACAAATCTCACTCGAGTTTGGGTTGCTTTGCACAGACACTTGGCTTATTCTTCCACTTTACGCACGCCATATACACTTGCACTTGAGTTCAACTTGACTTACTAGAGTTCTTCAACTATCACTCGAGTCTTGAGAGTGTAAACATGGAAGTTTGTTCTAGAGAGCTTCGGGCATCATCAGATCAACATTGCACTCGAGTCCTTCCATTCGGCACTCAAGTTTTGGAGCACAAATACTCGAGTCCTGCGAGTTTCGGGGAAAGAGTTCCTACCCGAGAGTTTCCAGCTTGCCACAATATCATGCACACTCGAGTTCTCCTATACGAACTCGAATTCCTCGCCATTTTCACTCGAGTACTGACCTTGCACTCGCATGAATTCCGTCAAAATACATACCGCACTCGAGTTCCATTCCATAAACTCGAGTTCCCATGTAATTTGCACTCGATTTGGCCACTTCCAACTCTAAGAGTTCTCATCTGAGGAAACTTTTCCTTCAGAAATTTGCTACGAACTCGAGTCCTCCTACACAAACCCGAGTCCTGGCCCACAAATTCACCTCTACACTCAAGTTTCTCAGCTCACACTCAAGTTCTTGCCATGAAATGCACTAGAAATTGCTTCATGAACTCAAGTTCTCCAGATACCACTCGAGTCATCAGCTATCCAAACCCTATAATACTTCAAAAATCACTCCAAAATCATTCCTATGCCACACCATTCATACTCTCACATGGCTTAACACTCTTAGGTAGTTTCCAACTACTATACCTCTTACCCCATGTAAACTATACCATATCACCTCCGCATTTTCCAAAACCCGCTTTATGCTTAATATATGCTTATGGCTCTGATACCAAAACTGTGGTGACAATTTTTTCCATATCAATAATTATAGACAAAAAAGCACATAATCTCACATAAAGCGTACAACACAGCGGAAACATAAAAATAGATGATATCAGTTTACATCATTGGAGGTTACCCTCAAAGGGATTTGCTCACATTTACATACACACATATAAATACACATATACATAACCAAAGAAAATGAAGATCGCAATGAAGCTCTGGGACCCTAATCACCGGTAGCCGTCGCTTTGCCTTTTGAGCTTCCTGCCTCAGCAGAAATGGTTTTTGTTGAGGGAAGTAGTGAGATTCGGAGAATCTCAGTAGCAACAAGCTAGCATACAAATAACATGCGAAAGTAGGCATGCAATGTCATGACATGTAAGATGATCGAACGTGAGTGTGTACACTAGCCCAAGGTCAAACTATATGTTTTCCCTTGGTTGACTTGGTGCCCCTGTCGGGTCATTAACCACAACATGGAGGATTGGTGTGTCTATGACACTAGCTCATGTTACAATGTATGACATCCATATTGGTATCACATAATAGATGTAGGAAGGATGTTACTATCTGCTTGCTTTCCCGGTGTTCTTTTCATGTTCTTTGAAGCTCAGGCAAGTCTCAGACTTCATATCGTCCTCAAATCCTACAATATCCAACCACCATAGATGAGTTACCACTCATTTGAACCTTACTTCGATTCCATAACAGTGGTTAACTTAGCTTAACGATGTCAATTTACCAAAATGCCCCTGTAGCCCTGGTCTATCTGGTTCTTACCATAAATCATAACATGGGCTATTCCTACACATATTCACGTGTAGAATCTATTTTTGACCTCAAATTGGTCAAATTCAAGGCTAAATGATGAAAATGCCCTTAGTGACTCATTCCTTTGCACTTTCAAGCTTATTTTGTCATTTCTCATTCTGGGGATTTTCTCACTAAGTCATGAACATAAACCCTACACAATTTTATCATCTAAACCCATTAGAATCATTGGAATCACCAAATTCCATATCATTTATCATATTCTTGACAGGTCCAGATTTTAGATTCTCAGAAAAATTGAGTCGGTTTCTCGTTCTGACTGACTTCATCATCTTCTTTCTACTTATACTGAAACTCTTAACTATTACAATGATCATTGGTTAAGGTTTGGCAAAACTTGAATTTCATGGTCTTTTAGTTTTCTTCATCTTCCATGATAGATATCATTACTAGCATCCATATAAGCTATAAAATCAAGCTTGGAGAGTTATCTTTGAGTTTCACAAATTTCTCTCTCCTCAACGTCCGACCGTTTCTCTCTCTCTCCTCTTGGAAACGCTGAACAACCATGAATTCAGAGATGGAGAGATGAGCAAGAGTGACCATAGAGAGGATTAGGAAGCATGAGCCACAAGTTCCAAGCTCCTTACCTTGATTTGATCTCAAACCTAGCTTCTCGTTCTCGCGTCTCACTCTCGCTCGCGTTCGTTCTGTTCTGATCGGTTTGCACGAGAATGAAGAAATGAAATGAATATTGAATGAGGGAATGGTTTATTAATATATAATAAGTTAAGTTAATATAATAACTTGCACTTGTCCATTAATCCACTAACCAAAATTCCCTTACTTGTTTCATCATTCCACGTGAGATGCATGAGAATAGAGAGGAAATATGGATATCCAATTATCCCATTGTGTCAACTTGTAACTTTTTGACCAAGTTATTGACTTTTGACTAGTTGACCTTTCTTGATAATAATCCACCAAAATAGGCGTATTAGTTATCAAGTGGTCATTTCCCTCTTTTTGGATCCCATATAATTGGTACTATTGGATGAATTAGGGAAAAATATTCGTTTCCTACTTTTGGCAAAATTACGATTTTGCCCCTCAAATTAATGATTTAATCCAATAAATCTTTTCTTGCATCTTGTCCTTGAAATTAGCCAATTTATGGCATATATAATATACCTTTGCCATAACATCTCATATTTCAAATTTTTGGTTACAATAGTAGGCCTTTTCATGGACATTATTTACTCTTTTGGGTCCTTAATTAGTTGTATCGTGTGCAACCGAAAATTGAAATATTATGGTAAATTCATGCACAACACCCTTCACCATCTTATTCCATTAAGTACATCAGATACATAAGAAGAATATTTGTGATTGAAAATTGGGGGGTTACAGGTATACTGGACCACATAATTGAACCTCTTTTACTAAGTATACGGTGAGATGGACCATAATGTCAAAAATTAAGGTGAAAAATACATTTCAAATTCATACAGAGTACAAACAATCAATCTTTGCAAATATTGTAACTTTGTTGAATCAACCACTTTACTGCAAATCAGCTTGAAAAACATGTAAAGCTTATTAATAGTATTCCTTACTTTTTTGGGTAAGATTAACCGTATACCAACGGGTACGAAATTCTATATGAGCACATGACAATTATAAGATTTTAGGTACTTTAGCTTCAACTTTTTCACTGATACAAAGATTCTTTATATTTGAAAAATAGTCCTCTGGAATTTTGATTCTTTCAAGAAACTCACAAAATAAATTATTCATTAGTAAAATGTCTTCTTTCTACTATTGTATCTGCATTTCTTCTATATTCTTCAAAAAATAATTCTGGGTTTAGGAAATATATTTCTCTTAATCTTATTTTTTCTTGTTTATATAATTTTTCAAATCTTCTTTTTTAATATCTTATAAAACATCTATATGTACTATTAACTTTTATTATTTGTCCATCTCTAGCTGCGTAATATTCATTCATTTAAAACCTTTGGTATTATAATTGTTGTTCTATTTATGTTAATTATTATTCTCTCAGTTTGTATTTTATGTGGTTTTACTCGTCTTAAAAATTCTTGTCCTAATATTAGTGGATAGTTTATCATATTTTCTCTTATTCCAAATGTTAATTCTATGACATCTCTATTGTTAAATATTATTATTGATTCAATTTTTTCTCCTTGTTTTGTTAAGCTGATATTATTATCTACATATTTTGAATCTATTATATTTTCTTCTATTTCTTCTGCTACTATAACTTTTATTTTCATCCATACTAATTATTTTTATTACTTCTATATTTATAATATTTTGAGTTATTATACCAGTACTAATACTTGGTCTTATTTCTGCTAAATTTGTTACTATAGGTATTTCTACTAATGTATTTCTTATATTATTAAAACTTAAAGATCTACTTATTCTACTTGGTTGTCTTATGTGTTCTGTTCTTAATCTTCTTTGGTTAAAACTTAAAGGATTATAAACTCTTAATGACATTTGTCCTATTTGATTATTAGTTTCTATCATTCTTGGTCTTATCTCATTATAATTTCTTGTCTTATGCAATTCGATTTTTAATTGTTCTGGTATTGTTATAGTTGTCGGATCTATTAGTAATTCTTGTAATATTGGTATAAAATACTTTTCTATACTTATTCTTCATTGAGATTTATTATATATTTTTTGTTCATTAATAAATACTAATCCTATTATAGTAGTTATACTTATTGTTCTATCTCCTTCTAACAATTTTATTCTACTTAATTTATGATATACATTATAGATTAATCTATATGTTCATCATTTCTTAATATTGCAAAGTTAGTATTTATTTTGAATTTTGATTTTGATATATAAGATTTTCTACTAACATCCTAACATACTATCTTGTACATCGCTTATTATTCTTCTATTAGTTATTAATAACTGTATTGGTGAATTTATTCCTTCTTTAAAATATGCTTTTATAAGTAGTTGTACTCCAGCTATATATATTTCTGTTGCTTCATCTTTAAATGGTAGTTTCTTAATTTCACTTTCTATTAATTTTTTTCTTATTAAGGTTATTCTTAATACTCCTTCTGTTAATGTTGATTCTATAGGGCGTTTCTTTTTCTAATATTACACAATGAGTTTTATGATTCTTTTTGGATTTTAACTTTTTGCTTATTTTTTTCCATAAATGTTTCATTTTGTATTTCTCCTGGCTTCATATTTAATTTTATTTCTTGTATCTTATTATATTGTTTCTGATTAAAAGTCATTCTCTTTTCTACTAATCCTTCGTTTATGTTTTGGTATTCTTCATATTCTTCGTATTCAGTATCTTCATTATTACTGGATTGGCTTTCTTCTAATTTATTCATCATAAAACATTTACAATCATCTTCTATAGACGAATATTCACTACTATAGTCTTCTTTGCTTATAACTTCTTCCTCATTTGTTATTTCTTTTAATTTATATATTTCTATTCCTGGATCTTCAATATCATTGTATATTAATTCATCAAATTCATCTAATTCTATAGCTTCTAATTCATATTTTTCAACTTCCTCTAATATTTTCATAATTTTCTTTTCTCTTGGTTTTTTACATTTTGTTGATATATGACATGTTTCTCCACAATTATAACATCTACATTTTTTAGTTTTTTTTACTATAATTTATTTTTCTTTGTCCCTTCTTAAAATATTTCATTAGTTTATACTTATTATAAAATTTGGGTTTTGAATATTTTTAAATTGATATTTCTTATATCTATTTATATTCTTTTTTTGTCTTCTTTTATATTTCTTATATCTTTTTCACATCCCCACTTATGAGGCCTTTCATAATCTCTACAACTTATTACCATCTTATTTCTTTTATCATATTTAGCATTTTCCCAAGCCTGTTTACATTTATCTGATATATATTCTCTTAAGAAATTTTCTCTGCTTCCTATAGTATTTATATAAGGTGTAATACCCTAAATTTTAGGACAAGAGGCTTGAGATTAAGCCTATATTAAGTAAACTACTAGCCCCAGTTTAGTAAATTGTTCTAATGAGGTATGATTGTATTCCCCAAAATTCCTTTATACCTTGAATATTAAAGGGAATATTATGATGAATTAAAAAGCTCGAGGAACGTTAAAAATGTATAGGCAAAATGATCATTTGACTAATGAAAGTTAGACATTTATTATTTCCCTTTAATTGTTGCCTAATTCAGTTGATAGGGAGGGAAATAAAGGAAAGAAGCAAGAAATGATTTATTTCGGTAAATCACTAAAGGTAAGGGAAAAATGGTAATTTTTCCATAAGACGAGAAATGAGAATTTCTCCCTAATATTCCTAATAATTTCAGTGGAATAGGAATTAAAAAGAGGAAAATGACTACTTGGTAATTAATAAGCCTATGTGGGTGAATTATTATCAAGCAAAGTTAAAGAGCTAAAAGCATAAGGCTTTGTGTAACGCCCCAAATTTTAGGACTAGAGACTTGAGAGAATAAACTTACATCAAGTGGACTGCTAAGCCCCAATTTAGCAAGTGTCCTAGTAAGGCATGATTGTATTCTCTAAAATTCTTTTATACCCTTGGGGTATTAAAGAGCATAGGGAATGAAAAAACAAGGCAATTAGGGGTCACATACAATATAATTTTATTTGGAACACAAAAGAGATTTGCTGCCAGTGAGTTTTCCAGCGAGGCAGTCATGTTGTGTGACATTTTTCAATGGCCAAATGATATCCAAAAATTCTAAAATTTCCACAATAAAAGTAGACTTATAAGCTTTAATATGATAGATCATATGAGTCATTTGGAGTTGTACAAAAGGAGTTATGTATTTTTTTTAATTTAGCCCAGTAAAACTGGTGATTTTTCAGAGGCAGCGTACAAAAAACAATTCTGGGAATGTTGAGCTTCCAATTGGTTAAAGGCTATATTTTTCCTTAAAACTAGACTTAATAAGGGTCACATATCCTTTGGAACATCCCCAATTGTATGTCTATAAAATTAGATATAAATTTTCAAATTTGATGAAAATTCTGCCTAGTTTTTCACTAAGTGTGAAAATGCAAAAAAATATAAGGGCAAAATGGCCATTGAACGATAAAGCAAGAAGCTGATATTTTTTCCTTTTCATAGGGAGCAATTCAGTCAGTTAGCAAGGAGAAAAAGGAATTTAATTACTTAGTCTCAGTTAATCAAAAGAAGAAGCAATCTTAGCCAAGTGAAAGAGGGTTGAAAAGTCAAAACAACGTTACACATTAAATATTAGTTTCAAGTAATGAATGAAGATAATTAAATGAACATATTTTGTTCCTTCAACAGCCCCCTTTTTTACTTTAAAATGGAGAGAGGAAAGGGGAACAATACACTTGGCTTATATTTAATCCAAGAGGAAAGATTATAGCCAAGTATTTTATGTACACGTGAGTTCGCATTAAACAATGATATTTCTAAAGCAAATAGAGATATTTGAATACTTCATTATCTCCTTCCTCCTACCATTATTTTGGCCAACATAATGAAAATGGAGAGAGAGAAGAGCTTGAAGAAAACAAGCATAAAGAAGAAGAAGCTAGGGTTTTCAAAGCAAAAATCCAAGGTAAGAGCATGAAACCTTAGTGATTTTGCTCTCTAATCACCTTGGAACCACTTCTAACCTCTTCTCCTTCTTGAAATCCATATTTTTCAAGATAAATTAAGAGAGAGGAGAGAGTTTATAGTGACATTTTAGAGAGAGAAAGCCATGAAATCCAAGGTAAACTCAAGAACCTAATTCTTTTGTTGATTCTTGATGATTCTTGGCAGTTGTTGTTGTTATTATGGTTGTTGTAAGGACCTTCAAATATGAGCATAAATCTATCTTATGCTCTGATACAAAAAATGTAATGACCGTCCTTATGAGCATAAATCCATCTTTTGCTCTTATTGCTCAGAGTATCATATGCGGAAATAATTAACAGCGGGCACAGGGTAATAGAATAAATATACTGATTTATTACGACAACAAAAATGATAGTAATAATGCTTGATAATGCTACATAGTTTTCATAGGGTATACAAATAGCTACAACCTTAAAATCATACATAACCTTTAGATAACCAACATCCTCTTCTTGCTCTAGTCTGCAACCTCCAGTTGACAGAATCGTCCTCCTCGCTTATCGAGCCATCGACAACTGCTGGAAACTTACATTTTGTATGGAAAGAGTGAGATTCAAGAGAATCTCAGTAGTAACATACTTACATACAAATAGAATGTGAAATAGATATACAATTTCATGGCATGTAAGATGATCGTATGTTCGTGTGTACACTTGCCCAAGGAGAAACTATACGTCCGCACCTTGGTCGACTTAGTGCCCCTGTTGGGTCCCCGACCGCAACATGGCGAATGGTTGTTTAGAACATTAGTTCATGCTTCAATGGATGACATTCATAATAGTTATCACATAGTATATGTAAGAAGGAAGTTACTACCTGGAATATGACCTTTCTAGCTCGTCCTTGGTCCAGCTCCGATTCCGACTCATCTATCGATATATCCTAAAATGCACATTTAGGATAAATGAGTTATTGATTGCTCGTAACTCATTCTAGACTCATAGTGTTGGTTATCATAGCTCATAGTTGTAGAATTACCAAAATACCCCTACGACTTAGCTTATGCCCATTTGTACCCAATTATTGACTTAAGGTGATCCTACACAATTTCATGTGTAGAATCTATTGGTGACCTTAGTTTACTTAAATTCAGGCCCTAAATGACAAGAATACCCCTTGACAGTCATTTCTTAGTGCTTGAAGGGCAATACGGTCATTTAACACACCAGGCCTTTTTTCACTCCAACATCAACATGAAACTTACTCATTTAGCTCTTCTTAACTCAATGGAATAATCCAATTGATGAAATTCCAATTCCTTCATCATGCCATATAATTAGTAGCAATTATGAGTTCTCAGAAGAGTTATGTCGGTTTCTCGTTCTGTCTTGCCTAATCATCTCATTTTTACTTATAATCACATGATTAACTAGTTAGGAAAGCATTAAATATCGTTTTAACCGTTAAAATGCATAATTGAATGAGAGATGAATAGTACCCAACTTCTCCTATACTCATCCAATCAATAAACCGAAATGGTAGAAAGGAAGCATACGCTTACCTTAACTCGTTTATGAATTTGGTTCGGAATTCCGGCGACACTCCGACCGGTGAGATGGCACCAACGGCCTCTAATCAAGAATCCGAATCCATAGAATTGAAGCTTTTGATGAGTAAAAGAATGTTAGAAAAGGGTACTTGGATAGAAGACGTCGTTTTGATAGAGATTCTGCGCTCCAAATATTTCTCTCTCTCCTCCGCGTTCTCGTTCTCGCTTTCTCATTTTGTTTCTGCATTCTCTTTCTTCGTTTCTTTCGTTCTTATCTGATTCATTCCACACGTAGGAATGAATAATGAGAAAGAATGATGAGTCATTAAAAATAGCTCTTATGTGGCTATACTCATTAGTCTACTTCTTTAGCTTTTTTGCATGATAATTCATCTCATTTGTCATACTTATTCATCCAATAAATTAGTGAGATATATAGAGAGAATTATTATTCTCAAACTATCTCATTATACCCATTATACCACCTTCATGTGGTTACTCGTAGCCTTAACTTAATGGCTCTTTATCTTTTCTTGGGTATTAATTCACTTAGTATTTGTTTCCCTTCCTTTTTAGTTCCCATCTCATTACAATCATTGGGAAAAAGACCCATTTCTTGTTTTATTGGCAAAATTATAATTTTGCTCTTGCATTATTGCTGAGAATTACTTGTGCCTATTTTTGATACTGGCCAAACCAGGGCCTAGTAGTTCACTTGAATTAGGCTTCTTCTTAGTTCTCTTGTCTTAAAATTTGGGGTGTTACAGTTGTTTTGGCTTGGTTTGTGATTTTGGGAAGCTCAAACCCTAAAGGGTTATGCTACCAACTTTTTTAATAATCATGGGGAAATTTTTTTAAGTGATCGGATAAGTGATTAGATGTGAAAAGAAGGTAGTTTATAGATTTAAAATCAAGAAACGATATTTTTCCTTAATTTTTCAGATTTGGTATAGGGGTATTTTCATCCTATATGGGTTGGAATTTCATCAATTTAATGATTTCATTGAGTTTAGAAGGGAAAATTGTGTAGGATTCATGTAGATTGCGAAGCGAGAAAAGCAGAAAAGCCTTAAAATGAGAAATGACCAAACTACCCTTAAAACCCCAAGTTAAAGGGCTGCTAAGGGTAATTTCATAATTTGGGCCTGATTTTGACTAATCTAAGGTCAAAATGGATTCTACATGTGAAATTATATAGGATTATCATGGGTCCTAATTTTTGGTAAGATACAGTTTGACCAAGTACAAAGAGGCGTGGACTAGGTTTCTAGGGGTATTTCTGTAATTTTACAGTTTTGAGTCAACATAACCAACACAATAAATTTAGAATGAGTTATGAATAAATAATAACTCATATATCCTAAATTTGTAATTTTATAATATACCAATAGGCCGAGCCGAAGACGGAGCTAGACCGATTGACAGGCAAGGAAAGAGCATTCTAGGTAGTTACTTTTTCTTACATATATTATGTGATTCCTAAATATTTACCTATTTTATTCTCTATAATATGAGCTAGTATCCTGGACACAAAAATTTTTCATATTATGGTCAGGGACTAACAGGGGCGTCGAGCATGGCAAACATGTAGTTTAACCTTGGGCAAGTGTACATATATAGTTTCAATCATCTTATATGACATGACATCTCATATATGTTTTCACATTCTATATATATGTAAGCATGTTACTATTGAGATTTCCCCGAGTCTCACCCTTTCCATAAACATGTAAAGTTTTGAGTAGTAGGCAACGGCTCAAAGGCATAATTGTAATTACCGACGATGGAAGGTTCCAGGCCAATACTAGAGGAGGTGTTGGTTATTTGATAACCTTGTATTTATTTTAAGGTATGTATTATTCTATACAACCCTATAGGGAATGCCTGTATATAAACAAGCTATATTATTTCAATAATATCAGTATATTTGTGTTATTTCTATGTACTCACTAAACTACGCAAGTACTACTCTAAGTAATATCAATAATAAAGCGAGGTCTTACGCTTTGCTTGACCACTTATAAGGTGGTATAATGGGATAATTTTAGAGTAAATTAAACTCTATCATTTCTCATTAATTTTAGTGGAATAATAAAGGAAAAGAGAAATGGAACTTGTTATACAAGAAATGAGATAGTTTGACTGATTGGATATGAGCCACTTTAATGACTCACTAAAGTCATCATCATTTATCATCTCTTCTCATTCTTTTGTTCAGAATCAGAACTGAGAAAAGAGAGAGAGAGAGACCGAATAAGAGTGGAGGAAATGGAGGAAATGGAAGAGAGAGAAATCTTCCAATCGTCAAAACTCGACCGAATTGGCATCTTCTCTTAAAGTGCCCTTCACGAACATTCTTCTACTCATCTAGAGCTTTGTTTCTATAGTTTTGAATTCTTGTTTGGAGGTGGTTGGTGCCGTCTCTCTGGCTGGAATGTTGCTGGAATTTTGAACCGTCTACAGAAACATGTAGAGATAAAGCATAAGCTTCCTTTTGAACCTATTGTTGGTTGTTTGGATGAGTATTATGGGAGTTGGGTACTGCTCATGTCAAAATAGCTTATGGTTGTTTAAAGGGTGTCTTAATGGTCTAAACGATGTCCAATGGATGTCAAAATAGCTAAACATTTGATTAGAAATAAAAAGGAAGGTATTAAGCTAAAGAAAATAAGAAACCAACATAACTTTCCCGAGAATACTAATTTTCTACCCTGTGTTTTATGAAGAAAGAGTTGAAATTTCATCAATTTGATGATTCTATTGAGTTTAGAAGGGCAAATTTTGTAGGGTTCATATTGAAGGGGAAGTAAGAAAAGGCCTAGAGTGTGAAATGACTAAATTACCCCTTGATGCTCTAAGTAAGGGCTTTCAGGGGTATTTTCATCATTTAGGCCTGAATTTGACTAATATGAGGTCATAAATGGTTATACACGCGAAATTGTGTAGGGTTATCCTGGGTCATAATTTCTAGTAAGGTACAGTTAGACCAGGTACGGAGTGGCGTAAGCCGAGTCTATAGGGGTATTTTAGTAATTTAGCGTAATTGAGCTAAGTTAGCCAATAATATGAGTTTGGAATATTACATGAATGAGTAATGATTCATTGAATGTATATTAAGGAAGTTTAGGACCCAACAGATTATGACTGAGCCAGAGTAAAGATGAAGAATCGAGGAAGGACACAAAGTCCCACTGGTAGTGAACTTACCTTATATGTATGTAGTTGATATGTATGTTTTGCATTGAGTATATGACTACTTTACCTATTTTTTTTGAGCATATTTGATTGATTGAAGCTCTGTTATATTTTATGCAATGGCCATGTGTATGTCATAACATTGAGCATTCAAATATGTCATTATGTTGGCATAAGAATTGGTAGGAAAGCATATCATGCATTCATATATATCTTGCATGCATAGTAGTATTGTTTACTACTGAGATTCTCTCGAATCTTACTCCTTCTCACCCAAACATATAGGTATGTTGAGGTAAGTGAAGAATGCATGAAGAAATGCACGAAGGAGATATGAAGATAAAGTGAAGAACATAATGCAATGAACTATCTTTTGTATTTGATTTAGATGATTTGGTAGTTGTAAGTGGTTATACATTTTTATGTATGTATATGAATGAATGTCGTTGAAGTAGATAACCGCTCTAGTTTAATAAAGAGAATAGCTCTAATTCCATTACAAAGGCACGTAAAGTGCCTCCATATACTCTAACATAATAGAATTAAGAGCCGATGATGTATTGATGATGTAAAGGAAGTTTTGGAAATGTTTGAGAAGTTTCCTACCCGTTGAAAAACCATATCAACCCTAGGTTCAACTGCTAAGTTAAGAGAGAGAATTTATGAATGATTTTGTATGTTGGGTAGTCCGAGTTCAAATCCTAGTTCTATAATTGATTTCGCTACTCATTTGTACTCATTTGGGAGTATTGTAAATAGGGTATCACATAAGGTATTATATCTTATCATGTTCTAAAAGCTTTATAATATTCTGCATTTATAGTTTATGTGTGTGTGTGTGTACACATATATATATGTATACATATATATATCTATATACATGTAAGATATATATATGTGTGTGTGTGTATAGATATATACACACACACACACACATATATATATATATATCTTATATATACACATATATATATCTTACACACACACACACACACACATATATATATATGTATGTATGTATGTATACATATACATATACATATACATATACATATACATATACATACATATAACAGTTTTCAACTATTAAATATTGGACACTATATTTCACGATTGTGTAAAGACAACCATTATGTATAGGGCACACTATATTTGATGGTTGTAAGATAATGACTGTTAAATATTGCAATCTATATTTAACGGTTGTTTAATAAAAACAGTGATATATTATGTATAATACTTAACGATTAAAATGATGAATGGTAAAGTATTGTCTAGAGGAAGGGGTTTATTTTATGGTTATTTAAAAAGAACTATTATATATGTATAACATTTTATTGTTATTGGTGAATAACAGTTTAGTCTGTGTGACAAATTTAAAAAAAATTGGGGGGGCTCACTTTCGATAAACCCCCATCTGCATATTACATACAAAAACCAAATACAAAAATAAATAATTGTAGAAACCAAATACTGAATCATCAAAATGTACATTACAAAAACTAATCATTAAAATGTACATATACAAATTAAACTATACATTATTACATAAACCAAAATGTATCTGCATCTGGAATAGGAATAAGAAGGGCATACTTAGGATTGATGGCCGTCTTCAAATCTACCCTAATATGATTCTAAGGGAGAGGTGAGATATGAATAGTAAGTTGTACATATAGCTCATAGCAATGGTATGCCACTTGGAGCTATCGGCCACAAACTTAACCTCCGTCTTACCCTGAACAAAGAGAAAATACAATTAGTGTAAAACAAAAATAAATAAAGAATATGCTTTCGGCATAAGTCTACTACCTTAGATAGAGTATGAGAGGGGAATATGCAACTATTTTTAGTACTTGGGGTGTGCGCCATTCCCTACTTCCCCACGGTGTCTCAATTCATTAACTGATAAATAACAGCTTGTTGTGCTTCAACCATCTTTTTTAGAATCTCGATTATCTCCATATATTGTTGAAGCTTTTGATCACACAACCTTCTCGGCCTCTTCCACTTTCCAAACTATTCTTTTTTGCCTACTCCATAGCTAACACCCCTCAAAAGACCACTGTGGTAAGGGCCCAGAGCCTTTTCTATGACATCCTCATCCCTAGGAAGCTTGCCTTGCTCTACTTACCATCCTCATCCTCATCTCTTGTAGCAAAATGAAAGGTTAAAAACTCTTTTATATAGCATAAACATAATTGAATCAAAATTATCAGTACTTACTAAGACAACCTCCTGAATGCAAGGGTTGTCAATGTTGCCGTCTTTGTTTTGCCTCGTAGGAGCCCATATCACTTTACAGGAGATAAGTCACATCCGATCCTAACCCTTGCTTCTCTATCAACTACTGCTTGATGTTCGCATACCCCATGCAGTCTCTAAATATGGGTAGTCGTTGTTCTTTACCTTCTTATAGTTTGTCACACTTAGTGCCTGTGGACAAAAACAACAAAGAATACAAAAGCATTCAAAAGCTGGAGAGCATACAAAAGAATACACATTAAATTTAATTTACCTTGAAAGCTGGAAAGCTTTGTGACTATACAAAATCAGCCCATTTGGCCTCTTTGACAACTTCCTTTAGCAGTATTAGAACCACTAACTTATCAATAGAGTCAGGTTTCGACAAAAATTTCTTCATCATGACCCTCAGAACGAGCACATAATCCTTCTTATCCTCACTAATATGGAATCAAGGCTACAAAACATATGAATCATTCTTAGTGTTAGACATATCGGTTAACAAGATATTATTAACTAAGTAGCAAATTGTTTTACTGATACTTCATCCAGATATTCTTTTTCATTATAGCAGCTGCATTTTCCCAGTTGTTCAAAGTGGTAGGCATGTTGGTTTTTGTACTTAAGGTAGCGAATGAAGTTCTAAGAACTCAACTTGTCCTTTCTTGTTCCATCTGATATTAAGTTTCCTCCCCTTCTCTTTGCTCTCTGACCTCTTTCATCACAACAAGGCCCTTTCTCAATTGTTTTTCCTCTTATCATATAGTTGTGCGTCAGCGTCAGCCTGCTACGTATTAGAGGGGTTGGCAGAGGGGTTAGAGGGGTTTAGTCCTTCAGTACTTGAGCCACCATCTAATGCCAACATATTAACCTATAACAAAACTTAAATCATGATTCTAACTTCTCCAACCCATACAATGTAGCAAAGATACACAATGCAAAGTTATAAGAAATCATAATTTTTGATATAGTAAATATACAATGCAAAGTTATTTCAAATTGAGTAACATACAACTCCTAATTGAGTAAACACTATCTTATTTTGAACATATATATCAACTTACCATTGAGATCCTAAATAACAAAAATATACTTGGTCATGTGTAACAATAACAAAAATACATAATCCACACTTTATTCTATATAATCCATGTCCAATATTGTTTGGTATATTTCAATTAATATCCATACTCTGAATCGCAGAAGCATAAGTGAGGCTGGAATCTTCATGCAATGTGTCCTAATAGCAGTAACATAAAGATGAGCACAAAAGAAGCTCAAGTCTACATTACACCTTAGCATGTTAAGCAATTTCCTAATAGTATAAAACCATAGTTCAAATGTATAGAGGATGGTAAACTTGGTAAAGATCAATTATTAGAACTTAGAACTAACCATCCACTTGTCCCAAGAATAAGATGCCATATTAAAACAATATAAATTCACCACTGATATCGATTACTATTTTATCATCTCCAGAAACGCTTGTTCAAATAATTTTAAAATGGTGCATAAACCATAGAAAAGAGTAAACTTAAAGTGAGTAGGTTGATTCATTATAGAGAATTTCTTTTGAAACAAAATTTTGCAGTCAACATCTTCAAAGAAATGAATATACATAATAGCACCCCAAATGACAACAAGAATAGAGATACCAGCAAAATGTATTACAGAATCACATGTTTAACTAGAATAAGAAATGAACTTTTAAGGGCAAAAACTTCAAAGAACCCTAACCCTAGAACCAATCCAACAAGCATAGAGCATAATTTTCGCATTATTCACTTCATTAAGGGTATAAATTTCTGACCTTTTTGTGAATCACCATGAAAGTTACAGAGGTTCAAAAAACATCAAACCCAAAATCCAGAACAAGCCATAAACGCCGAAAATGATAGCCTCAGATATGGAAAGGAAGAGAATCACAATTTTAGCAACAATGGAGAAGGAAATAATGTTAGGAATGCTAAAAATGAGTGGTTGGAGTTGTTCAGGTGACAGCACAGAGCAATGGTGGGAAGTTTGAAATCATGAAAATATGGTCCAAAAAGGGATTTTAAAGATATATATTTGACAGTTTTTTTTAATGAAACAACTTCAGATATATAAGTTTCACAGTATTTTGATAAACAACCGTCATATATTGATAGCATATATATAACGGTTTTTTAGATACTACCGTCATGTAAACAATGTTTTTTTTTTGAAAAAAAACCTTATATATCATAGGTTCATATAAAACCGTCAAATATTGTCTTGCACTTAACTGTGGTTTTAAATAATCGTTATATATTTCTTTCTTATAATTTTGCCTCTTTATATTTATCAGTTCTTAAAGGGCGTTAAGTATGGTGCGTCATATATACTTAAATCTATAGTAGAGTGACTTAGTTTATATGGTGTAAAATGATACTATTACAAGTTGATTTATTTACAACATAAAACAAGAATGACTAGGCCGGGTATATAATGATCATGTCTAACTTTACATCCGAATTCTCTTAAAAAACTAATTATAACACATGATTATATGAAGTGCTAAAATTGCAAATGAGGTCAAGTCTTGTTCAACTTATGACTCTACTTACTTATCTTCAGCTACAAATCAAATAAAAAAGTTAAGGACATATATTAAATCTAGTCTGAGATTAATTTGATAAACTAAATTATGTCATATAAGTGCAAGGCAAAAAATAAGAAAAAATTTTCGAGTTTAAAAAAGGAAATATAAAATTTTTTTATTAAATTAAGGAATCAAAGAAAAAATTAAATAGCCATCAAGCATGAGTTAATATAAAATTTCATCTAAAATAAAAAAGGTTAATCTATCACTGCATACCTTGAAAATTATAGACACATCTTTTTCTTTTTTTTTGACACAACAAAGCTTTACCATAAACCGATCATATGCAATATTTCCATCATCGCCTTAGGGCCCATGATTTTCAAGTGATCTTTTTAGCAAGTAAATTCACAATATCATTGCCATCTTTTTGAAAGACCTTGACATCCATACACCAATTCCATTCTAACATCCCTTGGATTTCCATTCAAGACCATATCTTTGTGCAACTTAGGGACTTCAAATTTGATCAAATGAATATCCTTAGTGGAGTCGTTTCTCAAGACAATATCTCTATAACCCCCATCCCAAGCTCTTTTGAGAACCATCAATAGCCCATAGTTTTGTTGTGAGGGTATCCTCGGCATTTAATTTCAAAAGAAAAGCCTCCATCATTTAATTCTTGCCATCTTTAAGATTGCCTTCATAAGATGCTTTGTCATTTAAAGGAGAATAGGTGCCATATACTTCTATAATAATTTTCCTTTCCAGGAATTGATCATGATGTCTAAGAAAGTGAGTATAACCTTTATTTTTCTTAACTTTGCTAATACTGCTACTACAACCTTTATCCCCTGTTCTTTTCCAAATTTAACATCTTTTTTACGCACTGCTCACCACCCACACTTCCTTATTTTAAACTTTGGTGACTTCTTTTTAAAAGCATTGATAGGAAAAAAGTGTCATTTAAAGTCCTTCTACAACCAAAGAGGAATAACAAATATACGTAATATAAATTTGATGGCAATGACTTGGATCACCACTACAGGTTTGAGTATTTATAATAAATACTTAATACATAATAGTTACAGCTAATAAATGTTATATATGTCAAAGTGGAGGTCACACAAACACAAAAATAATAGTTGTAACTAATAGCCATCATTTATTTAATGACAAAAGTGACAGTTCTTTCAAAACAACCATCATATAACACTTATAAATGACTTGACTTCCAATCTCTTATGTTAGCTAAGGCAAAATATAAAGGTCTTCAGAAACAATCATCATGTATTACTTTCAAATGATCTATCTTCCCTAAGTATCAGTTCATAGGTCATAACTCTTTGTAAGATCGTTGAACCTTTATAAGTTATAGCCTTCAATAACATCCATTAGATCTCTATATAAACTCACATATTCCTCATGATTTTTACTTCTTCTATTTTTCTTTATTAGCCTCCTCCTTCTCTTTATCATGTTAACATCCCAGGGAGCTCCTTCGCCATTGTCGCCACCGCCACCACCTCTGCCTCCTCCTAAAATAGAGGCTTTGATGTAGTTGTTAACTAGCCTTAACCACTACATAAGGTGTCTTACGACATATGTCAACAGGCTGAACAAAAAGTTGAACCTCATACTTCATCACAATTAGATTGAATATAACTTGCAGTTAGACCCATCATCTCCTTCCTTTGATGATGAGAATGAAGAAAAGGAGCAGGACAATAGTGGTAGTGATGATTGAATATCACTATTGTCTTTTTAAAATGTTTTAAAAAAATAAGTTATAAAAAAGGGTTTAGGTACAAAAATAACGGTAAACTTTTCTCAAAAGTGCACCCACTATCATAAAATTTTTCTTAATGTAAAAGTAATCATAAACTTTCAAAAAAGAGGCAAAAATAACACTTCTGTTCAAACTAACTAACAATTGTTTACTATAGCATAAAAGTAGCAAAATACCCCTAACTCAAACAAAAGTCACCCTCAATCTCTCATGTTCCTTTTGCTTATCAACAAATCTCTGATCTATTACAACCTATCGAATTGCACACACAGTCACAACCACAAAAATCTCCTTTAAAGTATCCTAGCACATATAGAGACTGGTAGCTCCCTGTGTAAAACAAGCTTCCCCCACTTTTAACCCCATTTTCCACCATCCCAAATGCTATCTCTCTTTCTTTACGATTTGTCTAGTGAGGGGAGGTGATTTACAACTTTACTTTTGCTTGATGTACTAATAGATCAAATTAAACCCTTAAAGCCACCTAATCTTGCCATGTGGTCTTCCTATTCCTAGCCCTGTTTGATCTGTCCTTGGCATTTCTATAGATCGATAACTTGATGTCTTCATCGCCTAACATTTCCAATATACTTTTCTTTCACTCCTCAATCTTTATTAGCTTGACACGACCCTCCATTTCCTCTTCTTCTCTTTGTAAAATAGATAGAATATATAAGCTTCACTGAAATGAATACAGAAAAACTCATGATGTGAAACACGAGCATGTATAATTTAATTACCAAAATCTGGTTCAAGTAAAAAAAATAGAGTAATACTCTTCTTTGTGGCTTCCTTTCCATTATGAACCCTATCCATCTAATTCAAGTCATGCATTGGAGCAAAGCCATAAAGAAAAGTATCTTTCCGCTATAAGTCGATTGCAGAACCTCAATCCCATAAAAGAAATTGCTAAGATCAATAGTGAAAGAAGAGGAAAGCGAGAGTAAAGAAGAACAATAAGATAGGATACAAAGAAGAAAGAAATGGGGGCAAGGTTGTTACCTTCTCTTCTCCCAACCACACTATGCTCGCCACCATTACCATTTACTAAGATGAACTTGTGGTTGTTGAGCAGGGAGGGAAAGTTAGAGATGGGCGAGCAAAATAAGGGAATAGGTAGCAATATAATTGAAAATTTTGGCATTTTTGTTTATTTATAGGGTGTAGCCCACCAACAATGATAAAAGATGTTAGAGTAGGCCCCACCAATTTTAATAGAAAAGTCACTTTTGCCCCCTTTTAAAAATTTTATAATTACTTTTACACCAAAAATAAGTTTATAGTGGTGGGTGCACTTTTAAAAAAAGTATATGAGTATTTTTCCCCTTAACCCTATAAAAAAAACAACTTTGTACTCCATATTATTAATTAATAATCGTAAAGTATTCTTTTACCACAGTTACAAAAAACCAATATATTTAACAATTCTAACTTAATAAACATAAATTAAAACTTTTGAAACTTTTCCGCTTCTAGGTGCTGACTCTAGGTACCTCCTCATTACTTAATGATCATCAGGAGAACCAGGTACCCTTCTATTACATATTGTTTAACTTCCAACACGTGTAATGATGATTTTTTTCTCTCCTTTCCAGAGTTTCAGATGTCTGTTTAAACTCCCTATTTTCATTCATTTTTCCTACATTTTCTTCATCGTCTTGCTCCTTTTGTTCTCTCAATCACAAAAATGAAACACCATGTAGAAGAATTACTAGAAAGCTCTACGTGTCATCTTCCACCTCCTCCTACTTTTCCTCTCCATCCTCTAACTCATGCTTCTCCCTAACATCAGCCACCGCCAACTCCGCCTCGACATCCTATGCTTCTAATACTGGAGGCAATATTGTGGCATACAGAACACACTAACCATGCCATGAGAAGGCTTTATTTATACCTCTCAAGCATGAGTAGAAAGGCCAATCTCATACTTGATAAGTATGGGACTAGCCATGACTCTTTTCCCTTATTTAAAGTGTGGTAATGTATAGTGTTATGATTGAGAAAATTATATGTTGAACATGGAATTGATCCTACTTATACATGTTTGATGAGGTGTGAGGAGACAATCAATGGGGTGGTTGACCATATAGAAAGTTATGTATCACCTGATTTCAACACAAATGCATTTGACTCTTACCATCTCAACAATATATTCAAGGCATTAGAAGAGGACCTCCAAGATTATCCCAAAATGATGGAAACTCTGAAGAGTGACACAGTGAAGCCATTGTATAAGGGGTGCACTGAGTTTACCTTATTAAGCACTGTATTGATGTTGTACAACTTGAAAGCAAGAAATAAGTGGTCTGATACAAGCTTCAAATAATTGCTCAAAGCTTTGAATAAAATGCTACCGACCAAAAACATGCTTCCACCCAAAACATATTCCATAAAGAAAATGGTGCACTTTGCCAGCCTTAGCTATGAGAAGATATATGTTTAACCCAACAATTGTGTCTTGTTCAAGAATAATATACATCACTAACACATTATCCTATGAGTGAGGAGCCATGCTACTAACAGAATAAAAAGAGCTCAAATAAGGCATTATAGTATTTCCCCATTATACATCTAGGAGTTGGATTATATTAGCTTCTGGGTTCTCATATTCGGTTGCAAGTGAGTTGACAATAATCATAGCTTGAGAATTAATGACTTAGTCTTTATATGATTGAATTTGAACAAGAAAGGGTATAAAGAAGAGCCTTTTATTTTGGCTTCTATAGCTAAGCAATGTTCTATGTCCATGATCCTTCTAAACATGGATAGTCTATTATTTTGTTGACAAATAAAGTTATTGATGAGGAGATGGATGTTGAGGATGATCCATTCAATAGGAGGTCACTACAACCATTAAATTTGGATAAAGAATGCTTTGTATGTCAAACACAATCATAATGAAAGCATTTTGGGTTTCGAAGAGGGAAAATTATTACTTGATAAAAAGAAAAGAATTCAAACTAAAAAAAGTTAGTTAAAAAAGGGTAAGACTAGGAAAAGAAAACAGGCATTAATTCCTGTGTTTTGATTATGTATTTTTATATTCCTACTGTTGGGCTGAATTAATTTCTTTGTTTTTATAAATGGTCTATTGTATTATTGTTTGTTTATGTGTTTATGAAATTAGGTGGAAATTGATAGCAACACCACTATTTTTAAAAAAATGTTATAGATATTTAACAGTTATTAGCTAGAAACTGTAACATATGTTTCCAAAATACCTAAAGGTTTCTTACAATAACCATTTTATATGTCACAAAGGTAAAATACCTTACGGGTGTTATATTTGAACCGTCATAAAGCTAAACTTTCTCCTCTATTTAAATGTTTCTTCTCTTCTCCATTTCATTCATTAGTATACTCAAAATACCTAAAGGTTTCTTACAATAATCATTTTATATGTCACAAAGGTAAAATACCTTACGAGTGTTATATTTGAACCGTCATAAAGCTAAACTTTCTCCTCTATTTAAATGTTTCTTCTCTTCTCCATTTCATTCATTAGTACACTCATCTTAGTTTAAATGTAAAATCCAAACCCACCAACCTCAATATCCCACTCTTTCGGTTCGATCATCATTTTTAGTCAAACCACACCATCCTTAAAGCCTTCTCCATGCTTCTCAATTATAGCTGTATGAGTTGTTGTACAAGCCCTAAAATGCTTTTTCGTTCATTACCATACTTGTCTTAGGGTTTATTTTAACCAACCAACTTTGAAACCCCACTTCTCAGTTTGGATTTTCCAACATTCGTGAGTTATATTTAGTGGAGGCATACATTTTAAAGTATTCGGCGTACTTTTCTTGCATTTTAAACTTAGCAATCGCCACGCAAGTTGCTTCGGTTGCCCTTATTACTTGCATTTTAGTTCTTCAGCCTTAGCCAAGAAGCATTTGTTTGCATGTTCTGTCTAATCATATCAAGGTATGACTTCCCTTCTCCATGTTGCATTCTCCATTATTATTTACTTTGTGTTTTATAGCTAGGTTTTGACCTAAGTCATGCTCATTTTTTTAAAAAAAAAGTAAGTTGCTCTGATCAAAGATTCCTTTCTTATCAAAGAAAGTTGTTAAATATTTACAAAAATTTTACTATTTGAGTTGTTGGGATTGGTAAGCATACAACGGAAGAATTAAAATTTTAAAATAACAAAAGTTTATCAATCTCAATTGTAAATATATCAACAACATTTAAATCAAGTTAACCATTTTAAGTTTTTCCTTTTCTGATCTTGAAGAGCCAACTACTTAGATTAGCTCCTTCTACTGGTATCCACACGAAAAGGACCTAATACAGACAGCATGCTAGCGCCTCCAATGTCAATTAGGGGTTTTCTTGGAACTCACTATTTTTTCATCTTCTGTAGAAAATCATAACTCTTACCTTTTATAACTAGTTAGGGTTATCTATTTTAAGATGGATATTGGATTTTTAAAATTAATCTTAATTGATTTCAAAAAACCTTATCATATCAATTAATACTTAATTGTTTTGATAAAATAATTAAATAAACCTAGTTTAATTAAATATGTCCAACAGTTTTAATTAAACCTATTTATTTAATCAGAATAAAGAGCCAAAGGAATTATATTTAATTTATCTTTATAAATTAAATTTGAGATATTATCATATAATATCTATATATACACACAATGTAATAATATTATCATATAATATAATATTATCATATATAATATATATTATCAAATAATATATATTATATATAAATGTATGTATGTGTTTCAAAAATACATATATGTATATATATATATAATATTATTAATTTTCTTTTCCAATGTAAATATATACACACACATATAAATATTTATCAAATAAATATTCACACAACATGTATATATTGTCCACCCTAGATTAAACATAGTATTCATTGAATCTTAGACGCATCTTAGATTCAATGAATTTAGACATTATAGCTTGTGTTTGGCTATTCTTATGTGTGACCTTGTAGGCCTCTATGAAGTTGGCAGTGGGCCAATAAATGTACTAGCCCATAAGTCGCAAGCAGCCTCTAGCAAGACATTGTGACTACCTAATTCATATGAGGATCATTAACATGATGTAACCTATCATACAACCATGTCACGTCACTTTTATCACATGATATTTCGGTCAAGGATAAAGCATGGAGAATGTCATCCTCCTATTCCTGACCATTACTTTCTCAATTCCTGAGTAGTCTAACTATAGAACTCACTACTATAAATAAATATAGCTGTGGTGCTTATTTTAATATTATTTGTGGCACTTGACAAGCGCCACATATTCTAACGCCACTAAAAGAATCTGTGACGCTACCCACAAGCGCCACAGCATGTATATATATTTTTTATTTAAATACCACCTAGGTGGCACTTTCTTAAGGAAGCGCCATAGAAAGTACAAACTTCTTGTAGCGCTTCCTCAAGGAAGCGCCACCTTAGGCCTTTTTAAATTTTTTTTATTATTTTTTTGAACAATTTTATTTTTTAAAAAAGGTCCAAGGAAGCGCCACCCTAGGCCTTTTTAAAAAAAATCAAAAAAATAATTTAAAAAAAATTAAAAAAGGGCCTAAGGTGGCGCTTCCTTCGAAGTCGCTTCCTGTGGCCTTTCCTCAAGGAAGCGCCACCTTAGACCATTTTTTTAAAAAAATAATTTTTTTCATATTTTTTTAGAAGCCTATAATTATAATTAATAATAAACTTTAAACATATTTTTATATCTCTACAAAAAAATGAAGGAAAACAAATCAAAATCAAATAACTCCAAAATGATATAAAGTAACAAATAACTAATTAACAAAATCACTACTAAGTAAAATACAAGTGTTAAGAAAAAATAATTGTATTATTTATGCAATTCATCAATATAATGTTAACAATTATTGCAACAATAAAAAATTATAACTACTACATATCTTCACATATAACCTATATATAATAACATTTAATTTTATCACATTTGTTTTTTGGCATACAAAAATGAGATTAATTTTTTCAGATTTCATAATAAATTAAATATAAAAGATATTGAGAAAATTAAACTATTAACTGCTAATAAAATTATATTTATAAGCTCAAAAATTTAAAAAAAAACTTACAGTATAGAGGAAGCTTGAACAGAGTGAGTGGGAATCTCAAACACAACATCTGGAAAAAAAATTAATAAAGGAAAAAGACAAAGACAAAGTTGCATATATGTTGTGAGACTTCTCTATTTTCATTTGTGGTTCTATGATATCTTATGACTTTTGAACTTCTTCGAGATGTACCTTGCTCCCATTGATTCTTTTAGAGATAAAATCCCTTTCTAGAAAGATATCGTTTCAAATAACAAATATTTTGTTATCAGTAGGATTATAGACATAGTATCCCTTAGTTTCCTTAGGATACCCCACAAAAAGGCATTTTGAGGATCTGTGCGATAATTTATCAGAGGCTTGTTGTTTAACATAAGCCTCATATCCCCAAATTTTGAGAAAAGACAAACTAGGTTTCTTTCCAGTCTATATCTTATATAGTGTCTTTTCAACTGCCTTAGATGGAACACGATTTAGTGTGAATGTAGCTATCTTTAAGGCATGGCCCCAAAAGGACAATGAAAGATCTATTTGACTCATCATAGATCGAACCATATCTAATAGTGTTTGATTCCTCCTCTTAGAAACACCATTCCATTGTAATGTTTATGGAGGAGTTAGTTGTGAAATTATCCTACAACTCCTAAGATGCTCAATGAAATCTTGGCTCAAATATTCACTATCTCAATCAGATCAAAGTTTTTTAATTGTTTTGCCAAGTTGGTTTTGTACTTCATTTTGGAATATTTTGAACATCTTAAAAGATTCAAATTTATATTTCATTAGATAGATATATCTATATCTACTAAAGTCATCCACAAATGTAATGAAGTACATATGACCTCCTCTGATAGCTGTATTCATTGGTCCACATACATATGTATATATGAGGCCTAATAAATCAGTGGCCCTCTCACTATGCCTAGTAAAAAGGGCATGTCCCATCTTTCCTAATAAGTAAGATTCACATGTATCATATGATTCAAAATCAAATGAGTAGAAATCCATCTTGATGAAGTTTAGAAATGTGTTTCTTATTTATATAGCCTAGATGACAATGCCATAGGTAGCTCATATTCAAATCATTTGACTTAATCCATTTTGATCTTTTTCTAGATTTTCAAGTTAAAGTTTGCAATTCCTCGTCCAATGAACGGGTTCATTGTAGAAGAAGCACACTCCTTCCTTTGGAACTTTGCCTTATAAGTTGCAAGCTTAGTTTCAAGCTTGTTTGACTCTTTGGTCTTACCACCTGAGTCTTTGCCCTTGCCCTTAATTTCCTTTTCATACCCTTTCATTTCTAAACCATTAAAATATTGCTAGACTTTCTCTTAATGCTCTGCTCAGCAGTTTTGAGCATCCTATATAGTTTAGAAATTGATTTCTCCATGTTGTTCATGTTGTAGTTCATGACAAACTGGTCATAACTTTCCGGGAGTGAGTTTAAGATCAAATCTGTAGCTAACTCCTGACTTATGGGAAATCCAATCCTCTCAAGGTAATCAATATAGCCTTTCATCTTTAATACACCTTTAGCCATCTTGGAGGAATGTAAGGCCTTTGTGATCTCATACCTTTCTTGCCTTGCCTATTGCTAGAACATTTCCTTGATATGGACAATCATCTCATGAGCCTCCATATGTTCTAGATCTCTTTGGAGCTCTGGAACCATAGTGGCAAGCATTAGGCATTATACATCCACAGAGTCGTCCTTATGCTGCATGTAAGCATCTTTCTGAGCTCTTGGAGCTTTGACTGTAGACTCGTCAGGAATGAGTTGATCTAGGACATATGCCTTTCTTTCCTGCTTGAGAACAATTCTTAAGTTCCTGAACCAGTCAAGAAAGTTTATCCCATTGAGTTTGTCCTTCTCAAGGACTGATTGCAGTGATAGTATAGCAGTATCACTAGTCGACATGATTTTATAATTAAAAATATACAAAGTTATTTAGTAATCTCCCACTAAATTAACAACCCTCAATATAATAATTAGTGGGCTAAGATCCATATTTCACTTAAATTTAAGTCCATTTTGGTAGGACTCTTAAATTCAAGTTATTTAGATAGGTAACCTCTTTACCAATTACATCACATGTAACTCTTAGATCTTATGAGATTTAATTATCATATGATCCAGCATGTGTAAAGACTCCGCCTTACATACCTCTTATGTAATGACATTACTCAGAGTAGCAATGTGCAGTTCAGTGGGCACACAGGAATAACATGAATATACTAATAATATTGACACAATATTGCTTGAATATACTACAACATTTTTCCCCCACATGGGATATACATAATATTTACATATCTTAAAATAACTGGAAGGTCTTCAGACAGCTAACAACATTTCTCTTCGTGCATTCCTCTTCTCTATTCTTAGTACACTTCTAGTACTCACCTGTCTGAATGGTTGGTTAGGGAGGGTGAGATTCAAGGAATCTCAGTAGCAAATAATACTAACCATTGCATACAAGAAATGCTTTGTGCATAGTATGCTTGCTTACATGAATTCATGCCAACATAATGACATATATGCATGCTCAATGTTTCATATAACATACTTATGGCTATAGTATAAACAGAGACAGAGCTTTACTCATTCACATATGCTTCATACAATTCATCAAAGCAATTAACACATCAATACACAAGCATACAAATCAAGTCATGCAAGTTAGAAAAGTTCACTACCTTTTGGACTTTGTGTCCTCCTCTTGTACCTTGATCTTCCAACCATTGCTTCTTCTTTGTCATTTCATGGCCCTAGATAAGTAATGACATCATTAGAGTCATGAAAGGTGAATTCCCAATGGGCTAAATTAGCCTTAAAGGCTTACTTTCACCCTTGAAGTTCATACTAATTACATTTGGCCCTTTCTTTCTTAAATTTGCATGGTAGCCAAAAGCTACTAGCAATTTAACCAAACTTTGAAAAATCATAATTAATTATATTGAACTCTAATTGGGGTGATTCAAAGTCCTATGTAAATATATTTAAGTTTAATTTTATGTAAAAATACTTTTATCTGACTATAATTGTCATATGTTTCCCAGAAATTGGCCGAACCTGAACTGTTCCAGATTACCTTCCAGAAACAGGGCCTAACTTTGAAAAATCATATCTTCTAGTATACTTGTCCACAAATTACAAAACTACATATCAAAGTAAGGCTATATGTCTCTGGATATAGTCATTGGATAACATTTGATTACTCCAAAATATGTCACAACAGACCTTTCTCCAGAAAATGAAGTACACAACATCTACTTTACAATTTTCAAAAATTCCAAATTCATATATAAGCATCCAAAATCATGAACACTTATATACCTACACAATTTTGCCCAAGGAATCCATTGGAACCTCAAATTTGTAAAATTCTCATTCCTTTATCACGTTCTGTTCAGACCAGAAACTAGAGTTTTCTAAAACAATTCACCAATTCAGAATTTTATCCAACAACTTGGTCCAATATCATCATAAATTATAATCTAACCATAAACACATGATTGAATCATGATTAAGCCTCTATAAACAGCCCTTGGTTGAAAATGAACAGTACCCAACTCCCACAAAACTCATCTAAACAACAAATCAATCGGTGAAAAAGAAAGCTTATGCTTACCTCTACACATTTCTGCAATCGGTTTGGAAATCTGGCAGTACTCCGGAAAGGGAGATGGCACCAAACACTTCCAAATGAAAATCCGAAACCGTAGAAATGAAGCTTAGGATGAGTAGAAGAAGGTTTGTGAAGGGTACTTTGAGAGAAAACACCGATTCGAAGGTGAAATCAACTCCGGAACTCAAGAACTTTCACTATTCAAGTTTTCTCTTTCCTCTAACTATTTCTCAACGTTTTTTTATGAATTTTTCTGAATAATTGGGGCAAATGAATAAAATATATGGCCTACGAGGAGTCTTGAAAAATTATGCCACGTGTCGTGATGTTACGGTGCCATTTGTTCAGTATTCCACTGATTCGGTGACATGTGTCACTTCCTTTAATAAAGTGGGTCCCGCCTCTTTTCCCGGGCCTTTGGCCATCCAAATTGTCAAGGAAAGTAAGGGCCTGATGATTTTTCCCATCTCTTGGGTTTGGTGTTCGTGAAAGTTAGTCGGGTGACTGGACCGAAGACCGGTGGATTTCCCCGGCTCGAGGCTAGGTGTCACCTTCAGGTGATGACAACTCAAAAGATAAAATAACTTTATCATAAAGAGGGGACACGTGTCATGCACTTATTTGGCCAACACAAAATTCAAAAAGTGAGGGCCATGATGAATGGACATGTGTCCTCTTCTGATGGTAACAACTGGCTAGATGGCAATTCCTTATTGGTCCACCTCAAAAGTCACTTTTCAAAAAATATTACTTTATTATACGGAGTCACTGGTTTTATGCCACATGTCCATATAGCCTCAAGACCATGCCAAGTGTCCGTGTAAGCCCTCAGATAGTGCCACATGATCTCTGGCTTAGGGAATTACCGATTGTATGCTTGTGGGCCCCACATGGCACCATAAGCCAGTGTCTTTTCCTAAAACACCGGTGTATTCTTAAAAACGCAGGGCATACTGGTCCACCCTGAAAACACCATATGTCCTCACATACATCATATTTTACTTGTTTAACTTGTCTCATACTTCATGACATAGTTGGGTAGCATCTTTCTGCCAACCCAATGGCACCGTATATGCGTCCTGTGCACATTTGTACCGATACTTTAATCATACCGCCTGTAAATATCGAGCCTTCTACTTGATAAGGCCAAGTCGCATAGTCCTAGAGAGTCTTTCTATATCTCATCATTCTTGGAACTCTTCTCAGACCGGGCTTAGTCGTTTTCCTTACTAGGACATTTACTAAACTAGGGTTTAGTAGTCCACTTAATCCAGGCTTAATCTCAAGCCTCTTGTCCCAAAATTTGGGATATTACAGCATGTTTAATCACATCTAATGCCTTGAGATCTAAAACTATTTTATTAATCTCAATTAAGTCAAAACAATAATGAATTGTGTGAGTATCACCATTACTCACGCTTGCCTCACCAAGATAACTCAAGCACATCTACTTTGGTAGTTCCTACAATTGAGCGATCTAGGTTTTGACAAATATTCATTAATTGACAGTATTGTGACTTAAGATTTTATTCGGAGGGTTTAACCAATTAATTTTGTTTATATGAATGCAATCATCATTGTATCTCATACAAATAAATACATATAAACGCCAAAAGTATGCATGCAATGATCAAATCAAAAGCATAATCCAAAACGTGACACAACATATCTTGCCTAACCTAAAATCCTCCCAAGCCAATGAGAGGACTTCTCTAAATAAGAAAATTAAAAATTACATTAAGAGAAACCTCATTTAAATATATGAGGGGAGTGAGATGAGAAGAGAATATATATCGAGATATTTAGAGGAAGGCAGGCACGCAAGCCGTATTTAAATTTTAAAATCCTTGTAAAACTAAAGTCATATTCTTCACTATACCCAAACACTTTTGAGAAATAAACCACAACAAACAACAGTTCATACAATATAAAAAGCAATAAATGTTGTAATTGGGTTATTTCAAGATATGAATAGTTAGTTATGGCGATCCTGCTAAAATACCAGATTTTTCACCTTAATTTAAAAATATCATCATTAAATCTAGAAAAATCCAATTGCAATGGTTCAAAGCTCTATGTAACCCTCATTAAGTCTATTTTTGAAGAAAAATATAATACACCCACTATTCCCAAAACTCCAATAAATCCGTACTGCCACAAAAAAATTCCAGATTTGAAGCAAAACTTCAAAATTTTATATCTCTTAATGTACTAATCTAAATCACATATATTATATGTCAAAGCTTAAGATATTTGCTATAATTCTGGAAATTTTCATGATTATTGGATAGTATTTTATCAAGAAAAAATTCATCACAATCACACTGCCTCCATAAAACAAAATCAGCACTACTTTAACTTTAATCTTTGGGTTTTCAATCAAACTCTTCTAAAATCATATTCAACTTATATATCACATATATAAGCACACAATATTAACTCAAACTCAATTTAAATGCACAATTGACCTGGCTCTTATGCCACTGTTGGGATTGATAGGCATACAGCGGAAGAATTAAAATTTTAAAATAACAAAAGTTTACCAATCCCAATTGCAGATCTATCAAAGGCATTTAAATTGAGTTAGAAATAGTCATACGTTTTTGAGTTTTTCCTTTTTCGATCTTAAGGAGCCAACTACTTAGATCAGCTCCTTCTACTTGTATCCACACGAACAGAACCCAACACCGGCAGCGTGCTAGTGCCTCCATGCCTCTCAAGGGTTTTCTTATGACCCTCTATTTTTTCAAAACTAGTTAATTGAAACTAGTTAAAGTAGTTAGGGCTATCTATTTTATGATGGATATTGGATTTTTAAAATTAATCTTAATTGATTTCAAAAAAAAATTCATATTAATTAACACTTAATTGTTTTGATAAGTTAATTGAATAAATATGGTTTAATTAAATATGTCCAACAGTTTTAATTTAACCTATTTATTTAATTAGAATAAAGAGCCAATGGAATTATATTTAATTTATCTTTATAACTTAAATCTAAGATATTATCATATAACACACACACACACACAAAATGTAATAATATTATCATATATAATATATATTATAATATAATATTATCATATATTATATATATTATCAAAAATATATATTATATATAAATGTATGTATCTATTTTAAAAATACATATATGTATATATTATATTATAAATTTTCTTTTCCAATGTAAATATATACACACATATATAAATATTTATCAAATAAATATTCACACAACATGTATATATCGTCCACCCTAGATTAAACATAATATTCATTGAATCTTAGACGCATCTTAGATTCAACGAATCTAGACATTATAGCTTGTGTTGGGCTATTCTTATGTGTGACCCTGTAGGCCCCTACGAAGTTGGCAGTGGGCCAATAAGTGTACTAGCCCACAAGTCACAAGTGGCCGCTAGCAAGACATTGCGACTACTCAATTCATATGAAGATCGTTAACATGATGCAACCTGTCATACAACTATATCATGTCCCTTTTGTCATGATATTTCAGTCAATGATGAGTCATGGAGAATGTCTTCTTCATATTTCTGACCATTACTTTCTCAATTCCTAAGTAGTCTGACTATAGAACTGGAAACTCATTTCTATCGTAGTATGGCCATACATTTCTCAGACTCACTAATCGAGGGGCCCAGTGATATCTCTCTACTAATATGAGAGATAAGTTCTATCTTGACCATTCACATTCTCTGCATAAAAACCACCAAGCTCGATTGTAGCCTTTATCATCACCCGATCAAAGGTGACTTTTGACTGGGTCAAAGCTTAGCAACTCTCATATAGGAATCCATGATGATCTCAAGTCAAAGGGTATAGTGACGTGGTTATACATGAGATAAGCTTATGACTTGATCCATGAAACTTTCTCATAGTGGGTCGGTCTAGCACCTTGTACTCCTACAAGTGCCTAAGACTTTGATTCATATCTCCATACATTGTCAAAGTCATACAGGTCTTATTTCATCTTTGCTCCCACATAGATGACTGACCAAGGACATTTACGACAATCATTATGATTTGTCTAAGGATACAATTATCACAGTAAACATGCAAATAATGTGATAACTAAATGGAGAATTTATTGAATAACAATGTTCAAAGTACAATGATTGACCCCTAAAGCACAATTTCCAACATGAGTGTGTGTCAAATAGCCATAAGCAGTAGACTATTGCTATAGGCCACTTATAAGGGCAGAACACAATTCACATCTCGCATCTTCCTCAGAATCATGTTAGCCTTGAGAGCTAAAGGCCTTGGTCTTACAATAGCCACCACATATGCTAGTAAGAAGAGTTGTGATATGCCTTTGAACTTGTTGCTGATTGGTCTGGCTACCTTATTGCCATACTATCTATGACAAAAAATATATACCGTCATCTTATAATATATATACATTAGATAGAGTTTTAAATTTTTCTTTGCTTGTTGAATTTGACTATATAATAGAACAAAAGTTCACACATCAAATATAGCCATACAATTTGGGATGGATCAAGATATATCTAGTTTTGTGGCTAGGTTCAATGGAACTCCCTACCATAAAGGGGTCAAGAAGTATAAAATCTTGAGTAAGACTTGATAAAAAAATGATAGATTAGATCTATAGAACACCGTATATTACCTGGTGATAAGGAGAAAATAGCATATTACAAATCAATCTTATATAGAAGTTCCATATCTTTTCCAAACTTAGAAGCTTTCTAAGTTTTTAACAACCAAATAGAATAAAAATCTATAAGTTATTCATCTCAAATTTTCTTGGATGGGTTTTAACTTTTCTGCAATCTTTCAAATCAACAACGACAAGTTTCTTGTATTGCGGAGACCGGTGATTCAAGTTAGAACACCACTAAAGAATCAATACTTTAAGCTGAGGAATTCTATCAAAATTTAGGGTTTTAATGCTAAATGAGATAGATCAATGGACTGAAGACTTCAAAAAGCCCAAAAATAGGGGCAAAAACACAATGAGAAAACAATAAGCTGCTGAAAACCAAAAGCTAATTATAATTATAATTTATAATTAAATTATTGAAAAAAATTAAAATGAAAGGACAGTAATTACTTGTGTTCTTCTATAAAGTTCTTTTAACTTGTTGTGGCATATTTAGTACAACAAGTTCATGGAGTTGAGTTTGACTTGGCAAATAACATAGTGGAGACCCATCCCATACCACTATTTTCAACTCATTGGAAAGGGACTTGAGTCCACGTGGAAGATTCAATTGGAAATAAAGGGCATTATATAAGTATGTTGAAGCAATAAGTAACTTAATTACATTTTTTTTCTTTTTACCTGAAGACAATAATTCTGCTCTCATTTTTTTCAAACATAAACAGTATAACATTACTTTTAAAAGCTATTACATGTCAAAAAAATTAATAAAGTGTCTATCATCAACCCACATCTACTTGGATACCCATACAAGATTAAATTTGTTCTCCATAGTTGATGACTAGGGATGTCCTTATCCAAAAATAATATTATATGTATTTTAGGGTAAATGTGCAATCAACATCCCAAAATATTTAGGGGTGCAATTTTGACCCTAATATATTTCAATTAGTTCAATTTCATCCTCATAATAATAGAGGAGGGAACGGGCGTTTCCTTCACTCTCTGACAAAAGATGAGATCTAGTAGGCGGCTGGACAACTTAAATAGATAAGCACAAATGACTTAGAGATGCAAATAACCTTACAATCAACATCAAACATAATGATTTTTGAAATTTTGGCGATACTCTGGCTATTGAGATGGTGTCAACCACCTCTAAATGAGAATCTAAAACTGTAGAAATAAATTTCACGATGAGTAGAAGAAGTTTTCTGAAGGGCACTTTGAGAAAGGACACCGATTTGACAGTGTTTTGGAGCCTTGAAATTTCTCTCTCATCTCCCTCCATTTTGGCACAGCTGCCTCTCTCTCTCTCTCTCTCTCTCTCTTCTAGTTTTTTTTCATGAAATGGCATGAAGAAGATGATGATTTAATGTCTAAATGAATCAGCCATCTCATTTGCCATATGTCACAAGCTCATTGGCCCAAAAATCAAATTTTCGCACATAATATCTAATCTAGCAAAATTTTCATTAAACTTTGAAAATTTATATCTAATTATAAAAATGTCTAATTGGAGTGATTCTAAAGGCTATACGACCCACATTGAGTCTAGTTTTGAGAAAAAATATAACCTTTGGCCAATTGGAAGCTCACTCCTCCCAGAATTTTAATCTTTGAATGTTGCCCTAGAAAATAATTAATTTCACTAGGCTAATTTCAAAAATTCATTTCTCTTTGTGTAGAACTTCAAATGACTTATATGACCTACTAAATTAAATCTTGATAAGTTTACTTTCACTCTGAAAATTTTCATAATGTCTTAAAATCATTTACCCATTGAAAAATATTACACAATCACCACTGTCACACCAGGAACTTCACCAGTGGCAAAATTACTTTGTGTTCCACTTTACTATATTGTGTATAACTTATAATTGATATATTTTGTTATTCCCAAGCTCTTTAATACCCCGAAGGATATTAAAGAAATTTTAGAGAATTTAAACATGCCTCATAGGGACATTTTCCAAACCGGAGCTTAGCAGTCCACTTGATCCAGGCTTAATCTCAAGCCTCTTATCCTAAAATTTGGGATATTACAGGAAAATACTCGCCGGAGGTGCGTCTAAGAGATAGGAGAAGAGGTCGTTACTCATTCCATTAGAATAAGGGTGAAATTGAACCAACTAAAATACATTAGGGTCAAAATTATTCAGCTAAATACTTTGGGATGCTAATTACACCTCCAAAATTAGTTTAAGGTACTTATTGCATCTTTACCCTTCATCTTATCTTCCCTTAATAAAAATAATAAGGGATGAATGTGCCGTGGTTCAATGAAAATCATATCATTCTAGTGCCTAACCCTATGAGTCTGGCATATAAGATTATATTAGACTTAGTCCCCAGAGTTAGATTGGTTTTTACAAAATCAAAAATTTTAGTTATAACATAAACCTCATTATTAAATTTGTACATATGCCCTTGAAAAAATAATAAAGGAATGTTGTATCATTTATTTACATCTTTTACAAATTTTCTTAAAATATTTTTATTTTTTCAGTCATACTAAAATATAAATTGTTTTAATAGAATACTCTGTTTTCTTTCCTTTTCCCACTAGGCCACCATAGCTATTCCCACTTCCATTCTCTTTAAAATCTATTTTTTATGCCAACACCAACACTGAACAGCTCAATCTAATTAATTTTACAAACTACCCTTTTGTAGATTCAACTTGAAATAGTGACATCATCATCCTGGTTATAATTTATAGATGATTATTTTCTAATATTTTCTTATTTACTTTATTTATATTATTTTAAAAAATATTTTTTTTTATATTAGATGTATTAAGCAATTTTATTAGTTCATGCCTACTCTTTATATTGATAATATACTTAATTATATAAAAAATTTATCCCCTCTTTATTTTCCCCCCATGAAATGCTAAATTTAATATTTTAATTTTAGTTGTTAGCTTTCATTTTTATATTACATATTTTTTTTTATTTTAGTAATTCCTTTTTGTTTAAAGCATCTAATTTCTCATGTCAAGAACAGTGCTCTACATGTAATACCCCATTTTTCACCAATACACTTATGTGTGTATTTGATGTATATTTAATGGAATAAAATAGTGAAAAATGATGTGAATGAATTTATGTGAATTTATGGGAAATATTCCAATCGCCGGTTACGCATAAATTGGCCAAATAAGGGTATAAGAGACCGGTAAAGGCCCAATATGGTAACCAAAATTCATAAAATTTAGTGATATGATTAATGACCTTATTTAAGTGTTAAAATAGGGTTTAGCCGAAGAAATAGGCAGAAAATGATTTATTTCGGTAAATCATAAAATGTAGGGGCAAAATGGTAATTTCGCCGGAAAAATGAAAAATAATTATTTTCCTCAAATTCCCAATGATTTGAGCTAAATGGGATTAAAAAGAGAAAAATAACTAATTGATCATTAATGGATCAGTTTTGGTGAATTATTGTGAAAAATGGTCAAATAGTCGAAAAGTCAATGACTTGGTCAACAAGCTACATGTTGACATAATGAGATAATTGAAGAATCATACTTTCCCTATGTTTCCCATGCATATTTCGGCTGTTATGTGGCATTGAGAAGGGAAATAGAATTAATTTGGAATAATTGACATTTGGACATATCATTTTGTGCCTCATGTCCAAATCAATTAAAACCTTTGATTATATTATTCATTCCTCATTCTCCAGCTGATCATTCTCGATCAGAACTGATCCAAGAAGAGTGAGAGAGGGCTGGCGAATGAGAACTGAACGGAAGAACGAAGAGGGAGCTAGGTTTCATCAAGAATCAAGGTAAAGTTCTTGAACCTTGTGATTAAAGGTTCCTAATTCCTCTATGGTCTCTTCTCTTCATCTTCCCTACCATTCAATCTCATGATGTGCAGCTGAATCAAGCGCAGGAAGGAGGAGTAAGAAATCAACCTAGAGAGAGAAAGTGAAGAAAATCAAGAGGTAACTTCACAAACTTGTTCCTCTTGCTTGATTAAGGTTAGTAAAGTTGTTTTGGACTTGATTATGGTTCATTTGGTACAAGATAATTCAAGAAAGTCAAAGAGACCTTAATATCTAAGTGTCTCCAAATCAAGTCCAATGAATGTCTAACTAGTTAATATATTGGTTATAAGTAGAAAGGAGGTGATTGGGCTAAAGAAAATGAGAATCCGACACAACTTTTTTGGGAATTTATTTTCCCTTCATTGTGTTGGATTGAGCAAATAAGTGGGAATTTGACCAATTCGATGCTTCCATTGGATTCAGGAGACCGAAATGTGTAGGGTCTATGTTGACCTTGAAGTGAGAAAAGGCCCAGAGAGTGAAATGACAAAATTTCTCTTTCTAAGCCTTCTTTGAGGGCTGTTAAGGGTATTTTCGTCATTTGGGCTTGATTTTGGCCAATTCGAGGTCGAAAATGAATTCTACACGTGAAAATGTGTAGGAATGACCTAAATTTACAATAGGCTAAATTTACAAATGATATGAGTTTGGAAAGGTGTATGGATGAATAATAACCCCTTTAATGATGTTTGGCAATTTCAGGACTTGACAACCGGTTTGGCCTCAGGATTGCCCGAGCTTGAATCAAGTGGGAGAGTTGCGTAGAGTAGCAACCAGGTAGTAACCATCTTCATATGACATAGCATGCATATGTGTTGCTTGATATCATCAAAATGTCATATATGTTTAGATTATGCGGAGTAATCACCCAAGGCCTATCTTTACGCGGGTTGATACTCAGGCGATAATATTCATATTGCACGAGCGGTGCCCGGGGCCTATCTTTGCGCGGGTACCCCTCGGGGCCAAGTCCTTGTCTAGCGCTAGCATGGTTTGTGAATTGTATGAAAATAACACTAAATGATGTTATGATGATTTGATTGATGATTGTATGATGAGCATGCTATATATGTGTTATCTTGTATGTTGTATGTACTGAGATTCCCATGAATCTCATTCTTTTCCCAAAAACAAATCTCCAGTACAGGGAGGAAGCTTGCGGGGCAAGGAAAAGGTAAATGATAATGAGTCGAGGCCGAGCAGTAGATGAGCTTAGTTTAGGTTGTCAAGTTTCCGTTATGTATTTTGAGAATATTGTAAAGTTGTGGTTTGCATATGAAATGAAGTGAAGAATGAATATGAGGGTTGTAAGATGAATTGTGTATGAATGTGTTTATATGTGAATATTTATATCCAGCAGAGGCATTGTATGAAGTTTCTAGCATTTTATGCCACTCTGATGTTTATAGTCGGTGAGTATTAGCTAATTAGTACTCTACCGTAGTGTTTGGAAATAAGGTATCGCACTACACATCTTCATATTTGACCCAAATCAATTTTTAGTAAATATTAACAATTACATTTTAATTAATATATTGTATATCAAAATGCATTAATATATTATATGCCCTTAAAATTATTAAACAATATAACTTTAAAAAAAGAATTATTCATCAATATAAAATAACTAATGATAGCTTATTTAATCAGAAAGTAACGCCTCAGCAATTTCACATTTATATATATGAACAACTTGTTTGAACAAATAACAAGGAGGCTTTGTTTTGTTATGTAAGCTATTTTAATTGATGATCAAGACCTTTTATTATTTATGTATATGAACAACTTGTTTGAAGAAATAACATAACGACAGGGAGGCGTTGTTTTGCTTCGTAAACTATGTTAATAACACTAGTTTAGGACCCGCGTGATGCGTGGTCTAGAGGTCAATAAAATTGGCTAAATATGCCACACACACAAGTAACTTGCATGAAAATTGTTTATTAAGCTTGTCATCCAAAGTGATGTTTTTTGTGGTTATAATGCATCAAATACAATGCAACTTGTCACATAAGATTAATTGAAATGTATATACTTGTACAGACATATAAAAACAACAATTTGATTACAATCATTCACATGGATATGAAATGTTAATGGTACATGCTTATAACTTCATATGAACAAATTATAATAGACCTCTTTGTATACAATATTACAAGTCTTGTTCATTGGATTATCATCTTCATCTAGGATTAATATCTTCAAGCCCGCTTTACTACAAACCTGAGACACAGCAACATATAACTGACCATGTGTAAATACAAGACGGGGAAGATATAACCCCACATTTTTAAGGCTCTGCCCTTGACTTTTGTTTATGGTCATTGCAAAAGATAACATGATAGGAAACTGTCTTCGACAAAATGTGAAAGGCAAAGATGCATAGAAGGTGTAATAGAAATCCTTGGGATTAGCACGCTACCATGCGATTCATCTGATGACATTAATCTTGCAACAATGACATGCTTTTCTAGCCTGGTGACAATAAGGCATGTCCCATTACATAGCCCAATAGACTTGTCTATGTTACGCATAAGCATGATAGGAGCACCCACTTTCAAACGTAATTGGTGGTTTTGAAGTCCAGACATTGAGATGTTATTGAGAAATTCGACTGAATGAATTTCTGATATTGAGCTTTAAGCTGTATCCTGTTTTGAAATGCTATCAGTGCTGAAATAGATTTTTTCCTCACCAGGAATTAATCCAAGCACATAATTATTGACCTATCTACAACTGACAATGTAGATGTGAGGATGGCACGATATCTGAAATAGGCATTATCATTTAAATAAAGTAGAAAATCAGGAAATGTAGCATGCACTATACATTCCAATGGATTGTTGACGGGTTTTAACAGCAACTCTTCTGGTATGGTGATCAAACTATCATCATGCTCTTCTGTTTCAACTATTCTATCACTAATTGATATAATCCAATTACAAAAATCAATTATCTCTTGGTTATAATGGGATGCTTCAGAGCTCATCAGTCTCATGTTAGTGGTCAACATGAATAGCTTACAATATTTCCACAAATAAGATGCATTAATTGTAGCATGCACTATATCTTCTCATGTACCTCTTGGAATGACTGGCAATATTTGTCTAAAATCTCCACCAAGCATAACAACCTTGCCACCAAAAGGTCTATCAGACATGTCTGGGCAATCTAAGCTGATAATATCACACATTATTCTATCTAATGCCTCAAAACAATGCTTAATTTCCATAGGAGCCTCATCCCAAATTATAAGAGACACATGTAGAAGAAGTTCAGCTCGATGTGATCCTTACTTTATGTTACAAACTGAATCTTCTGTAATGGTAATTGGGATAACAAACTGAGAGTAAGTTGTCTTTCCATTTGGCAAAAGAAGTGATGCAATGCCACTTGAATCAACATTAAGAACTACTTTCCCATTTGACCTCAAAGATGTAGATAGTGTTTGCCGCAAGTATGTTTTTCTTGTTCCACCATATCCATAAACAAAATACATACCACCACATGAGTTGTTGACAGCATCAATTATAGTTGAGTAAATTTCTTGTTGTTTTGGGTTTAAGTTGGGTACTAGGGTCTGTAGTTGTTCACGTAGTGCATTAGTATCAAAATTCAGCTCATTGTGCAAATAGCTATTTCCCTGTAATGAGAAACTTAACTCTTGTGGGGATGGCATTGAATCATAGTCATGAAGACTATTTCCATTCTGCATCATGACATGTTCCAATTCCATTAAAGCATGACTATGCAGCTCATCATCTGACAAGTTGAAGTCTACATGAAGGCAATAAAAGTTTTATTAATGAGGTAATGAAAAAAATAGGGTGTTAATGTGTGCAAGTGTTATAGGAAATTACAATTTAGTGAGTTTTTTAACAAATAACCTGATAACTTGGTAGAAAAACTTACATGGATTGCCAGTTTGCTGACGCCGCTTATAGATGATATCATCTGCCATCAACTTCCAAGTTTGTTGCCAAACCATTTCAGGCCTACCATAGCAATTACATAATAGCAATATGCAAAATAGACGTCGTAAGTAACTGGGTGAAGCCTATTGGCTTGATTCTTTAATTGCATCTATATATTCTCTATCATCATCTAGCAAACTAAGTGTATAGCATGCATCATGGAAAGTTTCATAAAGAACACCATTTACAGTCTTTATTTCTTCATATGATCTAGGGCCTTTAACTATGGTCAACAACAACCTGAGGTAGTATGCCTCACCTATTCCAGGGGGTACATTACATAACCTTCCAATTGAAAACCCACATTGTCTAAGATCCCACTCTAGCTTATCTTTCTTGAAAACAAACTTTGTTGGAAACTCTGAATATGTTAGTTCTCGCGCTGCTGCATATTTATCCTTTACTCACATCCAAGCTAAGAACATTGATTGTTTTGTAGTATTGTGATTTATTACAGCTTCTAATTCATTGTCATCCTCATATATGACTATTTGTTGATTTGGAAGGTGGAATTACAATCTTTCTACTGGGGGAAACCTGTAATTAATATCAAAACCAAGAATCCTCCATACTGCTTCGCATGGTGAGAGATACTGAACATCATAATACATTTTGATCTCATTGTGTATGACATTAGATCCTTCTGATGATGATTCTGCATAAAAAGCTACAGTGGCCCGATCATGTCCTTTGCTGACGTACTTGAATAAATACTTGATTGAGTCACCATGTTTGCATTTCTCAACGTTGACATGAGCCTGATACTTTAGTAGATAAGGATTATAAGGTATGACATATCTATTATCCAATGGGACTTCATTTTTTATGACCAACCGTCCATTGTCTGGTCTTTTATACCGAGGATATCCATCCTCATAGATAATGGTGGAGGAAGTGAAGCTTTTTGGGTAATACTTCATGCATTCACCTTTGCTCATACAAGGCGAATTTGGGTTAATTATTCTATATGACCATGCATCATAAAGTTGCTTACCACATCGTATAGTCATAGGTTGATTTCTCTATCAGGTATTTCAGCACTCATAACTCTGTTAATATCCTGAGGTGTGCTTATTTTACTGTCATTAACTAAAAACAACATAATATAGGCATGTGGCAAGCCTCGTTTTTGAAACTCAATAGTGTATAGCGCTGCAAGGCATGGAAAAAAACATTGAATTAGAATGCCAACACATTAAATAAATTTGAATTCCATAAATAAAAACAAAGATTTATATTTTTATGGTATTACACTTGAATTAAAAGGCATTTCTTAACAGTAAGTACGAACTTGCTTTAACAGCACTAAACAACTTGCCATCTTTTAGGTCTTTCATCATCATATACAGCTTCATTTCAAATATCCATGCAATAATTTCTGGGTGATCTTCTACCTTTGCATTCTTTTCATCTAAATATCTAGTAATTTCAGGCCACTTTAGATTACAAGTAAACTTTATGAATAGATCTGGATAGCCAGCCCATGCACAGATTGTCATTGCAACCTGATAATTTCCTATAGTATATCTGGCTCTACCGGTAAATGATGAGGGAAATATTACTCGTTTACCTCTAGCGGCAGCTGCTGTTTCTCCAGCAAGCATAACATCTGTAAGCCCTTTGTATAATTCTGCCATGAGTTGTTTTTTATGTGTTCTTATGTATAAAAGCCTATAGGATTCAACCATCATATATGCATCAACAATAAATTGTTGGAATAATTTTCCTCCAAGTAATATGGTAGATATTTCATTGTCTCGGTCTTGAATCTTATAGGCAAAATATTCTCTTATTGTCACCTTCTTAACTATGCCTCAGCTATTCCCTCCCAATGCTTGATGAGGTATATCCTCTCTATAACCACCTGTACCATAAGGAAATAGTAATGGATATTGTAAAGGAAGAAAGTCTGGATAAGTTTCCTTAATTCTTTCAAGCTGGCATGTTTTGTATTTCACTACTATATCTCTGCCCTGATCTACATCTCCAATATCTCCAACAATCAATGCAACTATTTCATTTTGTCCCGTTGGCATATTATATCTGCGGCTGTCCGTGCCCCTTTTATGTATAAGCTTTATTTTTATCGCTTGGCCTTCATGTATGTTGACAAAATCTCTTGCCATTCGAAAAGTCTGGACTAAGCTATTATGATTGTCTAGTATAGTTTGAAGTCTTTGAACAATATCAACATTTATACCAAACACAGAGTTGTCTTGCCCACTGCACTAATTAAACTTTGCATGGTCATGAAAATTAAATAATGATATTATCTAAATGTCTTTATTTGAAGTGAATGTAAAGAAAATAAGAATATATTTATTTTGCATAATTACCTGATAGCTGAAATTATATTTAATACTTCGTTCTCGGTATCATAAATATACAACTGTGCAAATTTGGGAGCTTGTCCATCTGAAGGGAGGATACGGATTTGGATTTCCTCCTTTTCCCTTACTCTCTTCTTCCCTCCTTTTCTTTAATCTGAACGGTTGGATTAAGATCTCAACGGTCCAGATTTTTCCTTTACTATAAAAATAATATTTTATATTATAAAATATTATAAAAATAATAATATTATTATTATTATTATATTTTTATAATATATTAAATCTGAACCATTGAGATCTTAATTCAACGGTCCAAATTAAAGAAAAGGAGGGAAGAGGAGAGTAAGGGAAAAGGAGAGAATCCAAGTCCGGGAGGATACTGCCTATCAAGTGCATATTTTGGCAACTCATTCTATATACATAAGGTCCGCGTCCATCGTTGATTTGTCGATCAATTCTTCCTCCCATAGATGTAAAAGTATACATAGAGTTATATGTTCTAATGTTGCTGCAAAACTGCTTACTCTCTGAACTTTTCCAAATAAAAGCAGTGATAACTCAAGTGGTGGTTCAAGTTCACTAGGGAGGTTGATTTTTCCTTGTAGGCAGCATATGCCAAAATCTGGGTTTTTGTCATTATAATGCTTCTTTAGTCATTCATTGTACCATAATTTAGCTCGACAGTGTTTGCAAATATATGTTGGATCTCCAAGATCTTCATACTCTACAAAGTCTACTATCAAAAAAAATTTAAAAGATGACGTAATTATAAATCAATAAGCAACTACGTAATGTTTGTTGCATGTCACAAAGGCTGCAATAAAGTTTAAATATAGCATAAGGATAATTACCAGGACTCTCATTGCAAGTTGTACTCGTGCTACGATTTCTAACTGACTTCCTTTGGCATGACACGGGTATCTTTCCTGTTTAGCAAAGACAATGGAATTGGAATTAATATATGGTTCAACTTTAAAGCATAATTAGCATAGAAATTGAAGCTATTGATAAATACAGCAATATTAAGAAAATATACGGGTGTATAAATTTAAAAAGATACAGGGGAGAAAAAGAAAAAGGTACAAGAGAATTATAGAAAAAGAAGAGGAGGAGGAATGTGACAAACAGATAATTAATGGATCTAGTTCTTCATATGATTTTTTGGTTGGATAAATACAAAATTTGTCTCTCAATAAATTTATACAATAGATATTATCCAAAAAATGACAAAATCACGGATTTAAACGACTTTATAAAATCCCTAACCTCATCCCCTTCCTAGAATAGGCAATTTGAATCCGTTTATGATTGTTATAGAATGAATCCAATGTGATTTTTTTATTGTTATGTACTGTAATTAGTATCAGAAAATTGGTATTTTTTAAATGGTATGTGATTTTAATGTTAGTGAGCTGTCAATGCGCTAGCAGTGATAAATACAATACATGCCTCTTTGGTAAGCTTGTAAATTAGTGGCCATTTCATAAAAACTTAGAATACATCAAAACCTTAAAAGTGTAACTATGCTAAAATGAACATCAACATCTGTATATTATACAAAATCTCATTCAAGTGTCACTATTTATAAGCAATGAACAACATGACCCATTTCATATATTCCATGCACTAGAAAGAAAAAATGGTCTACATTTAATCATCATTCAATATACTATATTTTAAGTTTATGCCTTTAGCTACCTAGAGAAATTATGTGATCGTAATCATTCCTATTTAGTTTCATTGAATTTTCTATTTCCATGATTTAAGGATATTTTGACATATAAAATGAACTGCATATTGCTTACTGACACCATTTATAACAAAAAAGGTGCATTTTGCTTAGTAATATCCTCCACGTACACAAACATACACGTTTTAAAAATTTCCAACTTAGTCAAGTCATTTGATCAATAACTAAATTTCCTGAACCTACTATTTTAAAAACATATAATTAATATTGTAAAAGATTTGCACTATAAATGTTCTGAGAGCTAACAGGACATGCAAACATAAATAAATAACAACAAATTTAACCCTACATCACTAGAAGCACAGAGTAGCTCAAGTACTTGCCTATATAGGCTCTCCCCATCAAGCTCACATCAGTCCAAAAAAAGATAAGGAAACACCTTTATAGGGTGAGCAAATGCACTTGAGTTGCCCATATAGAGTTACATGTATGACTTTTGTGTCAATAGTGTCATTTGGAAAATAGTTAAAGCCAATGATTTAAAGTTTTAGACTTATATTCCAGAAAAGTGCTCTATAATATATTTTGAAAGGCCTGACATCATTATTTTAAACTTTATAAAAGAGGCATGCTTTATTTCTTTTTTTAATTGATAAAATCAATGATATAACCATGTTATTTTAATTTTTTATCCGCCACTAAACTTAGATGTAGTGCATTTATTAAGATTCAAATGGTATAGTTAAGATTCTTTTACCAGAAGAGGACCTCACATATCAAATAAGTTGGTAATAAAGGGATGCACAAAATAAGGGAGGAAGTAATAGGCGATTCCAAATATTAAGCAATGTAGACATGTCATGCATCACTATTTTCTTACAAAAAATTGCTTTTAGATTAAAATTCAGCTCTACTTTGAGGACAAATAGTAAGGAAATTGTCTAAACATTAAGTAAAGAAAACCATTAGTGATTTCAGCAAGTGGTTTGCGGTTGATAATTTCACTGCTTTGTTGTTTTTCTTCTCTGATCAGCTGCTGGGCATAATTCCCTAAATCATTCACATATAACACTTTTAATAAGAAAAGATGCAGCAGGTAATCAATTCGTGCATAATAATAATTAAAGTAGGATGCTAGTTAATAGCAATCATATTTTAACAGCCTTAACTGAGTGGAGTTGTCATATGTTGTGAAATGCTCAATAAAGTCTCCTTGTTCATCCTCCTTTGTTGTCTTATATACTCAAGCCGCCTTGCCCTTGCTGTTAAGTGAAGAGAAAGACAAACAAATGAAACAAACAGCAACTACATGTGTAGGTTGAATGTTAAACTGGATAAAAAATGAGGACCATGGCCAAACCATATAGATTAGATGGCTATATTTACCTTCCTTTCCAGATATAATTTCCTGCGTGTTGTTGACTTCAATTTGACAGCATTTTTTCCTCTTAGCCATGTGGCATTTAACATGATGTGATTTTTCTGGGATATCCATATGAATATATTTATGTATAGCATTAGATGGAAAAAGAGAATTTAGTTATAGTAACTCGACATGCGAATCTCAAATATGAACAGTTTGAGAAAAGAATCCAAAGGAACTTTGATGAGTGCTTGACTTTCATCAAGTCTGTATAGAGTATGGATACGAGCATGGAGCCTGCATCTGAATTGACAGTGCACGCATTCAGAAAAGTGAGTTGCAGTTACCTGACGGCTTTGAGAACGATGCACGGGACTCCAACCATGTTGAGTTTTGTCCGACTTTTACGTGGCATGTATCTTATCATTTTGATAATGCCGTTAGTTTGAGAATTCAAGAGAGAGAGGATGATCAAAAAATATATATGAATCGTTTATCTGTGTAATGTTATTTTATTATTTTTTTTGCTCAATAAGCGTTGGAAAAAATAAAATAATATCTTAATTTAATTTTTTTTAAAAAAATCCAGGGGATAAGATCCAAATTAATCTGTAGCTATCTCCAATTTTCTTGGCATGGACCTATTTTATTGACAGCGAAAATATATCATTCAATTTGTAAATACTATTTCTGCCAACAAACTAATATCGTAATGCTATTTCTGTTTAAATCATAAATTTTGAAAATAAACATTTTTTTCCAAAATTTCATGAATATGTAGATTTAAGATTATATTTAAGGTTATTTACATTTAAGTCCGGAAGGTAAGATCTTTCTCCCATGATCGTGACATGGCACTGATTTATTTTGCTGTTAAAATATTTCAAACAATAGCTTGATGGTATTTTTGGCAACCAAGAAATATTCAACGCATATCTTACAGTTAAATTTTTCCTTCTTTATTGAATGAAATTTTTTATTTAATTTTCTTAAAATCTTAAATCTTAATTAGTGAATTTTTTAAAAAAACCATGAAATGGCGACAAATGAATATTTTTCATGATCTTCTCTATTTTGTAGTGGTTTGCATGGCATCAACTGACGTGCGCAAACCCATACACACACAAAATATCATCAATTTTAATTCTACAATTGAAATCATCTGCTTTTTTCTTTGATCAATATATTATGCTTAATTAATAGCAAATCAATCCTATAAATATACATTACTAGCATAATTATTCCTTATATTAGACATGATTTAAAATACACATAATCATATTCATAATCTGTGATTTATTCTTAATTATTATATTGATTAAGTTAATCACATATGAATCAATGTATATAGCATATACGTATTGACTGATTGTTGGCAGCCTTGGCCTGTCAAATAAATACCGACATGCATGCTACGTAACACAGTCTTATATCCGAATACCAGATAGGTAAACTAAAAATCTAGCAAAGTTGTTATATAGGATATTAAAATTATAAATTAATTATAAAATAATATAAAACTGGAGAAAGAGCTCAGCTATTATATAGGTAAGATCTCTATTAATTATTAAAGTATAGAATAATTATATTCAACTGGATAGATAAATTAATTATTAAAGTATAGAATAGTTATATTCATTCAGATAGACAAATTATTATTATATATATTCAATGAAATTTGAACTTTTAAAACATAAAATAATATAATATCGACAGCCTGTCGTGCTCCAGGATATTATTCCATCTTACTTTTAAACCGTAGGAATTTTTTAATTATTCTATATTTTTGTATTCTTCTAATTTGAATTTGTACATATTATTTCTGGCAACAAACTAATATCGTAATGTTATTTCTTTTTTAATCAGAAATTGTGCTAAATGATTTCTTTTTTCCAAAATTTCATGAATATGTTGATGTAAGATTATTTTGCAGGTTATTTACAATTAAGTCCGGAAGGTAAGATTTTTTCTGCAATGACCGCGGCATGGCATTGATTTATTTAATGTTATTGTTGGCATGTAAGAAATATTCAACGCATATCTTAAAGTTAATTTTATATATTTATGTAAATGAAAAGAACATTGGCATGCCATATATTCAGCGATTGGAAACAGATAACATTATTTATCACACTTGAAATGGAAAGTAGATAAAGAAGTAAAATTCTGATAGCACATCATAGATGGAAACATTTAAGGAGATCCAACAACAATATTAGGAAGCCTGGAATTTAAAATAAACATATGAAACTAACGAAGGTCCATCACAACTCAGAAAAGCCTAAAACATATAGCAACAACAAACCACCCTAACCATCAATGACAAACTTCTGCTTCTTTCCCTTGGACACTTTAACAGGTTCATCTTCAGGTTTTGGCTTGTCTGGAGCGCTAACCAAATAATCAACTAAGCATTCATAATCATCATGAGCAGAATCAGCCTTTTCAATTTTTACTTTGACATCTACTTTCTCATCGACAGTCACCGATGAGCTTGCACCCTCAGAGTCAAGAAGGGACATGTCAGTTTCCTACAATATTATTAGAACCAAAAAGACAAACATCAGTTTAAAATTCATAAATGTGTATAAAGAAATATATATTGGTCTGAACAAATGAAGCAATTGATACAAACTCACAGGATCACGATCATGGCTGGAAGACACCATTATAGGGGAGCCAGTTGGAACATCCTGTTCAGCCTCAAACGCTTCAATAATTTCGGAGTCTGAAGTAAAACGCGTCACAATGCATGAACTGGAAGAACCATCCACATATTCCTTAGGGATTCTTAACATGCACAGAAATTGTTTGCCTACAATCTTGTCCACAACATCCGTAGGGAGAATATTGTCATTTTCAACATCATCCTGCACTCACATGACAGACATCAACAATATGGACCTCCAATAGATTATTGGTAGGATATAATAAAAAAACATGTTAATGGATTGCACACACTCACATCATGGTGAATAGGCTGATGAACCACTCAATCTATCATCTCCACTGCAGAACAACCGGCCAACTTAGAGAACTCCCTATCAAATAACACAAAGATACAAGTCCCAGTCTCGTCCATAGCTTCAAACTTCACCATGAACCTAGCGCACCAGCCACTAAATTAGGGGCGCTTGTGAAGCATGGTTATTTTGAGTTGATAGATTGAAAAAAGAAAGAGGGCAAATCACCTAGGAATCACATTCTTCACTATCCCGCTACACTTTTCGCAAAAAAATCCATCCCCATCTGGAATAACTTTTTTCCATCCACCTTACATGAGTTGTAAAACCAGCCATGCTCATAACGAACATCGACAATTTCAGCTAACACCACATGCATCTTATTCTAGAGATTACATAAGGAAAAAATATAGCGCTTATAACATGTACAAGCAAAGCGATAAGAAATTAAACTAAATATATATGAATCACAAGTAAATCCTTGAATTTTTAAAATATTGAAATTTCTTTAAATTATGTCAAGAGTATATTTAAAAGACATTATTTTGTTGCTACGACAGGATTCAGATATCCTCATATATGTTTTAACTTTATACAAAGTAGGTGTAAAAAAAATATGACAATATTGAGATATTAATATATTTTTTTCAGCAATTATAAAAAAGTTGCACAACTTAATAAATATAACAGTATCACAAACCGCTAGCCCTCTACGTAGTCCTTGGATCTGAAGTCTATCTGGATTTCCCAGCAACTCTTCCGTGAGAGTTAAAGTACTCTGAGGTGTAATATGGTTTGGTGGCTATGAGATATCAACTTCTGCTACCTCAAATCTAGTGACGCATTGACATTATTAATTAATGATGTAAATACACCAATTGCTCAACTTGTATAGGCATAAGAAAAAGAAAAGACCACGCCAGGGAGAGAACGCACTTTTTAATGAAATTGACTACTTCTGTAAGTTTGGGGTGTATAAGTAGACGGGATGTATACATAGAGTTGGAGATCTTATTCCTATCTGGATGCACAAAAGAAGCATAAAGTGTTGTATCAGTCCATTTGCATGGGCTTACATAAAGAAAACCAAGGGAAAATTAAAATCAGAGAAAAACACTAACGGTTAAATTCTCGCGCCTTGCACCACTGGAGTATAATTATGACGGGGCCAGACTTGTGAGAGGCCATATATGACAGCAAGTCATCTGCAAATTCCCCCCAAAGGGTACACTCGAGAAATTCTAGACTGCAAAGAATCCACACGGTTATAACAACACACATTGAAGGTCAACAACACATGATGGATGATCAAATCATCGTGTGAACTTACTCTTCATTCACTAATTCTATGTTGACTCGATGCTGGGGCCATCCTTGCACTGTGCACTCTTCTAGTTGGCCCATAGCAGACACCCTCCCAACAATGTCTTGTCAAAAAATAAGTAGAGAGTAGATGCTTAGTGTCAAAAAAATAAGTGAGAAGTACAAAACACTTGGTCAGAATAACCTAACTCACTAAATAGGAAACAATCATCCAAGTATGAAGAGAGTATGTCAGAGAAATTCTTGAAAGCAAAACCATAGCGTGAGATGCTTTGATCATCCTTGTGAGGTTGGATAATGGTAGAAAACTGGAAGTTAACATGATATGGGTGTTCAGTTGGCCGATACGACCCAGTGGCAGGAACCATGACGAAATTAGGGAGCTCCATAACCGCGCCCTCTTCCAGATGTTTCTTTTGGTGATGAACAAATCCACTTCGCACAGACGCATAGACACGATCACCCTAAAAGCCAACAAATAATTAATAAAGGAAGGGTTACACCAAAAAAGAAACAAGAAGGAATGGCGAAAAATGCCAACAAAGTGTCTTGATACAACCCCTCACATGAATATCTTACATCACTAGCTCCATGGAGGATGCATCACCATGACCATGCCTAGCGGGCATATTCCACTTCCTGACAAGCCGGACACAAATGCGCCAGTTACGATGCTTAGGGGTCAATGCACGAACGGGATCAAAAACAGTAACTATAGCTTTACATAAGAAAATTGGAGACTTCAGTGAAAGATGAAAGCGTAGAGATAGAGCACCTGTTGTAAGGGCTCCTTGCGGATTTTAAAGGAGACACCAAGCAAGGGATTCAACAGCCTGTGAGTCAATAACATCCCGCATTAACTAAAGATGGCATGAGAGTGAGTAACTTCCCCCAAGATTGGAAATGCATGGAGGACGTGAGGGTAGAAGGTGCTGCAACAGTTCCAAAAACATCGTGTGAGATGACATGTTCATACTTTTAACCTACTAGGATATATTAATTAATTAATCCTCTCAAATATTGAAATAATCGAAAATGCCTTAAGGATTTTAGGATATAGAGTAATAAAATCTTAAATACCTTGAGGATTTTAGGATATAAAAATTATTAATTAATTATAAAATAATATCTGTGGGATGACATGTTCAATTTTTTAACCTACCAGAATTAATTAAATATATAATATGGTAGGAATCTTACTTTTAAAACGTACTCAATGTTTGAAACCTTGAATAATAAAAATATAGAGTAATACAATCTTAACTATCTTGAGGATTTTAGGATATAAAAATTATAAATTATTATTAAATGAGCCGTGCTGACGTGTCTCGTAGAGAGCCGCTTACTACTCTGCTTTTATATAGGTAAGATTTCTTGTGATTTTATTATTATATTTTAATATTCATATTTTTAAAATATGGGATAACATTCCAAAAACTACTGATGATCAATTCTATATTCTAATAAAAAATTATTCTTATAACTTGGAACTGGCCTGTGGATGAGGCTTCCTAAATGCAACTCTCTCTTATAATAAATATAAGACATATTTTGAGAGTTGATCTTAATGTTAAATATAGGATATCTTATCATATTTGTTAATCTTTTCTTGACTTATCCTTTATGATGCTCCCCTAATAATATTCAAAGAGGTGAGAGAAGGAGGAAATTGAGGAAAAATACTAAAATGTTTTAGAAAATATATTATTTTAACTAATTTCCTTAAATATAATGAAATTAGGTATATATATCTTACAATAAGAATAAGAGAGAGTACTAAAGTCCTAAAACTGACATTACTAGCAGAGTTCTATGCAAACAAGTATGAAGAATACATGGCTAACATAATCAAAACTTCACTCCAACCATCTAGACATAAACATACAATTATTAATTCATTATTATGACTACAAAAAATCACATCACAATAAAATCAAAACAATTCCAAGAAAATTTTCTAAATCAGCCCCTGCTTCATTTGTATTTGGAACAGAGCATACAGAGTATCTTCCTAAATTTCTGAACAAACAAGCGTGGTCATTCCAATTCGAGGGAAAATCCGGATAAGGGCCTAGACAAGAGAGAATGTTGTGTAATATACAATAATCCTCTATATTTATCTCTTCAAGTCAAAATCCTCTATATCTTTAGAAGACAAATAAAGGGGAAAAATAACATAGTGCAATCATGTGGCGTAAATCATATACATAACAAACTAAACAAATAACCATACATTCTTACGGGAAAAAATAAATTACCATGCAACATGGTCGCAATGCAAGTGTTTGAAAGCATAATTATAATATAAATAAATAACTGAACACCAAATTAAACAATATATTTGAAATATTACATTGAATAACATAGGCATAATCTCTCCTTATTTGTAGAAATTCACAGTGAACATTGAAAAAACTTCACAAAAGACTACAATAGCATGGTTCAATCACAATAATTATTTAATTACTTCGTGGAAATTTTTAAATATTTTTATCATGTCGAATTGAACCCATAAGAGGACCAATTTTGAAGGTCTGAGTGAACGAAAGAAAAATAAACGGAAGTCCTTATTGAAAGTGCTATGAATCTTCTTTCCTAAGGGTTGAGTTAGAAATTATTTATGCGTGATACTTGCTGCTTCTTTTTTTGTATTTTGTGCTAACTTTTTCCCAAGTGGCGGATCAAACACCATTGTGTTGTGAGTTAGCATATGCTTGATACTTCCTCCAACTTGCTGACCAATAATGAAATTTGTTCTATTTTTGTGGGTGCTGAATTTGTCTTGTGAAATCAAATTCTATATTCTATAAATTATTTCAGGACAATTTATAAATATTTTTGGCCTCCATTACCTTCTTTACTTTAAAAAATATAATCTCTAAAATTTCCGGCATAAAAAATTTCCTTTAACTATTTTTTCTTGATTTTCAGGAAAAAATGCCAATAATTTTCAGAAATCAACTTTAAAATTATCTAAGCCACTTTTAGTTTCAATCTCCATAATAACATTTCATAATGCTTCCTCACTTTTTCTAAGCACTTAAATATTTTTAATAATTATCTTAAGTATCTTCTTTATGATATACATTTGACTTAAGTGTGCTTAATAGTTTATTTAATTCAAACTTATTATTGAGCTTCTAGACCCAAAATTTAGGATGATTACATATACTAACCACCAAATAGTTGAGAGGGTCAAGGTTAAAGAGAACATAGGGAGTTTGGTCAGGCTTAATTTCATAATTAAAAACTTATACTTTAATTTTTTGTCCATCAAAATAATTACAATTTTTAGGATCCTTATTAATAAATATTTTTCCATTGGCCCTTCTCTCTAATTTTTCTTTTCCTAATTCAAGTCAAAATTTTTCCTCTCCTCCAAATCCTCATACCAAGTTATCCTTTAGGGTCTATTTGGCAGGAGGGAAATGGAGAGAAAAGGATGAGAAAGAAAATTTTTATGAGTTATATTTTAAAAAATGGAGAAATAGGGTTATAAAATTTTTATAAAGATAAGATGTAAAATAAAAAAGTAAGAAAATTAACTAAAAACTTCAAACCCTACTTCTTTAACTTTTTTAAATCCAAGTCCTAAAAATTTTTCTTCCCCTCTCTTTCCCTCCAAATCCCTCATACCAAATAGTCACTTAAGTTATAAATCCAGACAATATATGTGGCTTGAAAATTTGGTGCCAAGAGGTTATGGTGAATCAAATATGCTTAATTTGACTGAGTAATTGTGAATCTTGTTTTATTTTGATGGTATTTGAAAATTAAGAGAGAAATGTTGTGGGTTTCACCAGTTTTCGTTTTCGGTCATTCTTCATTTAAATTAGTTTCATTAGTTCATTATCACAAAATGCTAGAAGAATTGTCCGCAGATATTTCAAATTCAAAGGCAAAGCACAATGAAATTGGGAAAAAAAAAAAACACACACACACACACACACAAACAAAATAAGGGACTGTTTGGTAATAAGAAACTTCAACAGGCAAGGAACTCAAGGGTTTATTCCCAGTCCCTCCAAATCCATTCTTCATCTATAGATGAAATCGAAGTAGAATCGATGTGTATATATAATTTTTTTGTCGAAATGTGTATATATAATTTCACAAATTTAAATAGGGAAAATCCTATATAAAACTGCTTGAAATAGGAAAATTCTAAATCAAGTTGATAAATTTAATAAATCCCTAATTAAGTTATCAACCTAATTTAGGATTATAAAATATGAGTTAAATAATTTTATAGCTCTCTTTTAGTCTCATCTCTCCTCTTAAAAGTGTTTCAATGCTTTATAACTTATTTTTTTTAACAAGTATATGTATATGAACATTAATGTATAATAAAATAAAATATAATTAGTTTAAATCAAACAATTTTTTTGTGATTTGGAAGGATCTTCAAAAATTATTCAAGACATAAAAAAAGAAGAAGCATATAATCCCAAAAAAAATTAAATAATATTTAGTTAAATATTGAGAAAGCATATGAAGATTTTAGGGATCTGAATCTGTCTAACCAAATCAGGATTAACACTAGCAATGTTAGTCAAATAGAGAATAATCTAAGAGCAGTCATAGAAGAAGCTCAGATGCAAGATAAGTCTATTACTGACATGATTGCAAAGGGAGAAACTCAGGAATATGACTTGTCATTAGGTGGGCTAGTCAGATACAAGAAGCGAATATATGTTCCACCACAAACAGAGTTGAAATGACAAATCCTGGAAGAGGCACACAAGAGTAAATATACTCTGCATTCAAGAGCAACTAAGATGTACTACAATTTGAAATTCACATATTGGTAGCCAGGTATGAAGAAGGATGTGACAAGGTTTGCTGCTCGTTGCCTTACATGTCAGAAAGTCAAAGCTGAGCACCAACGACCTTTAGGGCTACTGTAAAACCCTGCAATTCCTGAGTGGAAATGGGAGAGCATCACTATGGATTTCGTGACAGGATTACCAAAGGTCCGGAATCATAATGCGATATGGGTGATAGTAGATCAATTCACAAAAACAGCTCATTTTCTCCCAATCAGCATTCACTACTCTCCTGATAAATTTGCAAACATCTATATCAAGGAGATAGTGTGATTACATGGTACCACAAAGAACATCATATCTGATAGAGATTCTCAATTCACTTCCAAGTTTTGGAAGGCAGTGCATGAGGCTTTGGGTACTAAGCTCCAATTCAGTACGGCCTATCATCCTCAGACAGATAGATAAACTGAGAGAACAATTCAGATACTAGAAGATATGCTTAGAGCATGCGTGATTGATTTCAAAGGTAGTTGGGACCAATTCCTTCCTTTGGCGGAATTCACATACAATAACAGCTATCATTTGAGCATTCAAATGGCTCCCTACGAAGCGCTGTATGGAATGAAGTGCTAACCACCCTTGTGCTGGGCAGAGCTATCTGAGAGGCAAATATACGGGCCAGATATTGTTGATAAACAACGGAACAAATAAAGTTGATTAAGCAAAGGTTACTAGCTGCACAAAGTCGACAAAAGAGCTATGCTGACAAGAGGCGAAAACCTCTTGAGTTTGAAGTTGGAGATCACGTATTCATGAAGGTTTCGCCTACTACTGGCATTGGCAGGGTGTTAAAGGTGAAAAAGATGAGCCCAAGGTACATTAGTCCTTTCAAGATCTTGTCTAGGATTAGGCCAGTAGCTTATCAAATAGTTTTACCCCCAAGTTTGAGCAAACTACATAATGTCTTTCACGTCTCACAGCTGAAGAAATATCAACCTGACCCAGAACATGTGATTGAATACGAAGAGGTAGACGCGTGAGATGATTTGACATATGAGGTCACACCAAACCGAATCATTGATCGGCAGGAAAAACAACTGAGACACAGGAGTATTCCATTCATTAAAGTGGTATGGAAGGGGTTATCTCCTAGAGAAACAACTTGGGAAGCTGAAGAAGATATGAAGAGACGTTACCCAAAATTTATGTCTTCATATATGTAACAAATTTCGAGGATGAAATTTATTTTAATGGGGGGGAATTGTAACATCCCAAAAAATTTAATGTAAGGATTAATTTATGGAAACTAGATAATAAGCTAAATTATGGAACCTACAAAATTTAAGGAATCTTAAATTAGAAAAAGGGAAAAATTAGGGTCTAGTGTGTGTAATTAATACGATAAAAATATACCTATATGTATATATAAAAAACTTACCGACACACACACCCACACTTAGCATTTTATAGGAGCACGTTCAGCCCCCACATTGCATTATATTTCTCTTTATCATTAACAAACACATGTCCCATACATATACTTACATTTGCACCCTCCTTTAGATAGACATACATATTCATGCCATTTGGAAACCACCGAAACCTAACACCATCACATGCACCCCTTATGTAATCAAATACCCATCCCCTTCAACTCTTTGTCTTTCGTCCAGCAGCTGAAACAAAGAAACAGAAAAATAAGATAGAAAAACAAAGGAAGAGAGTGAGATGTGAGTAACCGAAGGAAGAGAACGATCGGTAAAGTGGATCAAGGAAGCTCTAAACCTTATACGCAACTCCATATTCTGGTACAAGTGAGTCTTCTCTACCTCTTCCCATTATTATTTCATTTTTGGGGTTGTTCATGAGGATTCATGGCTGCTGTAATTAAGATAGTTCGTCGGAAAGTTGTTGTCACCAAAACCAATGGTTTTATAATGATTTTGGGTGATATTTGTGGTGTTTTTGATTCTGTAATCACATCCCCAAATACAAAGAACATGTTTAGGAGTATGTAGAGTCGAAATATTTGAGATTTGAGTGAAAAACCATGGTTGTATGTAAGTTTTCTCAACTCTGTTTTGGTCGCCGGAAAACAGAGTTTCTACCGAAAATTTACAGAAGCTCAAACGGAAGCTATAGATAGATTTTTGATCTAATTCTTTTTTATGTGGAAATTTTAGGATGTTTAGTATGAAATAGAATAAAAAAGAACACAATTTTGTGTCAAAATAAATGAGTTATTGAATTTTGAAGACAGACTGTCAAAACTGATGTTTTTAGAAGTCAGTCCATTTCGTGTTCCGTTTTGACCACCTGAATCATATCCAATAATTATGAAATTTTAGATGGACATAGTAAACATAACAAGATTTAAAATGAGTGGTATAATGAATCATTTGAATATCTGTAGAGAGAGTTATGATTTTCAAAAGCTGGGTTTAGAAATAGGTGCAATCCTGGAAGTCCAGATTCTAGTAGTTGGTTTTGTGGTGTTTTTGAATTATGTAATCTTTCCCAATGGCCATGAAAATTTCCATAATTAAAGCATATATTCTAAGCTTTAATTTTATATATATTTTGTGTTAATTAGATTAGTATATTAAGAGATATAAATTTTTGAAGTTGGTTGCTCTCAAACTGTATTTCTGGAAAACAGATTGGATATGTCGAAAGTTTGGAAACCCAAACCTTCACCAAAAATTATGAAACTTTCCAGATTTAAAATAGACATCCAGAGTTTTAATTTTATGGGTATAACATAATTTTTAGACAAGTACATTAGGAAATATGAATTTTCAAATTTGTGTTCTATTTCTAGAGAGTAATCTGGAATAGGGGTATTTCGGGAAATTCTGGGAGAAATATGGTTGAGTTGAGCATATTTTTTTCTATGAAAATATATTTCAATAGCTTCATTTAGGCTTTGGACCCAGTTAATTTCAATTTTTCTAGAATTAGTTATGATTTTTCAAAGTTGACTGAAAAATCTGCCAATTTGCTGAAAAATAGTGAAATTGCACTATGCAAAATTGTATTGTGTAGAAACCGCTGAAATTGAGATAACCAGCATAATATGATTAAAGGAAGTAGTAATACAAGTAATAACAAATTACTTGTTAATTTTAATTTATAGGAATTGATAATAGCCCGAGCAGAAGAAAAAGTTTTGGATAAACAGCCGGATTGAGAAAGGATCCAGGTAATAACTCTTTCTTGCATGTATTGTGTGATTTTCTATATGTTGAATATTTGATTTTTTTGTAATATGAGCTAGTGTCTTGGATACACCAATTTGCCAAGTTGTGGTCAGGGACCCAACAGGGGCGCCGAGTAGACCATAGTGCAAACATGTCGTTTGGCCTTGGGCAAGTGCACATATATTTGTGATCATCTTACATGATATGGCATTACATATTTATTTTCGTATTCTATATATCAGATTGTATGTTACTATTGAGATTCATTTGAATCTCACCCTTTTTCAACATATAAAAATATTCCAGCAGAAAGTAGCGGCTCTAAGGGCAAATTTGTAATTACTGGTGACTAAGGTCCGGTTCTAGTGAGACTGCAACTGGTTATCTTTAGTTTCAAATTTTATTCCTTTTAAACTCTGTATATATTTTTCAAATATCGAGAAAAACACTTATTGAGAAAGGTGAAAACTCATTGCGCTCTAAGTCTTGAAAGCGAACATTCATACATTATAAAAAAAAAAGCATAATCACAAAATTAATGCTTGAATTGCTAAATCCATTTCACTAAATATAACAAAAAAATAGAAATTAAACTTAAATAGATAATGGTAATAAGGTGTTTTCTTAATACTTGCAATTGGTAGATAGCGGTTTTTTAGAATTGAACAACTAACTACTCTAATTTTGAGATTAGCCGCTTCCCCTCTCAAAACAAATATCTTTTGTAGGACTCGGACTCAAGACACGCGGGGCCTTACATTGTTAAATAAATAAACTCTATGTTGTTATGGTGTTATCACAAGCATCAAAGAAAAATTTTAAAGATAGATAATAGAGATAACATAATTAGAAAGGAAGAAAATAGGAACATTATGGACAAAATAAGGGAGTTAAAGATTTTCTTGATCTGCAACCTTATCAGAAGCTGAACACACAAATTTGTGGTCTTGAGAATGAAATTTTTGGAGTCAACTCAAGTCTATTCTTTAAGGATGTGTTTGGTTCAACGGATGTTAGGTTAGGTGTGGTTTATTTAAGTTAGATTAGGGGAGGTTATAATTTTATTTGGTTCAAGAGGAGGGGAGGGGAGGTTTGATTTCTTATTTGATTTAGAAGGGAAGGTGAGGGTAGTTAATTATAAGCAAACAAAAATACCCTTCTACATATTTTTCTTTTTCTTTTACAATGTATTATTAATAATTATTATTTACAATGTATTATTAAAAACTCCTAACTAATCTTTTGCAGGATCATCCTTTGCAGCTGCAAGCCTGGCTGCACTTGTAAATGTAGCTTCATTTGGAAAAACTTCGTCAACTAACATTTGCTGAACAATCTCAAAACCCCTTTTAAGGCCTAAATTTAATGTGTTTTCATCACTCTTTTTGTCTATTTTGACATAAGCATGAGAAGAACAGAGGTATAGTAATATGTTATAATGATGTACATTCAATGCAACACCATTAATACTTCGTGCCTCATCATAAAGCTTAAGTGCCTCAAACATGTCCCCACCCTTTGAGCATTCATTTAACTTGTGCTTTAGGATTCCTTCAGGAAATTCGTTCAGAGCTTTTCTCTTAGCTTTGTTTGAAAGCCTACTAGTAATTTCTCCAGAGCACTCAGTTAATGATGTGGCTGTTTGACTCAAAGTGCTCAAACTAGATGTCTGGTCCACTAAGAAACCATATGAACATTTTTTGTTCATTATGCACTTCATATTGATAGAAGAACTGTATTTACATAGACAAGCAGAACCATAGCGAAATTTCCAGCAAGTGAATGGCCTTAGACATTGGGTGAAGAATGAAAGATGTGGAGTGAGTTTAACCACCAGACAGCTGCGTAGCATGACTTGTCAGCTTTGAGCATAACAAGTTGACTATGCAGCCTCCTTTCTATGCAGATAAAAAGATAAACCGTATATGTAGCTTTTCTTATCCACAACTCGGAGAAAAGCTTGATCAACTAAATATGGTAATAGTCTTTACAAATAAATATAAGATAGAACTTCAATTCTTAATGAAAATCTTCCTTGGTGTCAACTTGTCTCTGATAAGGAGTTAAAAGAGCATATGCATACAATGTCACCACATTGCATATGACGCTACCTGGGTTTGGAAGAGTTGAATGGCTGTAACCTCCATGATCCACTCTAAATCAGAATAAGATAAAGAAATCTCATGGGAAATAAGATGTGCAACTTGTCGGCTCCCTTATAACCACATTCACAAGCAACAAAGGAAAAGACAATGCAGCAATATAATTGAAAGTTAAGATTCCACTATCTTTCTGCCAAATAAAAAACTCCAGGGGACAGCATTTCAATTGATGAAGGCATGTCAGATCATCAAAAAATTGCATCCTAATATCCTAGATAAAAATAAAAATCAATTGCAGATTTACACCTATCCCATTCGATCAATACACATTCAAGCCTTCAGTTTATGTTTGGATCAGCGTTTTGAGCAACCCAAAACACAATTAACCCATCTAAACACCAAACACTACAAAAAAACAAAGTAATTTCCAACGAAATTTGTAACAGAACAGAGGTTTTTTCCCGTCGCAAACCATTTTGAGATGGAATTTCTAATGGAAAAAATTCTGTCAGAAAAAATGAAGTCGCAAATTGATTTGCGATATAATATGACTTTCTGTCTCAAATTGCAACGGATTTTCCGTTGTAACTTAATTCCGTCTCAAATTGCCACAGAATTTGTGACGGAACTTTTCGTGGCATTTTGTGAGGGAATTTGCCACGGAAATCTGTGGCAAATTGCAACAGAATTTTTTTCGTCTCAAATTCCTTGGCAAGTTGCGACGGAAAATTCCATTCCCTGGCAAATTTGACTACGCAAAACCTCCAGCCGGTAGCCACCACCGCCGACCACTGCCAACTCACCTCTGACCGCCTATGTGTTGGTCGGTCGCCACGTATCCCGGTCAACTGCAATATGTCACCCTCCATCATGTGTCACATGGCACCCTATGTCGCCCTCCACGTGTCGATAGCACAAATTGGTTGCATTTTGTGACCAAGTTGAGATTTGAAGCAATGACCTCTTACGCGTGTGCCAGTGCCTTTGCCAGTTGAACTAGGAACAACCTGTGTGATTTAAATGAAAAATCATATATATATATATATATATATATATATATATATATATATATTAGATAATATACTATATACAAATACAAATTATATAAATACAAAAAAAATAAAATGAATACAAAAAAATAATAAAAATTTAGATATAATATTTATGTAACAAAAATAAGGAAACTAAATATATATATACCAAAATCGGACAGATGGGATGCAAGAAATCATAATCAGGATATAAAGAACAAATTATGGGGTTGACCGAATATGATCCGGGTTATGGAAGGATCTATGCCATCTTTCATGCATAGAATATATTATAGGGTATCAACACAAGGATCCCCAACCTTCTTCCTTCAGATCATAACAGCACAGCCTTCCTTCGTTTCCTACTGGAGGCGTACCATAATATATATCCTTTATATGAAAATTATAATAACATGCATCTCATAATCCCATTCTAGACCGTACTCATTTAGATTCTGATAAAACTACTCCCCTAAATCCCTATAAGGAGTTTAGAACTCCATACCTTAGATGCCGATTAAAATTCTCAGATTCTTCTTTCCACGTATATGTTGCTGTAATGAAGGTTATTTAAGAAAAGGTAGAGAACAAGAACTCAAGATATTGGAAAACTGGATGCTTGTATTCAGAATTGATTACAAGGATTGAAAACTCGATGCTCCAGAATGAAGCTTACAAGTAGTTTATATAGACTTGAAATTAAACTAGGGTTTACAGACTCTGGTTACATTACAACTATAGTTTACAAACCATGATTACTTTATACAGACTCTGGTTACTTTATTTCTAACTCTGGTTACTTTTCTTCACGTGCTTTCTTCTTTTTCTTTGTCTTCTTGTCTTAGTGCTCCATTATTCTTCTGAGTGCTTCTTTCCATTTCTTGTATTCTTCTGCCGACATTTCTTCATCTAATTCTTCAATTTCCTTTTTGATCTTTTTCACTTTTGATTTTATTTTCCTGAGCTTCCTCCTAATTTTACTCATCTTCTTTTGGATTCTTCTGAGGTCATTGTCTTCAGTCATTTTCTTGTCTGTCATTAAAGGATGTCTTCATTAATTGGAATTTCTCCTTCTTTTTCTCTTCTCTGTTCTTCTTTGCAGTATATACAATTATGGACTGGATACTCAGACAAATATTTACAAACTTTCTCGGCTGTTTCTTCTTCATGATCCATTTCATTCTTCTTAATTAAATCATACCACTTATGGAATTTTGCATGTGTTCCATTAGTGGATTTTCCAAGGGAATAAATACAAGTTAAATCACTAGTATAATATACCCAAGGAATTTCTCCTATATTAACTGCTATTCGATTCATTTCCACAAATATTATATGATGGTCCTGAGCTCTTATATTGGAGATTCTGAACTGAAATTCTTCATCATCTTCTATTTCTTCCTTAATCTCTGGATCAAACTCAATTGGTTTCTTTGTTGTTCCAAGTCTGATTAAATTAATTGGGTGATAAAATTTGTCTGGTATAATCTCAGCAACAGTAGAATAACATCTGATGAAAACTCTATGTTGCAAGACTATCTTAATGTAATTTTCTACGGCTTCTTTAAATCTAGGTGGGAATAATTGGATTTCTCTTAGGTCCTGAGATGGATATATTGTTTGAATTAATCCATAGGTATATAAAGTTCTGGTTATTTCTGGTGGTGTTCCTGGGTAAATAATGGCTTTATTGATGGCATAATGGGATACATACTTAATGGTCTTATGGGTTAAAGATAAGGTATTTAATCTTTTGATAATGGTCTTATAAAACTGATATTTTTCGGTGAGACTAAAGGTTTCTGGATTATTGGGTTGTCTAGAAGTTGAGGCTTTAGAAGTGTTATAGGCTATTACAGATTTGTCTGGTATAGAGGTTTTATATTTAGGACTTGGGCTTTTTTCTTGGACTTGGACTTCTTTTTGTTTTTGGGCTTGCTGGTCTTTTATTATTTGGGCTAAAGAGTTTTTTCCTGGGCTTTGGGTAGATGACCCAATTTCTTGGATTTGGGTAGAAGACCCAATTATAGTTTTCTGAGTAGATGACTCAGGCTGGGTAGGTGACCCAATTACAAGTCTTTCCATGTGATTACTCTTCTTTGGCGAAGGTTCCATGATTGGTTCCTTCTTTACTCTTTTTTCCAGGTCATTTACTTTAGTAAATAATTCGTTTACTGAGCTAGTAAGGTTCGCTACAGAATTAGATAAATTCTGCACACTATTACTCACTTGGCTTCCAAGTAAACTCATATTTACTTCAAGCATATTCATCTTCATTACTAGATGTGTCATAAATGGATTTTCCTCTTGTACCTCATTTAGAGGAATTTGACTTACAGGGCTGTTACTCATTCTTTTTCCTGGTTCCATCTGCTCAAATAATCAGCAATTAGATTATTTTTTCCTTTGATATATTCGACATCATAATCATAGTAAGACATATCACTATGTCATTTTAATAACATTTTATTACTCAATTTTCCATTCTTTATTCCATTTTTTAACCATCCTTTTACTTGTGTATTATCAGTTCTTATTATAAACTTACAATTTACTATAAATAATTCAAATTTTTCTACTGCTTTCTTTATTGCTAAAAATTCCTTCCAATTAGAATGATAATTACTTTGGGATTCATTAAATTTTCCACTTGCATATCTTGTTATTTTTTCTATTCCTTTACTGTCTTCAAAATACAAAGCTGCACCCCAATAATTTTCAGATGCATCAGTGTATATTATCCATCTTATATTTTCTTCTAAAGGTATAGTTAATTTTGGCAATTTATTACATAAAACTTTTATTTGTTCTATTATCTTCTGAGTTTCTTCGTTCCATTTCCAAATTGTTTTTTCTCCTGCTAACTTAGATACTTTTGATGTTAGTTTCGATAAATGAGGTATATAATTTCTAGCTTGATTTACTAATCCTAAAAATGATTGTAGTTCCTTTTTATTATTTATTCTTGGAAATTCTTTCACTTTTTGACTTATATGATCTTGCAATTCCATTCCATCTTTTGAAATTATTTGTCCTAAAAATCCTATTTTTTCTTTTCTTAGTTCAGCTTTCTTGGGAGATATATTTATTCCTTTTTGTTCTATTAATTCCATAAATCTCTCCAGATGTTCTTCATGTTCTTTTCCATTTTTTGAGAATATTAATATATCATCAATATAAATTACAGCAAAATTTCTTATTGGACTTAATAATTTAGAAACATATTCTTGGAATATACTTGGACTGTTGTGAAACCCCATAGGTAACACATTCCATTCATATAATCCTTCTGATGTACTAAAGGCTGTATATTTTTTACTTTCTTCTTCTAATTTTATTTGAAAAAATCCTGATTTACAGTCAAATTTACTAAATATAGTTTTTCCTCTTATTAAATTAAACAATAATTCCATTTTAGGTATAGGATATCTATTTCTTATTGCTATTTCATTTAACTTAGTATAATTAATTACCATTCTTGATTTTCCTCTTTTTTCTTCACTGTGTTTTACCACTATCATTGCTGGTGATGAGTATTCAGATCTACTTTCTCTTATTAAATTATATTTCTTCATCTAATTCTATTACAATTTAGTTTCCTTATTTTTGTTACATAAATATTATATCTAAATTTTTATTATTTTTTTGTATTCATTTTATTTTTATTGTATTTATATAATTTGTATTTGTATATAGTATATTATCTAATATATATATATATATATATATATATATATATATATATATATATATATTTCAATAACAAATATGAATTAATAATATTTTTTATTTATATTATAATTTAATATTTTTTTCCAAAAATTATATTATAATTTAATAATATTTTAAATTTTAAATTATAATATAATTAATATATAATAATTATATTAATAATTAATTAAATAAATCATAATAAAAAATTTTAAAAAAGTTAATTAACACATATTTCTGATGGAATTTTCAATGAATAAATTTTTTTCAAATTTTCTGACTGAATTTCCATATGTAATTCCGTAAAAAACGTTATGTTAGGATTTACGATAGAATTTCCTACGTACGTTTTCCATCGGAAACTTTCTGATGGAATTTCCGACTATCTTTAAACGATTTTAAGTAAATATATTAAGTATACATTTTACTATATTTCACACACCCATGCACATAGAGGTTTTTTTTAAAAGTTTTGTATTGATGTAAACCGTTTTATGAAATTTTAAGTGCCTTTTGCATCTTTTTTCTAAAATATCTATAGAAGTATATGAAATTTACATGCTGCTTGTCAAAAATAGTAATTAATATTATTAATTCTTATTAAATAATAAATGTGAATTCACTCTCTCTTCTTTTTTTCAAATTTGCTGATTATATCATCTTATGCTCTCAATCAAAAAGATTAAGAAAAATTAGGTATAAGGATTAAAATGGTGATGGTCAATTATAGATTTACAATCCAGCTTCAAGAATTATCAATTCAGATTTCTGAAACTCTCTTAAAAGTTCTTTGATAGATTTTAAAATTTATAATGCAACTTCAAGGACTGATCATTTCTCAAAAACATTGATTAGTATAAACCTTTTTTTTCGCTTTTCCTACCAACTAAACAAAGATTTCTCAAGAAAGTCATAAACTTGAAAATTAGTGAGAAGAAGAAATGCAAGGAAGATAATAGAGCAATTAATATATAATAAATAGATTAATCATTAATTAAATAAACCATAATAAAAAAAAATTTAAAAATTAATTAATACATATTTCCGACGAAATTTGTGACAGAATTTGAGACAGAAATTTCAGTCACAAATTTCGTTAGAAATTTTGATTTGAGACGGAATTTCCAACAGACTTTTTTTTGTGGGAAATTTCTGTCATAAATTTTGATTTTTTTGCAGAATTTCCGTTGAAAATTCCGATTTGTGATGGAATTTTTCTGTGGGAAATTTCCGTCGCAAATTTTGATTTTTTTCTATCAGAAATTTCAAATTTGCGACGGAATTTTTGACAAACTTTTTCCGTTGGAAATTTTTGTCGCAAATTTCATCAGAAATTCTGATTTGCGACAGAATTTTTGACGAACATTTTTTATGGGAAATTCCATCACAAATTCTGCCGAAAAATTTGTGATGAAATTTTCAACGGTTTTTAGACGATTTTTCAGAAAGAATTTTTTTCTATCTCAAATTTTGTCAGTAATAAACAGGTTTTTCGTTGTGAAACAAGACATTCAGAAACAACAAGTGCAACAAAGGAAACTTGCCACAATAGAGGGAGAGAGAAGAATCAGAAGATACTAAATATCGACATTCATGACTTCACATTAAACGTCACTCAATCCCTCTCAATAACAGAGCCATGGGCCATGGAGGAACTGAGGGGACAAGTAGACGTTCACAGATTCGGGGAGATGGAGATGTGTAAGAGAGAAGTGGAGTAATAATTAGAGACAAAGTTAAATCCTGTACGTTTTGCGAGGGAAGAAAATTGGATAATTTTATGGGATGACTCTGGTGAAATGCGTGGGACCAAAACCAAGAAACCAATCAAAGAAGTGAAGTGGGTAATGGGATGGAAGGTTTCACAAGTGAGGGCAGTTTTGGAATTTTGAAAAATTATCATAGATAATTTAGTCACAATTAGACACAATTATTCTTTCCCCTATAAAAAACCCTAAATTTAGAAGTTTTGTAAGGGAGGGGAGGTGGCTACTAAAAACCAAAAAACCCTCCCTCCCCTCACCTCCCCTACTTCCAATCAAACATTTATTTTTAATCTTCAACCCTCTTCTCACCTAACCTCCCTTTAAAAAACCTTCAACCAAACAAAGCCTAAGCCTTTAATAATATTTTTCATTTTTTTTCTGGCTGCAATTTTTTTAATTTGAAAGTTATATTTTACTTGTCACTTGTCACTTGTGACATTATGTTTAGAAAACTAAGATAAGCTTTTTGGCGCATACTGCGTGAGAAAAACCCTAAAAGATCCTTAAATAAAATAGGATAAATATAATTTTTGGTATCTGAAATTTAGCCCGATTTTGGTTTTGGTCCCTCTAGTTTGATATCGGTGGTTTTAGTTTCTCAAGTTTACTTCGTTTATCACAGTTAATCCCTTAAGTTGGAAATTGGTAGTTTTAGTCCCTCAAGTTTGCTTCGTTTATAATTATTGGTCCCTCAAGTTTAAAAAGGACTTGATGGCCAAGTTATGAAACCCAGACTAGACCAATCAGTTTAGCCTGAAAACTAGCAAACCAGTCTATAAACTAGTTTGGTCCGGAAATCAACCCGATTCAGTTTTTTTCTTTATACTTTCATATTAATAACTCTTAAATCTTCATTTTCTGACCAATTTGGTCACAATTAAACTACAATTTGACTTGAGTCTGATTTATTGACCCTTGACCAAATACCCTAGTCGGTTCAGCGACCGATCTGGATTTAATTACCTTACTTAGTGGTGTCTTTGACGGAGTTAATTCTTTTGATGTGACGCTAATACCGTTAAAATAATATGTGTCATGCCTTTTAAGACAGTTGATATGACAAATATACTATAATATATTATATTATGCTAAAAAAGAAAAAAGGGCATTAAAATGAAACTCACGAGCCTAGAAAGTATGATATATATAAGCTATTTTTAGCTTGTACGTTTCATTTTGATATCACTTTTTTCCTTTTTTTTTTAAGCACAATATAATATATTATAATATATTTAACATATCAATTGCCTTAAAAGGTATAACACATAAGCTATTTTAATGGTGTTAGCATCACGCACTACTACAAAAAAAGCTTTTAATAGCGCACCTCTAATGACGCTTCTCAAAGAAACGCCGTAGGTAATTTTTTTTTTAAAGGGGAAAAATTATAAACTATGGCGCTTTTTATTATAAACGTCGGCTAAGGGCATTGTCTTGAACGGAACTTCATATTTGGTATAAGAAAAAAAAATATAGTAAAATAACACTAAAAAAATTATACCTTAGCCGGCGCTTTTAAAAAAGCATCGGCTAAGATTAATACTTTAACCGGCGTTTTTTTTTTAAAACGGCGGTTAAAGCAAGCCTTTATCCGGCGCTTCATGTGAAGCGTCAGAGTTGAGTATTGCCATAAGGAAATAAGGCAATTCATTGCCTTATATATATTAAAGGCACGCAATATATAATTGCGTGCCTTTTATATATATATAATATTAAAATAAATATATAAATATTAAATATATATTATATATAAATATAAAATTTTTTATCTATAATATTTGAAATTGGGTTCGTTATATCTGCTAATTTCCTTTGAAGATATAATTTAAAATTAAATTTTAATTATGATGTAAAATTAAACAAAGTAAAAATAAAAAACCTATGTTAAGCATATATAAAGTATGAGAGATGAAGGCCAGATCTAGGGAGATTGTAAGAAAACATGTTAAGTTACTTTAAAAAATATATTTTTAATTATAAATTGTATGTTAAATTACACCTTAACTTTAACCAGAAGCATTACCTTAACCGGTGCTTTTCCAAAAATGCCAGTTAAAGTCCACCTTTAGCCGGTGCTTTTGAAAAAATGTCAATTAAAGTCCACCTTTAGCCCGCGCTTTTGAAAAGACGCCAGCTAAAGATGGTTTAGGCAATATATTGCCTTTATCCGACGCTTCATCAGGAAGCGTCAGAGTTGAGACAATATATATGAATTACCACATTTGTGTGTGTATGTGTGTGTGTAATATATTATATTATATACTATTAAATAATATTATATATATATAATATTATAACATTAAATAACACGCACGCGCGCGCGCGCACACACACACACACACACACACACACACACACACACATATATATATATATATATATATATATATATATATTATATTTCTTTTAAAGTAATATATATCTATTTGCCTTCAACAACACTTGTTTAATTAGAATTTTTTTTTCCATTATTAAAAGCTATGACGCTTGTTAGCAAAGCATCGAAGCTTCTTCAAACTTTGTATGACGCGCGCTTATATAATAAGGTTCTATTTTAACTTTTCACCAGCCCGCCATTATTATTTTCCTTGCGTGCTCTCCAACTCTCAATTTCCTAGAGCTCTATTACTCCACCATCTCTTCTTATTCCTTCAGTCCCTACTCTATTATCTTGATCCATATTTTCTACAGAAGCCCTTTAACTTGTAAGTGTTTTTATATATATATATATAAGCTTAAATCTGTATGTTTTCTTCTTCTTCTTCTTAGTTAAAATATGTCATAAATCTTATATATATGCTTAATTTTTTTTCCAGATATTTACTTGAAGTTTCAACTCTGCCTTCTTAAACTTGCTATACATTGTAAGTTTTTAATTTTTGAGGTTAAATTTGTATTTTTTCTTCTTCTTCTTTTTTAGTTAAAACCTGTCATGAATCTTATATGTATGCTAAATTTTTTTTTTCTAGGTATTTACTTGGAGTTCTTCCATGCTTGATAGATGAAGATGAGAATTCAATATTGCAAAGGATACCTGCAAGTTTGATGATGGATTTGAATGTAAATACAGATTTAGGGTTTCATTAGAAAAATAAAAATTATTACATAAAAATTATTTTTTTTTTAAAAAAAGACCTCCTACATCGCTTTTGTAGGGAAGTGCCAGAGGAAGTGTATCTTTTTTTTTAAAAAAAAAACCTACAACACTTTTAGAAATTTAAGAAGCACCGTAGGTTGTTTTTATGGCACTGGAAGCTACGACGTTTCCCAAGCGTTATAATATTTGTAAAAATAAACGTCGTTTATAGTGTTTTTTATAGTAGTGATGTCGGACGAATTAAAGCCATCAAAGGTGCCACCAAGGCCTTTTCAATCTTGAGGGACTAATGGTAATAAATAGAGTAAATTTGAGAGACCAAAACCATCGACTTCAAACTTGAGGGATCAAAATCAAAATCGAGCTAGACTCTAAGGATCAAAAATGATATTTACCTAATAAAATATCTTATTTTTGAAAATGCGTAGAATTAACAAAATTTTCTTATTAAAAAAAAGAATTAATAACATTTATTGTGATTTTATTATTATAGTTTAATATTTAGATTTTTAAAATTTGGGTGACTAATGGCACTCGTGGCTAAGGCTCCCAAGTTAGTTACAAAATCTCCCTTCTAGGATCGATTCAGGTCATATCTCAAAAGTTGGAGCCAATAAATTTTGTTCGAATTTACTCCCTCTTATCCTAATTAAATTTGTTTAGACTATTTGTATTTATATTTTTTTCTCCAAACATATTAGTTTGATTAATAAAATGATATATAATTTAAAGATACATAATAAATGATATGATTAAATAATTTATTTGACTTCCTTAATCTTTTTAAATAAAGTTAACTTTATCTTATATCTAGAACGGGAGGGAATGATATTTATAGTGCAAAGTGTAACATCCCAAAATTTTTTCAAAGGCTAAGGATTAATTTATGAGAGTTAGATAGTAAGCCAAATTATGGAAGTTATAAAATTTAAGGAATCTTAAATTAGACAAAGGAAAAAATAAAGACCTAGTGTGTGTAATTAATAGGATAAAAATATACATATACATATATATATATATATATATATATATATATATATAATAATTAAAACACACACACCATTTTCCCACACTTCACACGCCATGCACACACACACCCTTTTCCCACACTTCACACGTCATGCACACACACACAATCATCTAATTAAATAATACACACACACTACCCACATGGCGCACACACATATTTTTAATTATTAAAAACAACACCCTCTCTCTCACTCTCTTAATCATCCGAGACACACAACACACACTTCACATATTTCTCAATTCTCATTAGCCAACATCCAAAAAGAAAGAAAAGAGAGAGTGAGTGAAAAAGAGAGAGAGCAAGAGATACATAATAGAGAAAGAGAGATACGTAAGAGTGATCGGTGCTACCAGAGGAAGGAAGAAGTGATTACAAATTATACATACAACTTCATATCCTAATATAGTGAGTTCCCTTTACATATTTTTAACTCTTTCTAGTTAATTTGAGGCTATTTTTGGGTAGTTTGGGAAGCATAAGAATCTAGTATAATGAATCATTGTCTTGTGAGGTCTTGTTTTGGCCAAAATAGTGCATAAAGAAAGAATGAGAATTTGATAAATTTGAGGTTTCTAATGAATTCTATACGAAAAATTATATGGGAATACATGTGATTATGATTTTTGGATGATTATATATAAGTCTGGAATTTTTAGAAAATAAGAAGAGTTGTTGTTTGGTTAGTTTCTCTAGAATCAGATTGGTTTTAAAATAAATTTCGTTGGCCAAACCTATTCCGAAAATTATGAAATTTTTTATAATGAAAGTAGACATCATAAGCTTTAATTTGATATATAATATGTATCATTTGATTTATAAATAGTGAGATATGAATTTTTAAAGTTAGATGATGAATCTGGAACGTTTTATGGTACAAACGAGGTTTGACGAAATTTTGAAAATTTTTTGGCTATAATTTATAAATTTTAATATTTTTCCCTGAAAATATACTTAAATAGGATCATATAGGATTTTGAACCATCCCATTTGGAGTTCTAGATATTTAGTTATGAATTTTAGAAGTTAAGCTATTGAAACTGGAAAGATTTTCTGGTAGTGTGGGAATACTTTAAAACTGGGAATTATTCATGGATAGGTGGTAGTGGAACGTATTTTTCTCTTAAAATATACTTAATAAGTGACACATATAATTTGGAACCACCTTAATTGGATATTCCTAGGTCAAGATATGAATTTTCAAAGATTATTGAAAATTCTGACAGAATTTAGTAATAGTGCAAAAATAAAAAGTAAGGGTATTTTTGAAATAATTGGGACTCTAAGGGTCAAGTTAAATACTTAGAGTTGGTATGAGTCCATTAAATACCTATTGGATTTAAGGTATTAGCTCTAATGGTAACCTACCAAAGTGTCTTAAATTATTTTGGAATAAGTAATAATTCGCCCGTCCGTAAATTATAAATTATAGGATTTGACATTTGCCCGGGTCGCCTAAGAGACTGAGAACAGGAACCAAATTTGGAAAGACTTTCAGGTAGTATCTTATCTCTTATATCATATGTGATGTCATGTATGTGTACCATATCATCTGTATATGTGTGGGACAGATAGTCTATAGGCGGTAAGACCCGTAAGTAAAAGTTGCACCGGGAGTTACCTGGGGGCGTTTTGAGCCAGGTAGCCTTAAGAAAGAAAGCCCGTGACTGTACCTTGTATGGGGCAGAGGCCCTGGGCAACCAGATTGTGAATCTCAAGTGCTGTGAGTCTGTGATAAGGGACCGGTTAGGCCCTTTTATGTGCTGCATTTCTGTAAGTTGTTATGTTTAATGATTTGTTTTACATGCTTAGTATTTGCATATTATATGAGTGATCTGTGTACTACTGAGATTCTTTTGAATCTCACCCTTTTTTCAACAAATGATATACAGCAAAGGCGTCCAACTCTAAGGGCAAAAAGATAGTATAGACGGACGAAGAAGATGCAAATAAATTATGGACTGTTTAGTTATCATTTTATTTTGGATGACTGTAAAATATTTGTAAGTAGTAGTAGTAGCGATAGTAGTACTAGTACTCGCGACGCAGACTGTATAAGTTGTAATGCGTACGCTAGACTTTCGATAACGTACTGGTATCCAGAAACCCATAAGTTAATCATCACGACGCGAGCTATGGATAGAAAATGCTCTGTATTTTAAATAAATGATTTTGAAACTGATAAAGATAATGAATTTACAAATTAAAATTTAGACCACACATTTTTATTTTAAAAAGTTTTTGAAAATCTTATATAAATATAGGATTAAACTCTGTCTTAAATTAAAAATTTAAATTATTTTGGTCTCAAGTTTAAAACCATTATATATTTAAACTAATCTAAAGGTTTTAGAAATTAAGGTGTTATATAAAAAAAATAAGGGGATTAAAAGCGCTATAATTTTGAGTAAGAGTGAGAGCAATAAATAGTAAGGTAGCAAATAATAAAAAGATAAGTGATAGAATGAGTAACAAAGTGTGAATATGCTACTTCCGTTAGTTATTGTCGGTACTTAGTATCTATAATATTTGATTATTTTACCAAAAGAAAAAGACAAAGTATAAATATGTGATGTAAATTGCATGCATAATGCTACATCTATCATTTTCACACTTTTAGTACGCAATTGGAAACGCTATGGTTTAAGTGAATCATTAATTAACGTCCAACATTTGAAACTTGTGTCCAGATTATTGGGTTACTAATAATTTATTATTTCCATATTTTTGGTTCAACTTTAAAAATTTATGACTAATTATAGAAATATCATATAACAATGTTTTAAAATTCTTTGGAAAGCTCTTGAAGTACTTTACTTAGAAAAAGATATAATTCTAGCATGATCATGCTCCAATTGATACATTTAATTCATTTTATAAACTTGCTCTAATTTTGAAATGAAACTACCTCAACTTCAAAAAATCATGACTCAAGTCTTATACATTCACTACGGAAAAAAAAAACACTGAATTGCCAACAAAATTTCTTACATTGATAATTATTGACTGAAATTCTGTCTGTAAATTTATTGATAAATTACTGATATAGGGTTTATTTAATTTTATTTTTGAAACAAGTTTTTTGTTTTTTGTTTCAAGTAAAAAAAATTATTGTTTTTGTTTTTCTACTTCTTATTTTTTGAAGTCACCACTTATCCATTATTGACATCACTTTACCGGCTCCTACCATTACCATGTCACCAGCAGTGGCTGCCCACGTCACTTAAAAAACTGATTTCTTATAAACAATTATCCAAACAATTTTTTTTTATTTTTAAAACTTGTTTTTAAAAATAATTTTATAAAAATGTTTTGAAAAAAAATGAAAATAGAAACAAACAGGCCCATGCTTATTCCACTCATGACAAACTAAAAGGAATAACAAAAACATAAACACTTATCAACGGGGTTGGGTCTAACATAAGAAATTAGTCTCTCACAATATGGTGAATAAAATTTTGAATCCTTGTTGTGAGAGGTGACCACATTTGGCACTTGAAAAAATAAACACTTAAATACAAGAATAGATAAAGTGATTACATTTAAACTTTATTAACTTTCTCTTATTTTAATTTTTCTTCCAATATTTGAAGTTACTTGACTAAACCTCTAATTCATCTTCCTTGACAACCTTAAAGACCCAACATGTATACTTTATGGTATTCATTAAAGCCATTAACCATGCCAAAATCTCTTAACTACTTCTTAAACTTGTTCTTCTTTATCTTCAATTTTTACTTTGTTGTTATTGGCTTGTAAATTTATTTTCTTCATTTATTTCCCCATAATTTTCATGCAGAACCCATTTATAAGCTTGGCTTTCTAAATAACTTAAGCTTTCCATGTTATAATTATAATATAAATAAATAAGCTTGGCTTCCATGGTTCCAAAATCTCGTGACTTTGATTCTGTGTCCATTAGGCATTGAGGTAAATTTCTTTGCTCTATTAACGTGCGTTGACAGTATTGGTATGCTCTTGTCTAGAGCCGGTAATATGGGTCCAACCCACGGGCTCAACCCGTGGGCCCACGGGTTAGGACATGGTTAGGGTTGGGAAAATCTCAACCCTCAAAAATGCGGGCCGCACAGGCCTGCACCGCATAACCCGCGGGTTGATGTGGGCCAGCCCGCGGGTTGGCGGGTTGGCCCGCAAAAAAAAAAAAGAAAAATTTATATATAATAATCTCATAAAACCTATAAATTATCTACTCCGATCTTAGTACCTCTCAATCCAAATAGAAAAAATCTTAGCATTTTTCCTTCTTCTTTAAACAAAATTATTATATTTTGGTTGTTTGAGGATAATTTGATTTTTTTTTTGTATAAACTTTAACAGATTTGATAACTTTATTCTTTGAATTATGGATTATATTTTTAAAATTTTATAAGAAAAATGATTGATGGTAAGAAAGTAAATTTAACAACCTATATATATGTATCTCATATTTTCGGCCTTCTTAAAAAAAATTGAAAAAAAAATTGCGGGCCCGCGGGCTGACTCGCACCTTGCGGGTTTGGGTTGCCACTTCGTCAGCCCGCAAAAGTGCGGACTGTATGGGCCTACACCGTGCAACCCACGGGTTGGTGCAGGCCAACCCATAACCTGCGGGTTAGCCCGTTTTACCAACTCAGTCTTGTCAAGAACCGTAGGAGGAGTGGTTCTGCATCTCTTTCACGTCACTAGGTTTGACTTCACTAACCTCTGGTCAGCTGTTCTTCTAAGGAATATTATATTCTCAGATTCTCACACTCTCTCTGATAGTGGTGAGAAAGAGGCCTTGGAACTTGTCCCCACCACGATCAATGAAAAAGCTGTACTCTAACATGTTTACACTTGCACCCACAAGATTCCATAGTATTAATAAAGGTTAATACTTTCTCTCATACTAATCAATATTTCTTAAGTTAAGACTAACTTTTACATTTACACATATTCCCCAGGATAGAGTTGTCTTTTTTAAAAATATTAAAAAAGTTAATTAAATTATTTTAAAATATTTATATTTATTATTTTCTCTTCAAACTATTTTACCTAATTTATAAACTGATATATAATATAATAATAAGTTCTTTAATCTCTTTAAAAAAATCAATTATGTCTTATATTTAAGTTTGGAGGGAGTATTACTTACAATTAAATTCATCAAAGTAATGCCGCTTTTTTCTGGCACTATCATGAAATTGAATTTTCCGTTTTATTTTTGTTTTTGATGCATTTGTCTAAATATTTGTACACTTTTAATTGAAATATTTGTTACGTTGATAGTGAACTATAATTTCAAAGATGCATTCCCCGGAATATGGCATCTGGCAAAGAAGAAAGGCAAAACAATTTACTAAGACCAACCTTTAACTCAGGCCCCCCAAAAAAAAAACAAAAACAAAAACAAAAAAACGTTTGACCACGAGACGACTTCGTTTAGATCAAACCATCTTCTCTCTGCAATAATTTTTTGCCATGTTAAATACCTCATTGGAATAACTCTATAACGTTTTTTGGGTAAAAATATTGACTATATAATTCTACTCTCCAAAGAAACGATGCAAATTATAGGGATCAAACAAATAATTTTTCTGAAAAAAAATATATTACGCTACACGTTATAATTTATCAAAGAATTCGATACTATTAATCCAAAATATTAAAACTAAAACAAGTAATATTCTCACTGCTTATGAATAATATGATTTGATTTGATTGATGTTGACCTATCAATTCCATAAAAAAATTAAATATAAAACAGAGTTAATTTTTTTAAAAAAAATTATTTAATTATATCATATATTATGTATCCTTAAATTTTATGTCAGTTTATTAGTTAAATAATTAGTTTGGAGACACAAATAAAAATATTAATATTCTAAAATAATTTAATTAATTTCTTTAATCTTTCTAAAAAAATTAACTTTATCTTATATATAAAAGCGGAAAGAATATAAAATAATATTCGCCCAAAAGAGCGAAAGCCAGATGACTCTCATTTTCTATCTTTATGTTTATATATTTTTCCTATACTTTTTTATATATATTAAATATAAAAATTGAGTTGACTGATGAAAATGAAATAATGTTTTCAAATAGTCTAAGTTGATGTTATCATAATGGTCCCGTTGGCCCAAAAAAAAAAAAATGTTAGCATAATGAGCACTTATCTCATGTTGCATAATCTTACGTATGCCTAAATTGAATGACAATTAGAGCTGGAGAAATATGGATTGACGTGAAAAAGCTCAGATCAATAATCAAATATTATCCACATAAAGTATAAAATCAATAACATGTCATATTGTTTATATATTATAAGTGTTCTAATTTATTTATCAAACTCCTCACTCCGCCAAATTGACAGTCTAATAATAATAAACCATTTTTGTCGAGAACAAAAGTGTTCACGACTTCAAACTTCTATACTACTATTTCACTAAAACGTGGCAATGAAATATTCTAGCCAAATCATGGAGTTTCAGTCCAGTTTAATATACAAATTATATGCTTCTCAGAAGGTTGTGTGGTAATAATCTCTGGCTTCTTTCTTGAAAACTTATCCAAAAGGTTTGCCAGAACAAATCCTGCAAAAACCTGTTTCCCATGTGAATTAGTGGGAGGCTGGTAAGTAACTGAAATATTATGTCAAAAGTGGTGGTTGTGGAGGCAGTACAAAGAAAGCTCCTAATCAATACCAATATATTCTTTTTATTCTTAATATAAGGTAAATTTATCTAATTTGATTAGATTAAAGAAGTTAGTTGGATTAGTTAATAGAATATGTATTTTCTATAACATTATTGTCATCTTCCTTAATTATCTCATTCCCTATTTTCCTTAATTATTATTGATGGAACATTAATAGGAGTAAATTAAAAAAAGATCGATAAATATGAAAATTATTTTTTATATTTAGGACCAAGTTCAACTCCCCAAATATATCTTATATTAAAAACAGGAGGGAGTAATATATATAAAATACAGTTATTATAACTTAGTTGGATGAAAGGTGGAGTTAAAAGTAAATAAAAGAGAAAGAGTGAAACCTAACCCAAGGATATCGCAAGTACTTATATACATAAGTTAAGATAATAATCCTTTCAAATATCTACATTGTATACCATAAATCATAATTGAAACGTTATTTTTGAAGGCTCCAATCACTAATTAAAAAAAGTTACAGATGGCAAAGTATTGGCGCCGTGCATTGCCATGTCAACAATCATTGCAAGAGGAATTGTCAAGGACATGCCTAATGTAGTAACCAGAGGAGTTGTCCAAACTATTGAAAGTGCCCTGTCACATTGTTCATTTTGAGGATCAGTCACTGTTGTTGAACTTTAATTCCTCACAAATTAATCAAGCTTAATAATAAAGGTTGCTCTCAACACACCAAAAATAGTATGATATTATAAGTTGGAACAAAATTAAAGCCATTTGCAATCACAATCTCCTTAGTGGACCAAGAACTCGGAAATTCGAATGGAGGCTCAAAGAGCTCAAATCAGCAAAGTTCCACAAAGAAAAGAGGTTGACATTTCTAGTTTCTGAGATTTGAATTATCTTTGAATTCTTAAACTACATAACAACTTTCAATGAATGAATAGTAGAGGGTAATCTACTTACCTAGCCACCAAAAATCAAGAAGATCGACAGTAGAGACCAATGTAGCCAAAAAGCTTTTGCACGTCGTCTCCTTCAGATCCAGCAGATTTCTTGAGAACCACTGATATTACAAGACCATTGGATTAATTATAATATGCTGATTCACAAGTCAGTCTGAATTTAGAATGGAAAGCAAGTTTGATAGTCACACGCGTGAATAATCCATAAAATACAGCTGTGAGTACCAAAAATATCCCCGGCGATTGAGTGATTTCTAGCCATCACCAAGCAGAACGGTTTCCAATGTTAGAATTTGAAAGAATATTCACAACAGCAACACACACATACCACGCATAGATATATATAATCACAAACTTACAAAATGAAGATTAGGTTGTAATTATAACAGGCATGTCTCAATTTATCCCTTTAGTACAGTTGTTCATATTAATTAACTGTCTAAGTTTTTCAATAAACAATCCTTTCAATGTTTTGTGTTTGACAACATAAAATATGATTTAGGTTAATGGATGATTGTGCTACAACATAGGTATTTCTGTTTCTACCTGTAGCCACCTTGTGTATTGAGTTTCCAGGAACACTTTGAAATATAACAGAGGGCCAAATCTTTAAATTGAAGAATAGGATATTTAAAGCAATTTTGTTTTACCTCTGATGCAAACCATATTGGACAGATATACAAGGCACACTGGGCGATTTCCCAGGAAATATATTCACAGTTTTCTGGGATCAAGTGAGGTTCATCTTCATTGACAAAAGGCTTTACTTCTTCTCTTTCACTGGTTTCCTTGTCAACAATGAAACATTTCTTCAGATATGTTTCTGCCTCTTGACGAGTCTCATCGATTATCCAGAAGAAGAGGTGATTAAAGAGTAATCCTTGTGAAAGTTTCTATATAACACTTTCAATAATTTGCAGATCTTCTCTCTGAGGACTGAAACAGGTAAGTGAATTGCCATCAAAGATATCCATATGTAACACAGTGCAAATGGCTGTTTATACTCTGTAAAAATCCTCTGCAGGAACAGAGCACATCTGACAGCGTCACAAATCTTAGCATATATAATGGAAGTTTCCAGATCTTAATGGTGAAGTAAAGAACAAAAGACAACTAAAAATACGTGTGATAAGAACTACGCAAAGCACCAAACTACCTGCCCATATTATATTTTCTTATCTGACACATTTTCAGTTACATCACTGGTAATTTGTTAAGGTAACGTATCAAAAAGAAGTGAAACTGATCCAGAGAGCACCCGGAAAGTGTCATTAAGTCGTTGGGTTGGGGGGGGGGACAAGAAGAAAACGGAAAAACCAAAAATGAAGAATACCCAAACCTGAGTTATCTCTGCAGAAGCAACCCATATGAACACAAATATTCCAATCAGCTCTAACCCAGACAAGTACCTCAAACCCATCAGATTCGTGTGTGTTGTGATTTAACAACGTAAAAACTTGCAATGGGAGAATGTGGAAGCAGGGATGAGCTCTTTTTTTGACTTTTTGCTATAAAATGAGCATGATCCTTCTAGGAGAAACTATAAACTGAAATGTGAGGTATAGACGTATAGTGGGAATTTGAATTCGCTAGTTCAGTATAGCTTTTGTTGTCTTGTTTGGATCAAAGGGCCAAGAGTTGATTGCCTCGTGGGAAGCCATGGATTTTGCAATACTCACCGCCTCTCTCTTTGTTGCCGCCGACCCGACCCGACCCGCCCCAGTAGCGTTGCAGGTTCTCTCAAGTCTCAAGTCACCTAGAGCTGTTCCTTCCTTAACCTACAAGTTTACCTAAAGTCATGATCCTGTCCTTTCAACTATCAGTCCATTAAGGGGCTGTTTGTGATAGCTTTTTTGAATCGGGCTTATCATATAAGTCCGATTCACGTAAATCGAGATAAATCTCCTCCACATATTTATCTCGTAGACCGTGAAAGCACTTTGTAGACCGTAAAAGCACCTCGTAGACCGTAAAAGCTACCTCGTAGACCGTAAAAGTTACCTCGTAGACCGTAAATTACAATTCATAAGCACTTATAAAATTTTCATAAGCTATTCCAAACAGCCTCTGAGTAACAAGAACCTGCAGAAAACCTTCATTTTTTCCAAGTTATGCTATTATTAAAAAGGAATATTTATTAACGGAATCAAGATTTTTTTTTAAAAAAATATATTTTTAACACATTTATTAATCCAATTAACTTTATTAATCTCTTACAAAAACGATGTATATTGCATGAAGAAAATAAAAATTGTCAGATTGCATGGAATACGTTGAGAGATGCTATACAAACAGAAAATTTCTCATTCCCAAAGTCCCACTGGTACTCTTCGTTTACATTTTTCCATGTGAATATTATAGATTCAAGAGAGTTATCTATGGGCGGTGGGAATCCAACCCTAAGATATTTCTAATTCGGACATCCTTGTTTTGGGGCCGAGGAAATTTATATTAGCTTTTGTACAGAGATATGACTCATCAATAGCATATATACACTTGTTCATCATTTAACACTTATGTAGTTAGTTAAAACCATATTCACGCCGTCGAAGTGCTAGAATGCTTAATTCACTGAAAGAAATTAGCACCCAAGTTCCTCTAACAGTTTTCAATTGTACACAATGGACACGTAACGAACAAAGGTTATATAACCAACAAGGGTAAAAAGAGTCACATAAACAACCAAAGCTATCAAGCTGTTTTCAGACAGCCAAAGAATCCACATCTTGTGCAGAGCGATACGAATCTACAAAAATTGCTTGACTGGAATTCTGCTGAATTAGTATCCACTGGTGTAGCGTAATTAAGTACTAGGCCTTTTGGGCCTGTTTTAGTTGCTGTTGGAGTGATTTTTAGCAATTAGGTAAGCACTAATTATTTGAGGTTACATATATGATTGAATCACAACCTTCTAATTATAAGGCTTCATACCACTAAGCTACAACACCATTTGTGATTCGTTAGGCTTATGCCTCATCTTTTGTACCCGGATTACACAGAGATGATGGCTATCTATTTTGCCTCTCTATATTAACAAATGACTACAATATTGAATTATAAAGCTGCAAAGCATGCACTTGGGTCCAACTGATGCCACAACATTTCAAAATTTGTTCACCTCGTTTCTTTGCTTCCCTCTGGGCAATTGGAACATAATAACTCATTGAATTGATCTGTGTGCTGTTTTAAAGCAAATGCTAATTTCCAACTTGATAGCCACAAAAAATATGGCTCAAGAGTTTATCTTCCAAAACTGCAAATGCAATCTTAAAAGGAATGGTCTGACGGTATGAACAGATTTTTTTAATGAACAGAGATTCTATTGAGATTGAATAATGAGAACTGAGAGGTTTACGTACAATCAGCTGCTTAAAAAAACCGAGAGCTACAGAGAAAGAAAACACCTAAATGAAGCAGAGTTCTACATAATAACGGTGGCATCTATAATCTTTACTGGAGCAGTTCAATTGCTTTCAACAATAGCTGAGAATAGCAGTTTGTTGACGTCTCCAGAGTCCGAATCATGTGTTTCGTTCCCTGCAACAACACACAATCATGGTAATTAACCATGGGGAAAAAATCTCTCCTCTCTCTTAACCTCTCTCTCTCATCTCTCCCCCTCTCTCTCAACAAGTTTCATGGAGGCTCACGAATAGGAATAGCTGTCTCATACAAATCTTGACCCCAAAAGTCCACACGAATAAGGAAGCTCAACAATTGATTCACATCAAGCCTTCAACCTAATATTCCCCTCAAAGCAGACCTCAATCCCAACCTCCTTCCCATCTTTTTACCCATCCAAAGTCTCCAGCCACTTCAGACATAAGTATCCCCGATCCATTAGTTTCGCGAGGAATACAAAAGTAAGTGAAGCAGAAAGGTGAAAAAAACAAGATAAAGGATAATAAAGTAAAAAACTACAGTCATAAATAAGAACCTCAATTTCCAAGATATGAAATTTGACATCTGTATATTTGTATAGCATAAAACTGTCACTAATTTGAAACTTTATTTTGGAAACTAGCAAATTTGCTTCCAATACTCATGAATAATGAACAACAAATCAATATGTAATAACAACTATAATGATTGAGTGAGATTTTTTTTTTTTTTTACCTGTTCTTGATCTTACTTGTGCTGTCCATTCTTCAATAATCTACAGGAAAAATTGAGGCAGCAAAAATTAGTTATCAAGAGTTGCCAACCAACCCCCCCCCCTCAAAAAAAAAAAAAAGGAATAGTTATGTAGGCCTAGCAAAAGGAAAGCCACCCAGGGAATCCTTGCTTGGATGAATGCTAAGCAAAGGCCGTATTTAATCTTGGTTGCTTGCTGGCAAATAGTGCAAAAACCTTAAACACCATTTGAAAAATAGGCAACCCTTTAAGATGGCAAGAGATACGTGTAGAAATTATCATCACATTCATGATCCACTTTAATACGTCCAAAATGGAAGATAGTACATTACACTTCTCCTCTGCAAAAACCTCAGTACACATATTTGAAAGACTGCGCAATAAAGCCATTCATGAGCTAAGATGTTTTCAATTCACAGGATGTAAAATTTATTCTCCTTTGCAACAAAACCACGCACAAATATTTGAGAGACTCCTCAAGTAACACTTCATTCAGGTGAATGTCTTTCTAGCATTTACAGGTGAATGTCTTTCTAGCATTTACAGGTGAATGTCTTCCTAGCATTTGAGACTCCTCAATTTGTTTGACCTCTTGCCTTAGGCATTTTACAGGTCTAACAGTACGAGAGTGCCTTTAACTACATTAATGGTAATTGGGAAGGCATAGTGGACCTTGGAATTATTGACTGAAAGAACATATCCAACCGTAGAAATTGAATAATTTCATTATCCCATGGCAATCTTTATTTTTTGAGCCACTCACCTCCAATCATATGCAGGGACAATACTAAATTTAAAATAGTAAGCAGCCACTCTTCTTTCCTTTTATTTTTATAACAGCCAATTACCTGCTTGAAGTTAGTGAATGCAGAGTCGTCGTCATCAAGGAGAGAGGTACCCATGGATGCTTGCACGCGCTGCACCAAATCTCTGTTCTCAACCAGAGTTCTCTGAGCCTTATCGATCAAGTCCTGCATGATCAATAAGCAGCAGCAACTTCAAAATGAGCAAGGACCCATTATCTCGATTTTGTTCTGCTAAGGAAATGGGGAAACAAACTGTTAAGTTTATCCAACACGCTACGGAAATTATTTTTCTTCAGCGCACAGCTTAAAAAAGAATTAGTTGTGTACCTGTTTAGCTGCCAATAGCTGGTGGCACTGCTCTTTCAGGGTTGATATATCTTTTTGTATCTTTTTTATCCTAGAAACCAGCTTCATAGGGTTTGCCTGCCAACACACCACGCCACCCGAAATGAAATGGGAAGTAAATCCAAATCGTTTAAGCCGCAAAAACTATCATAATGGCTAGAAATGCTAAATACTTAAGGAATTCGATAAATTAAAGAAAAAGAAGCAAAGATTAAGGTAAAACTAAAATCTGGGAAAATATTGAAGAATGAGTTTACTAACGTTGTCGGGGTAAATCTGTTGAAACTCCTTCTCGAGCTTGAGATGGACTAAAGCAAGATCATGATTCGCTTTTGTGAATAAGCTGAGAAGTCCGTCGGTTGCCTGATGGCGGTGCTGATAATTATGCCCCATTTTCTCTTCACTCTTCCTTTCGTCTTCCGAATTTTCAATGCCTCGAGCCCCAGAGTCTCAACCCAAGCAAAAGGAGCGAACGGATGAATTCAAAACAAAAACATCAACCCTCACTACTAACCTTTTTTTTCTTTTTATTTAATTATATTATATGTATTTATTTTTAAAATAGTTTAATTATATTATCTATTCTTTTTAAAATAAATTAACTTTATCTTATATTTAAAATCAGAACCATCTCTTAAAAATAACTAAAAAAGAAAACGATTTCTCTCTTCATTTAATATGTTCAATTAATTAATCACTAATCTTGACGGGCAAAAAAATTAATTAATCTCAGTTATCACTTATGCGGAATTTATGGATGAAGAGAGAGAGAGAGAGGCACCGCCGCTGAACCTTAACCATCAGGTCGTCTCCAAATCGCCGCCGCCGCTCACTAATCCATACCTCTGCACGACGCCGTCACCTCTCATCGTCTTCTGATCCTCGAAGGCCGCCCCTATCTTCACTCTGTTGAATTCGTCTTCTGCAACTCTCCTCGTTCTCGGGTAAGTTCATTTTCAGTTTGATGTTGAACTGTTGAAGAAGTATCAAATCCATCAATTTTCCGGTCACAAATGTCACCCCCATCAGTCCGTAGTCCCTTCCCTGTGTTTCCTTGCCGCTAAAATCACCCCTAGCCGTCGTTCACCATGGCTTTCATCATTGGAGCTGTCTTCACAGCTGAAATCTTCGTCTCGTCACTGGAGTAATGATTTCTGGCACCGCGAACACAACCACTCCACCGCTGTTCTCCCCCTTCTTCCTTCTCGTCACAGATCACCACCTCCGTCTCTCTTCACCTCTGTATTGATCGTCGTCAGAGCCACCTCCACAGTCGTCCTCTCATAGCATAGATGAGATTTTTTGTCTGCTTGATCAACCTCTTCCTTTTATTCAAGAGGCGGACGTGGATGAAGATTAGGAGTCTTTGCTGAAGTTGGTGTAATGCCTCTGTTGAGATTCTGATTTCAGTATTATCGGGAAAAAAAATTAATTAATCACTTATCAGTTAATGACGCTGCGCTGGGTAAAAAAGTTAATTAAACATTTTTTTACCTATACATTGCTGGCCTTGCTCTACATCAGACAAGAATAATTTTGACGACTTCATTTTCTGTTTCACTAAAAGACCCAGGAAGGGATTGCTTAACCCTAGTATTTCCCTCCAGAACCTCTTTTGAGTCTCCAAAAGTTTGAAAGATGAAGATAGCAGTGGAGGGTTGCATGCATGGTGATCTCGATAATGTCTACAAAACTATTCGACATCTTGAAAAAGTAAACAACACCAAAATCGACCTCCTCCTCTGCTGCGGCGATTTTCAGGTAGGCCATTTTCTGACCCTGAATCATAGTTTTCATTTCCCCACTTCCATTAAACTTCAATTTCTTCAACGAACATAGTTGTCTTCCGGGTTCAGGCTGTCCGAAACGAAGAAGATTTGAAGAGCTTGAATGTGCCGCCGCGCTATCGCTCTATGAATTCATTCTGGAAGTACTATTCGGGATTGGAGGTTGCCCCGTATCCGACAATATTCATTGGTGGAAACCACGAAGCATCTAATTATCTGTGGGAATTGTGAGTCGGGGTACTTCAATCTGATTCAGTATATCTGGCTTTATTCTTCATTTTTTACTTAGCCTGCATTAAACTAATTTTATCCTTCTCGAAGTGTTGGTTATTTTCCGAATTACCTGTTTTTTTAGTACGCATGCCTTCTTAAAAGTTTATTGCAGCATGGCTTTGGCGGTCTAGGCCCTTGATATATGTTGGTTATTTGTTCTAGGTACTATGGAGGATGGGCTGCGCCTAATATATATTTCTTGGGAGCTGCTGGGGTGGTCAGGTTTGGGAATATTCGAATTGGTGGAGTGTCTGGGATTTATGATGCCCGTCATTATAAGTCAGGTTGTTTATTTGTTCTGCACCTTTGATCATGAGATGAATTATGGGTTCATGCTGATACCTTCTCAACTACCTGCTGCTCACATGTCATTTTTATTTGATTGACAACACCCTGAGTTTTATGCAAAAATACCATAAGCTATAACTTCGCATCTGGCATTTGTCCTGCAAGAACAGTGACACATGTCTTTTCATTGAGCAGGACATTTTGAGAGGCCTCCTTATGATCAAAGTACAATCAGGTCTGTGTATCATGTTCGTGAATATGATGTTCACAAGCTCATTCAAGTTGAGGAACCGATTGATATCTTTCTTTCGCATGACTGGCCAGTGGGAATCACTGATTACGGGAATTGGAAGGATCTCATTCAGCGCAAACATTTTTTTAAGCAGGAGGTAATTGTTTAGTTGGTTGTTAAATGATGAGCTTGGTGGCTCTTATTTTTTCATCTTACGCAAACCAGGTGCCATTGGTTCTTTGTATTTTTTTGTTTGCACTTTGTCCAGGATATAGCAGCCTTTCAACTGACTGGGGGAAATAAGAATAACTGTGAACAGAATGGATATATACCATTTGGATGAGAAAATTACAAAGAACTGATATCATATATGATTTTCTTATTCAATGAAAGAAACCAACAATCGTTTCCATGTAGAATTAAGTCATGGCACGTGTATTAGGAATCCCTATTAACAAATTAAAACATACTACGGTGAATACCTAATTATCAATGCAGATTCCCATAAGTATCAGTTCTCTGCCAGCATTCCTGGAATTAAACATTCAGCATGGGTAGGAAACGTATGTTAGAGAAGTAGTGAGAGATGTCAAAATGTTCAATTTTAATATTCAGTGTGGAATATGTCATCTTGGTTATGGGTTTAGGTTCATGGAAACATAAAAAAGAGTTGTGCTGATGTATGACACTAATGTCTAATACTCATGTCAAACACTTTTGTCACTTCAAACTTCCAATGTACTTGGGCCCGAGGTTTTCATGTAGTGCACTGTCTTCATCAGTATCCATGCTTCTTTTTGTGTATTTTTGGATCATTCTGTTAATTCATAACTCATCAAGAGTATTAATGTTACGTGGCAATGCGATTAGTTGTGCCACGTGATGGGTTGTTAGTGTTATGGTTAGTGACATACAGCTGTAAACCAGATTGGTTAAGAGGTCAAGACTGATATATAAGCTACACGTGTACACCAATAGCTTCTGTTGAATAATAATCTCAGTCTTAATTCCTTCTCTCTCACCCCCCTCTACTTCCGCGGTAACTCTGTACCAATGAATATCAAGATCAGGACAATATTATGATATATTTATGTTTGCCTCTCTTGTTCACTCACCATTGCTTGGGCAGGAGGCACTTTGTTTTTATCTATGACTTATATCACTGTTTTCTGCATGCAATGGCATGTCAAGTCAGATTGCTGACTCATTGGCACATAACACCAATCATCAATGACACAAAGTATTTCCATCATATGCACAACCTTGTTCTTATTTTAATTTTTCTCCTTGGAAATGTTGTAATCACTATTTTGTTGGATGTGTAATCGGCATTTACATTTTGGTCGAAAAAGCTAAAGTAATGGGCATTAACGTTGACACTGGACACTATGTAATAACTGGAATGCATGTGAGGCATTTGCTTGTTTAATATTCATCATCTTTTTGTAATTAACCACCCCATTTGCACGTAATGTTTAATTGTAAAACATTTAGTGATCCAAAAAAGTATGATATCATCACTTCAGTTACCTAATTAAACATGTGCTAGATAGAGGAAAGAAGGCTTGGGAGTAAAGCTGCTGCACAACTCCTGGAAAAATTGAAACCACAGTATTGGTTTTCAGCTCACTTACACTGCAAGTTTGCTGCTCTTGTTCAACATGGGGATGGTGGTCCTCAGACAAAATTTCTTGCACTTGATAAGTGCATTGCCGGTCGGGATTTCTTACAGGTATTGTTTGTGAATTCAATATCAATAGTGTCTGGTGCATTTCTTGCAATTAGTGTTTGAGTAGTGACTAAAATTTTGGCATGTTCTTTGTCATTAGATTGTGGAAATTGAATCAGAGGCAGGACCTTATGAAATTCAGTATGATGAAGAATGGTTAGCTATAACACGAAGGTTCAACTCTGTCTTCCCTCTAACTGCCAAAGCTGCAGATTTCAAGTGAGTTTGCATGTGATGTGAAAGTATCTTAACATTTAGAATTCGCAATGTCTATAAAATTTTTTTTTTTATTTTTTGTCCTCCCTTTTTTTAACTCACAAATAAAATGACGCTGTATGTGCTTGCTGATAGAGGTATAGATCTTGAGATGGAGGACTGTCGTCAATGGGTTAGAAGCAGGCTGCACAAGAGAGGGTACAAGCCTTTTGAATTTGTTAGAACTGCTCTATGTTACAATCCTTCTCAATCCAATGTTGAGGGTACCTTTGCTGGTAATTCTTCTTCTCACATCATTAATTCATTCTTGCCATGATTTTAAAAGTTTAGATGATTTATTTCTTTTTGTTCTCCCTTGATTCTTTGCAGTGAATCCTCAAAATCCGCAGACTAAATCTCTTTTGCAGCTCCTAGGACTTCCGTATCTTCTTGATAGCATTCCTGAACCACAGGGCTTGTCACCTTATCCTTCTCCTTCAATTCAAGGAGGTAAAGTTCTGCCACTTTCGTTTCCAAATTGGTTATAGATGAGAAATTAATCCATTGTGTATGAAACTCGAGATGTGGCTGAGAACTAGAGATTTGTAGCCGGACCATTTGAGATTCTTTTTGGATAACAGACCATTTGAGATTCTTTTTTCATAGTGTTTTTACTGTTTGGGAGTGCGTTGACAGCTTGATGCAAAGGGGAAATATAGTAGTGTATTTCTTGACCGCTAATTTACCTAGCACTTGCTTCATTTCAAGACGGCTTCCAAGCTCATGTTTTGTGTCTACATTAAGCTCTATAAATATTGTTAATAAAAGAAAGCTTCCTGCTGATTGGTCTCAACTGGACCTTTTAGAGATTGACCAAATTCTTGACAATGTTAACTACTAGGACTTTAGGAACATGTTAATTATACAACATTATCATTACATTTGCATCCATGGGACCTCTTGGATGAAGGGATGAGCATGTGTTTCTTAACTTTTAAGCCAGTTGCATTAACCCTGTGTAATTTGTATATTTTCCATTTCTCAAAGTTGCTTGTATCTTGTTTATTTTTCTAGGTCCCATTGGTTATGACAGCGAGGACATTCCAATTGAAGATGTAGATGATGTGGGTGATGATGAATAACTTAGCTGTGTGGTAACTGAGAATGTGTATATGTGAAGCTTCATTCCCAATATGCTGAATTGATATGTGGAATATAATGATGGGAAAACTGATTTATATTACAAAAAATAATCTTTTATTTCTTTTCAAATAACGATTTTAATTTTTTGACGGAAGTTAACTGTAATGAGAAATTTTAGAATAGGCTTAGTAAAACCAGTTTAATCCTCAATAAAATATAGAAACCGGTGTAACATAATTTCTTATTTCTTAGTTTAATAAAAAATGCGTCTATATTTCAGAAGAGACAAGGTGAATGAGTCAGACAAAATCTTTCTCATGACTACTTTCGTTTTTCACCTAATACATACAAAGGGTGAATACAGAGTCACAAATAAAAAATGGCATTCACTTGATGCATCTTTACAAGGGGAGGGCGTGTTTACAGCAATCACGCCACTCATCAATAAATCACGAGAGGACAACACATCAACAACATAATGGAATTAAACCAAACAAAATCGAACTCTGGGAACGTGGTTAAGCATTGGGAGTAGATTGTTAAAAAGCAAGACTTAACTAGTGCTTTGTATGCATATGCCTCAGTCCTTTTGATATGTTCACTGGCATGACAGGCATTTAGATCTGTGGTGGAAGAAATAATGGCTATCTCAATACGCACTCAACTCCCTAAACCTTTCAGAAAGATGATATAAATACCTTTTCAACTTGGCTATTTTCTCTTGAATTTTTTTTTTAATCTTTGCATCTTTACATCTTCACCATTTTGTATTTTTCCTTATTAATGCCTTTTTTAATTTTTTAATTTTTTATTTTCTTTAACACTTCCTAATTTACAACATAATCACCATCAATGAGATTTTTTTTTTACTTTTATATTTATTTCTTAGCAACATTCCCTAATTTAAAATCTAATCGTGTCATTGAGAGATTTTTTTTTTTGGCTTTTGTTTATCATTTTTTTCTTTATTATAATTTAGAGCGCCATTATCTAATATTAGGTGTTCATGGAACCATAACTGGATAAGCCTATTCCACATCCCATCCTGCAAAAGATATAGGACATCAAAATTGTTTTCAAAGTCCTGTCGCGGTCCCAGCAAGAACGGGGCAAGATTGGGACTGGAACTGGAACTAGATGTCCCATATTTTTTTTTAGGAACTAGACCATCACTTTTTTCTCCTTTTCTAAACTTCTAAAACTGAAATATATGGGTGAGTTGAACACTAAGTCAAGATTGAAAATATATAATATAAATATGTAATCATTCTCTTTTATCATTATTATATTGAAAGCATACTAAAAAAATAAAGATAAAAAATAGTGAAAGAAGACGGTGACACCATTGCAAGCAACTACGAGGGTTTTCTTAAGTATTTATAGTATTTTGTATTAAAGATATAACCAATATATGATAATGTCCTTTTATATGAATAAAATCTATCTAAAAAAGATTATATGATAATATTTTTATATAACTGAAAAGATAATGTATTAGTTATATCTTTAATAAAAATATTAGATATTTCGATAAAAATAAAAATAATAGATATATTATACTAATAACAACATGATTTTTGGATTGGACAAAAAGCCCCGACTTAACAAAGTTTGTCTCGCATCCTGTCCCATCTAGATAATAATTCTTTCCCGTCCTGCAACGGGACAGAAGTGAACGCCCCTACCTAATACTCCTTAAGGATGTTTGTTTTTCTAGAGCAGTGGATTTGGGCCAAAGGATGGGTGTAGGCCTTATCGGTGACTAGGAAAAAATCTTTGGGAATACCACTTGTTCACAAGAGAGCCTCGTACTCCCTTTTTACACCTATATTACATAAAACACATAGAAAGCTCTCGGTATGGAAGAGAAAGTATCTAACTTTGGCTAGTAGAGCCACTCTTACAAAAGCAGTTTTATCTGCTCCCTTCATATCATATACAAACTATGTTGCTACCAAAACAACTGCTCAAGGACATAGAAGAAGTGAGTAGAAGTTTCTTATGGGGAGAAATAGAGGACAAAAGGAAACTACACCTAATGGGATAGGATAGGGTCACTACTAACAAGCAAGAAGGAGGTTTAGGGATTAAAAACCTCCAGAAGCAAAATGAAGCCTTTGTCATGAAAAGTTGTTGGAATCTTGTTACTAATCATGAAACCCTTTGGGTGGATGCTCTTCGTACAAAGTATCAATATGGCCATAATCTATTTATGGTCGTTTTTCTGTTAAATCTGCGTATCACTCTCTTTTTACAGGCACTACACAACAAATAGAGACTATGTGGAAAATGCTTTGGAGATAGAGGGTACCAGAGAAAATCAAATCTTTCATGTGGTTGTTTACTTATGGAAGAGATCACACAACAAAGCTTAGGGAACACTATGGACTTACTAATACAGCTGTTTATCCGTTTGATTGCATCCAAGATTAAGACTCCATGCATATGATTCATGATTGCTCTGATGCTATAAACAAATGGAAAGTTGTGGTCACACCTGAATTATGGCCTTCCTTTTTCTCTTTATAGGGTGTAGACTAGGTAAAGTGGAACTTGAAACATGAGGCGGGCCCCCTCACACTAAGAAAGTCTCATGGTCCACCTTATTTGGTTATGCTTGTTGTGATATTTGGTTAATCCCATTGTAATAAATTGTTTGGTTCTGATGAAGGGGGTTAATCATGTAAAAGCTAATGACAGTTTGTTTAGGGCTTGTCTAAATAAATATTTGCCAGAGAATTGTGCTTTCTATACAACTACCACTCCAACAAGACAGAGTACATTAAGGTCTCCAAACAACTCCATCAAGTTGGAAGTGGATGGCTCAGACCTGCATGATAGAAGGAGTGGTTGTGGTGGCGTCCTTAGGGATAATGAGAATAGGTAGTGAGGTGGTTTCAGTTGCAAACTCACCAACGTGTCCTCTACTATAGCAAAACTCATTGTTATCTTTCATGGGCTTTAATTATGTTGGGATAAACATTATAGGGATATTGCCCTCTACACTGACTTTTTAGAGGCTATAAATCTAATTATAAGGGGGGTGTGATTCGAATCACCCCTTTAAAGACATAATTGATGATGTTAGACTTTGTTGCATAGGAACTGGAAGGTTAAGGTTTCTCATACCTCGAGGAAAAACAATGTATTAGTTGATCAAGTAGCCAGGATTTCTCACAACCAACCTAGTGCTTTTTGTATCATTGATCAACCACCACCTAAACTTGGAGAAGTGAAGGTTGATGAAGGGAATTAGGTTTTTATGATTTGTTCACCTCTTGGACATGTGTATGTAAGTTATTTCAGTATATATTAAAAAAATTAAATAGAGCATTTTGAGATGTAAATGTAAATACGCCTTCCTATTGTTTGCAAAACTTCCTTAAAAGAAGTGACAACACCTTTTATCTATCTCATCACAAGTAGTGGCAGGAACTAAAGTTGATTACATAGTATAGTTTGGGATAGCAGAAGTAATGGATGAATAAAGTCTTCCTTATTGCTAATGATAAGCTATTTATCTTCCAACTGGAGAGGTGCCACTCTATTTTATCCAACATATCCTGACAAGTGTGCTTAGATACACTCTTATGTAACAACGATACTCTCATATATTTCCCTAGGTTCGATGTTAGGGTAAATCCTAGAAATTCACTAATCTCAAGATGATGTGTCTGATGCACATTCTTAGAGAAGAATATTTGAGATTTGGAACCATTTACTTTATCCCCTGAAGCCATACAAAAATAATCTAAACAAGCTTTAATTAATGCCACATGATCAATACGAGCTTTAGCAAACAAAATTAGATCATCTGCAAAAAAATAATTGAGAGATCCAATGCCCAATCTAGTGAGTCGAAACAGTAACTAGTTTCCCTCAAGAATTTCACTCTGAATGACATGCGCTAATTTCTCCATTATAAGAAAAAATAGATAAGGTGATAACAGGTCTCCTTGAAAAATTCCACGCCCTCAAGAGAAGACTAGACCCTTACTTACATTCCACAATACTTACATGTAAATCATAGATAAGAAATACCAAACTAACTCAATAAAATTATCTAGTAAGTTCAATTCACTAAGGCATGCTACAACAAACTCCCATCCCACCCTATCGTAGGCCTTCTCAAGATCGGATTTTAGAGCAATAAAACATTTCTTCCTCTTTTTGTCTCTCATTGAGTGTATACTTTCCTATGTCAAAATTATATTATCAGTACTATATTATCTAAGGACAAAATTGCATTGGTTAGGTGCAATAATAGTGGGCATTAGCTACTTCAAGCACGTGGCTAGGATTTTGGTAATTACTTTATAGCTCACATTGCAAAGACTTATCGGGAAAAAATCTCTAAAACATTGGGCCATATCAGACTTTGGTATTAGCACAATGCTTGTTCCATTTATATGGCAACCTTCTTCTAGCGAGTGAAAGACATCATGTGTTTTTCACCATGGCTTAGAACCCATCATGTGTTACCCACAACATAAAGTAGGGATGAGCATAGACTAGACTAGATCGAGTTTGATATCAACTTGAGGTTTGGTTTGGAGAGGACCTTAGGCTGTATATGGTAGCCCTAGGTCTAGTCCAGTCCAGCATCAACCCAAGGCTGAGCTAGACTAGACCAGGTATGGTGAACTCCTTAGACTGGTCCAGTCACTTCAAGACCTAAATTTAATTTTTTTTTCTTCTTTGGATGGCAAAATTTGAACATTTCAAACACAGTTAGGACAAAAAAAATTCCTATAATAATATAAACCGCATCACATAAAATTAAACATATTATAAATCTATAAGAATAGCCAACAACAATTAAAAAAATATGTTGGAAAAAAAGATTTAAACATGATAAATATGTTAGTGCCAACGTTTCATCCAAGAGGGGGTGAATTAGGTGATATTAAAAATTTTAAAAATGAAAGTGATCAGCAATTAAAACAAAGAATAAGAGTTAGAAGAATATCACCGTAGTAGTGTACACAACGGATTATATTGGTTCAGTCTTAAGTCTCTGACCTACGTCCAGTCCCCAGAGCATCTCTGAGTTTTTCACTATTTTTCTAAGATTTCATAGGTTCTTGGGACCACAGTACAATGAATGATCCTAAACAGGACTCACTCCCTCTTACACGTTGTAATTCTACAACCACACTCAAAGTCCCATTACCTTGATATTTTACAAAGTTGAAAGATCTTTGGTAAAAACTCTCTCACTGAGCAAATAGATAATCATTGAAGAACTCAATATCAGATGATATTACAGAGAGAGAATGAATTGAGCAATAAATGAAAGAAGATTTTTCGTTGGCTTAGTTTGTTACTTTTGTATTGAATGCACAGCTATGTATAGGCAATCCGCATTAATAACCGTTGTGAGCATTCAAACTTTCCGCTAGGGACAAATTAGAGTCGTTGAGGATTTCTACTTTTAGTCGCTTTTGTCTTCGCTGCAATAAATTATTTAGATGAAATCCTTCTGGTCTTTGATCTGTTTTCTGCTAAGCATTTAATGCTCTGATAATAAATTTTCTTTTGTTGATTTTGAAATAAATCTATGGTTTAAACTCTTGAAACTTATACATATATATGATTAGTAGTATTGAGTTGATGAATAAGTAATAATTAAGCTTAAATAAAGTTCATCGTGAGTTTAAAGTTAATCGAGGCATTGATTTTCAAAAAGCGACTTGCACTTGAATATGATTCTTGTTCACTCGAGTGAGTATTCATCACTCAAAGTGTTTTTACAGTTTAACTCAAATGCCTGATGAAATTTGAGTTCTAGTAGTGAAGTGTTGAAGAATTGTATCACTTGAGTGCTTAAGATATGACTCGAGTGATCTTTTGTTTCCTTTTAAAAAAGATTTCAATACTACCAGACTCAAGTGCATATTTAGATTACTTGTATTGGACTGCAAGTGATCTTGGATCACTTGAGTAACTATCAGGATCACTCGAGTGATCTCCAGTTGAGATATTGCACTCTTAGTCTATCAAAGAGTAACTTGCTGAGGTCTTGCGAGTTGCTTGCCATAACTCGAGTGACCTTTGTTTATAACTTGCAGAACCATCATAAGTAACTTGCAGAAGTACTGTGAATCGCTTGCCATCACTAGAGTGACAATATTCCTACTCGAGTGAGCTTTGGTTATAACTTGCAGAACTATCATGAGTGACTTACACAAGCACTGCGAGTTGGTACCATCACTGCGAGTGACAACTGATGAACTCGAATGGAGAGTTATAACTTTCAGAAAATATTGTGAGTGACTTGTGAAATTCTTGCAAGTGATTAATGTCACTCGAGTGGTCACTTATTTACTCAAGTGACCTGCTCTTATCACTCGAGTGATGAAAACCATCACTCGAGTGATCTATCATAACTTCCAAAAATCTTGCTAGTGACTTGCTAAATTTTTGTGAGGAGGAAGGATCACTCGAGTGCTCAAGCATCACCTCTGAGTTTTTCAGCAAGTGATGTGCAAAATCACTAGAAGTTAGGATTATCACTCGAGTGCATTACCTGTCACTCGAGTGATCATCTTAGATCACTGGAAGTGAATGACTTTGCTAATTCAAGTTTTTGATTCAAAAATTGTTCTTTCACTTAAATATCTAGAAATTCACTTAAATGATTTGAATTATCAAGTCCTCATTTTTTTCAAAGTTTGTTATCATCAAAACATAATCCGAGAACTAACAAAATACAATTAAGGTAATAAAAATACCTATAATCATATAAAAATCAACATACAAAAATAAAACTTTATTATAAATCCTTAAAAAAACTCCAACAACATTAAATAAAAAAATAAAAAGTAACATCTAAATGATAAAAATATTTTTAAGAAATTTGACCTGAACCAAATCAGACCAGTCCAAATGGTCTAGTCCCTTGGTTTGGAATCCGATCCAGTCTGGTTAAATTTCGTTATGCTTCTTATTTCGACTACATCAAACTGGATTGGACCACTAGGTTTTTGCCCACCCCTAGCTTAAAGAAATGGAACTTTCAATCTTGCCGATGTACTCCCATACATTTTAACTTTAAAAGTAAATGACAATGATCGGATTTGAATTTTGAGAGATAGATTACTGATACCGAAGGAAAATATTCAAAACAATATGCATATGTAAGAAAATTATCAATTCTACTTTGGGACGTTCCACGACTCCATGTAAAACTCGGTCCCTGAAAGGCAATATCACAACCCAATTACTACTAATCCACCTTTTGAACTCGCTATAAGGGTCAATAGGTCAGCATTTAATTAAGGATCGCTAGCCTTCATATAAGTTTGCATTTATATCACCACCCATACACCAACGATCAACCCTCAAACTTTTGATATTATCTAATTCATTCCATAGGATCCAACTAAGATTAGCATTTAGATTACCAAAAATCATAAATAAATCTCATGCACTTGACTTTCCTTGATTAAACGAAACATGTATCACCTGTGTGTATTTTTTATTAATAATAAAACCGACCTTAACATCCCACATACACTAAATACCACCACTAAAACCGTTTTAACCACCTCTACCATTAAGAATCCTAGATGCCTTGCCAAAGCTAAGGCACTGTCATCTTTATATTAAGGTTCAAGAAGCACAAGGAAGCCAATATTATACATCTTACACTATTATAATACTAGTCTATTGCATATTCTACCACTAGCACCACATAAGTTCCATATCATTATATTATAATCCATAAATACTATATTAAATAAGATCCAAAATCGATCAATGACCACCCCGTGCACTAGTAACATAGGCACTTGAATCCAACAAACTATCCTCACTTACCAAACCTAAGAGCTGATTAAAATGGACAAAAAAGTTACCTTTCACATTCTGTCCAGGATCCGGTGGTTTACTGTCTTCGTCCATGCTTTTGATAATAATATCATGTGTGTTAACTTTAGTTTGTCCCACTTATCCCTTAATAGGATTTCCTTTAGGCCCAATGTATTGCCCCACTATAATTCTACCTCATGCTTCTACCACTTGAACCATTGGACTTGCCTCTTGCCATATATCTATGCTTGATTGACCTAAACCCAACGTGTTCTCGGCCTGCTCAAGAAAGCTAAAATCAGTTTGAGGGCCCAACTTTAATTTATCTATCTTCATAGGCTTTTGTCTCTTTTCTTTAATAGGCCCAACTTTCCTCCCTTCTCTAAATTTGATTGGGCCATCTGATTTTTTATTTGAATCCCTGTAATCACGCCATCTATTTGTAATTTCAGTTAAAGGCGTTCTGATACATGTTTCCTTATTTTGTTCATGCGATCCCTCCATTCCCTCCTCTATTAATGCCAATAACATTGATCCTTGCCCTCCAATCATGCCATGATTATGATAATCTCTCCTATCATCACCCACCTTACTTCCTGTAACCCCTGGTTACCGATTATTCCTTGGCCTCTATACTATCATCCATTCATCATAATGAAACTCCTTCCTTGACACCCTATTAGCCCCATTATGCCCCTAGTTCTCCAAAGCCAATCCCGAACTACCATAAAAATCATATTAAACTACATTTCCTTCCATGTCATACTCATAACCAACTCCTCCGAGCCCTCATTTAGTTTCTAACTAGTTTTAAAGAGACAACGGTCCATATCATGACCATACTGCCCACAATGGAAGCATAAAGATGAATACTGTTATACTGAATACGCTGTTCTTCCCATTAATATAAATCACAGGTCAGAACGGTATACCCAGATCCAACTCTACACATAAGCATGTCCCTTTCTTCTGACGAAGCGTAATCATATCCATCTTCAACACCCTACCAACTTAAGATCCAGGTACATACATGATCGCCTATTGTAGTAGTCAAGTGGCAAATTCGCCAGTCGTATCCAAGCCACAAACTTTGTTATCTTCTTCGTCTTTGGTTAAAAATCCATCCTCCAAGGTTGTACTGTTAGATAGTGAAAAAAAAGGCCATGGTCCTCCTGTTAGCACAAGATCATAATCTTTTTCATCTGAAAATTACACCACGAAGAACCCTAAGCCAATATCAATAGTATCAACCTCACCCTCTCGCGTCTATAACTTATGCATCTTCCTTTCTAGATATTTAGGATTAATCGTACTCCTAAAGAGTTTAATAATTAGAGCATTCAACCACCTTTAACCAAGACGTTTTTTTTCCTCAGGGGGAATAATTAAATTCGGACCTTTTCTGTCATAATCATTTTCACACTTTCCATCAATTTCCCATCACTCCACCAATCCTCCTCTTTTGACTCGCTCACCTTAGTAACAGCTTCATTGAATGATTCCTACTATATCGTCTACTCCTTGGGGTTTTCTGTTGTAACTTCATAGTTTTTAAATCATTGGGATGAGTTTAAATAGATAAAGACTTCAAACCAGAGACTAGAAATCAGTTATAAACAATAGGGATCCTAACTTCAAGATAGGGTTTGAACCTGCATTTGGGTGGGTTTTCAAAAACTTTTCAAACATTTTCAATATGGTCTCAACTGGTTTGAAATTTCATTACATCATATCTGGTTTTAGTTCCATTTATCAATATCAGAGTGTTTTCCTAAAGTGTTCTCTAGGAAAACCCACATTTTGCTCTTTATACTAATAGGCCCTACGCGTACGTCTACCCGATTTCAATTTGATTATCTCATTTAATTACCAGTATTCAGGCTATGTCTATCGTAACTACTGCTATGGCTAGTAATATTCTTATCGTGTATTAATTTACATCATTTACAATTCAAAAGTAGATAACCAATGGAAGTAAAATCTTTTTGTCTTGATCTACTCGTCCGCGATTACCTTCTTTTCCTTGTAACTGCTTGCCTGTGCTGTAAGTTTGTTTATTGGAAAGGAATGAAATTCAAATGAATCTTAGTACTAATAGATATCACTCATATAAAATGCATATAATGAACATGCCAATTTACCATCAATCATAACATACAACACATTCAACATTCAGAGATAAACATGATATGTAACATCGCCTATAATCATATAACCCACAGGTCTATTCCCACAGTGCTAGGTATTCAATTGGGCATTTACCCTTCTCATCTGAATGGTTAATAGGTTTCGTGACCCAAAGACCCACTGGTCCACTAGGCCCTACTTCCTATCTTGTGTTCACAACACAGATAACATAATGGTTAATACACACATATAAAGGCATACATAGTATGTGAGAGAAAAGTTACTACCTTGAAGCCTTTCCAACTTTTGACCTTGTTCCCAATCTCTTAGGTGTCCCGATAGATATCAAATTCTATAAATGAATATTTACAGACGGACGAGTTGTTACTTATTCAAGGTCTTCAATATCTTAAGATATTAGGGTTGGTTATCTTTAATGTTAGTGTATTATGCAAAATAGGTGGTTAATTTGCCTATACTAACATCATGTGCTCATCTTAACCCTTGAAGTTAACTTTTATTACCATTTACCCTAATATACTTTACCCTTGGTCATCCATCTTATTACAATTCAATCCAAGTGCTAGCACTTTTGTCTACCCTTGCCAACCACACCTACTTACCATTCAAGCTATTATCAAATTTTCGCATAGCAACCTATATTGCTATATTCTTCACTTATCTTTGAAAAATCATAACTTAATCTACAAAAGTTCAATTAAGGTGTTTTAAGGTCCTATATGATCCTATTTAAGTCTATTTTGAATGAAAAATATTTCTCTCTGCCAATTATATGCATACTATTCCAGAATCCTCAATCAATCCTCACTATCACATAAATCATTCTAGATTCAATACCTAACTTTGACAAATCATAACTCCTAATGTACTGACCCAAATGTCACATTTATCAAATTAAATCTTATTATGTCTAATTTAACTTTGAAAAATATCAAATCCATTGGATCATATTTGGTCATTCAAAAATATGCCACAAATACGCTGCTTCTCAAAAAGCACATTCTGGCAACACTATGTTCAATTCCAATTTTTGGATTTCAAATCCATTCTTTCTAAAATTAAGACAACAACATATTCCTACACAAATTTTCCCAAGGAATCCATTAAAGACCTCAAAAACACCAAAATCATTTTCCTTCTCTTTGCCTTGTTTTGACCAAACATAACCCTAAATTGTCACAAAGTGACTTATTGCAAGTTTAGTCACAATACTTGTTAGAACCATCATTTAACATCATATAATCCTACTTCCATGAACAAATCAACATGAAACCCTAAAACCCTAACACAAACTAAATTAGGGCAGCAAGGAGGATTTCACACAACTCAACCAATCAACACAATATATAGTTCAAATCAAAGCTCTTGCCCACCTCTTGCTCTTTTTTAAGATTTTTTCTTAATTCTCCAACTTTGGCACTTTGTAGATAACATAAAACACCTTTCTTCAAGAAACTAAAACGATACAAATGAAGCTTTTGATGAGAAAAACAACATTTATGAGGACCTTAAGAGCTAGAAAAGTGATATTGAAGGTGAAAATCAAGTTAGTAGATCTTACATCTTCTTTATTCTTTCACTTTCTCTTTTTTTTTCCTCTTTCCTTTGTCTTTTTCTACTTCTTTTATCTATTTTTCCCTAGCTTGAACGTCATTTTGGAGTGTGAGAACGGGGGTTAAATGTTTGATATTCTCTTTTTTAGCTTCTTGAAACACTTGGCAGAAAATAAGTAAGAGAAAGAAGAGAAATAATACGTGGCCACAAATTGTACATCTTGCAAAAGCTTGGTGATTAAGTGACCATGTTGACTTTGGTTATTTTGATCAAGTTTTCTCTTTCTTCCCTCTTCCTTGATTTGGCCGAATTTCCTCTTCAAAATAGGAGAGGAAATATCTTGCCATTGGTCAATTTTTCTCTAAGTTAGAAAAGTTGGCAAACTTTGACTAATTAACTAAGCTATTCTCTTCCCTAATTTACCCTTAAGTTGGAAGGTTTTTGTGGTGAAAAAAGGGAGAGATAATTTCTTTTTAATTCTCATAATTACTTCTTACTTTTGAACAGTAAATCTTAACCCTTCATTTTGTCTTTCAATTTTAACCATAAGATCAAGTGAGAATTTTCTCTTTTGCCCTTGATTATGACAATATTAATTATTGTTCCATTAATTCTTTAAGTTCTCTTTCTAACATCTTTGTGGACACCATTTCCCTTTTTCTTTGGACCTGGGTTAGGTTCTATGTCATTCTGACACATCTTAAAGGAATAAGGCACTTTCTTTCGACTAATTATCACCGAAATCCATACTTTATTCTGAGTGCGGTTTGAGATTCTTTCTAAACTAGACTTAGTAGTCTACTTTATTTGGGCTTATTCTCTAGCCTCTATTCCCAAAAATTGGTGTATTACATATGTACCCCTACCTGTACTCTCTTCCATCAAAACCTCCTCATCACTCATCCATTCCTCCACTCGTGGAAACAAAGGCTGCTTATCAAAGAAATCGTCCCTATCCTCTCAAACTTTTTCCTGCTAAGCGCTTAGGCGTCTATCTCTTCTAGCCTTGGCATCGAACTCTCTCTCTCTCTCTCTCTCTCAGCTCCGCTCATGCTCATGTTCGCTCATACTTTTCTTTCTACCTTAACCAATTATTAAATGCTCAGACTTGTGACTTTTGAAAGGAAAAAACAAAAGAAAATTGGAAAAGCAATATTAAAGGGATGCTTAAATAAAATCCTACTAAGAATTTTATTTGGTATGAAAAAGTTGTGAAAGAAGATCTCTTTTTCCTTGAACAACTTTATATAAAGTTCCAATTTAATCTTTTAATTTTATAAACATATATTTCAATCCTTTAATGTTAATATTATTAATTTGAAATAAAATTTTTTTTTCCAAACATTACTACATTTTAAAATTAACCTTGATATACAAGTATTCGAGAATGTTTTGTTAACATTTTAAATCTTAATTTATCATATTTTGTATTAGTTGTTATAGTTAGAGGATAAAAAGTATTTGGGAAAATTACACTCAAGTCCCAAGGACTAAAAAAAAAATATAAAAAGTCCTAATGTGGATTTCGTTATCTAAAAACTCTCTAGGAACTTTAGTGATATAGATTCCAAATGTGAAATTACCTTCTTACCTTTAGTAATTGATAGTTGAAGTCAGTTTACACTTAGACTAACAAGTGTGTTTGCCTATTTTGACAAGTTTATATGCTTATATTGGCAAGTTATACATTGGCAAGTGTATGTGTCTCTTTTGACAAGTTTATATGCCTCTATTGACAAATTATACATTGGCAAGTGTATGTGCCTACATTGACAAGTTGTGCATTGACAATTGTATATGTGCCTCTTTTGACAAGTGTATATGCATATACTGATAAATGCATTTATGTTAATTATAGTCATTTTTTCAATTCAATTTAAAACAATTCCTGTCGATAAGCGTATATGCCTATATTGACAAGTCATAGAGTGACATTTGAAAAGCCGATCTATGTTGATTAATACCACTTTTTCCAATACAATTTGAAACATCTCTCATTGACAAGTGTATGTGCTTATATTGACAAGTCTTAGAGTAGCTCTTGATAAACCCTTTTGCTTCTCTTTTTCTTTTTTAATCAATGGGGGCAATAAGGTAATTTCACATTTAAAATCTATATCACTGTAGTTCTTGGGGAGTTTTTAGATAGATGAATCTATACTGTGACTTTTTTATTTATTTATTTTTGGCCCTTAGAACCTGAGTGCGATTTTCCCAAAATATTTTATAAATCAAAGAATAAAAAATGAAATGTTGTGTTAAATTAAAGGACTAAATGTGAATAAAAATGAAACATTTTTTGAAAAATTAGACATCAGTCTAATTTGTCTCACAAATTTATAATTTTTACTTGAATTCTTCATGTTAATTACATATAGTAAGTGACCTTTCCATTAAGGGAATAGTAACACAAATGATTAAAATGATACTTTATAAAAATTAACTTACATTTTTACAAGCAAGTAACTTAACTAATATTTTTAATATCAACAAATTAGTTATCCAATTAAGAGATACCACATATCATCATTTATAATCTTATATAAAAAATCTAAAAATATTAAAGCACAATGCATGGTACCCCCCCAACACAAACAATGTAATATCAATAAATTGGTTATCTAATTTAGAGTGTGTTTGGATGCACTATAAAAAAGTTTTTTATCTTCTCAAAACTATGGTTTTAATAAAAAAAATGCCATACACTAAAAATAAGGCCAAAAGTGCTTTTTTTTTTCCCAAAACAATAGTTTTAGGGTGTGTTTGGATGAGCTTATTTTTTACTTTAAGGGCTTATAGCAAGGCATAAGCTCAATTCAATTGGAGAGATAAATTATTAGGTGTTTGGGTGAGCTTTTAAATTAAGACTTACAAGAAAAAAGCCATTTTTTATTTAAACTGGAATAAGTAGCTTTGGCTTAAATTAAGAGCTTATAAGAAATTCTCAAACTGATGTAGACTTTAGGGATGTAGAAAATGAGAATATAGTTAATGTAGATAATAGTCAAGATCAAGAGCCATCATCAACAAATGATCCTTGGACATCTTCAACCCAAATAAATCATATTCATAACACTATCAGGAACCTAATTGTACGGGACATTTGATCTGATTAGTTATGTTATATTTGATTGTATCAAAAACTTTAATTTTGTATCATTTCTAATTTATTTGCATTTTCATCACAATTTAATTATCTATTTTACCATTTTCAAATGTGATTAAATATATTTTTCTCACTTTTCATATATTTTACAATTTTTTATTTTAAATATCAGAAAAGTCACTTATGTAAAAGCTAAACCAAACACATTTCACTTTTTTAAAAGCATTTATTCAATCGTCAATCCAAACATAAATAACTTACATAATTTAACTTTTACTGAATCTAACTTATCCATAAGTCACTTTTCAAATAAGTCAATTTTCTCACCGCTCATCCAAACACACCCTTAGGCTCTAAAACGTCTAAAACCATGGTTTTAGAAAAATCTATTTTTTTTTTTTTGCTTTCTAAGGTAGGTGGGCCCATCACCTCTCACTTATTGGTTATTTTTTATATAGGTGGATCACACGCCTCTCTCTCTCATTTGTCCCCTCTTTTGTTTTTTCTTTGAATTTCAAAATTCTCTCTCTCATCCGTCTTTTTTTTCAACAAAATTTTAAAACTTTAATGCTTCATCCTATTTTTAATATAAGACTTATTTATATAATTTAATTATATTAGAAAAATTATTTAAGTTAATTAATAGCACATATAGATTTTTTTTATTTCATTTTTGGTATTTATTATGAAATTTAATATTAAATCATGAGTTTGACCTAATGCATTAGGAGTTTTTTTCTCTTATATTTGTATCAGACACCCATCAGAAAAAAACTTGGTTTTTAAATTTTCACCTTAACTCTTAAATAATACATAAAATATAATCTTATCATTTATATGTAATTATCATAAAAGTTAATGTCTTTTTAGCAATTTGATCACTTAAAAAAGTGATTCTTAACCCAATACCCAAACACTCTCATTTTATCAAAATCATTTTTTCCCATAATTTATTCTTCTTAGAATCTATTAAAAACATAATTTTTTTCACTTTTTCTCTAGAAGCTATTCTAAAAAACTAAATCTAAACACACTCTTAATTTAGAATTTGAGAGAGTAGGATGATTGGGGCAATCATGTACCCAACCAAGGCCGTGAGTTGTTGTAATATTAAAAAATAATAGTAATAATACTTTGGGAAAATCCCATTTAAATATCATTTAAAATTTCAAAACTCTAAAAGGTCTATTAACATTTGGAAAAGGACATAAAGGTGACATGAATCAAATTGAGATTTTAAAATATTGATGAATTTACCATTATGCCTTAAGATTTTAAATTAAAAAAAGGTGACAGGGTTCAAAATCTCACAATATTTGTCAAAAGCATTATCATGTTTGTTTAAACCATTATTCAATTGCTCACAACCAAAAACTCTTGGTTAATCATTTTACACATGTTGTCCGTACTTATCTATTTTGTCAAAAATATTACGGATTTTGTGAAAACCATTACTATTTTAGTGAATCTCATTAGTTAATCATTTTACATATATTGTCCATACTTACGGATTTTGTCAAAACCATTACTATTTTAGTGAATTTCATTAGTCAATCCTTTTACACTTATTATCCGTACTTACCGATTTTGTCAAAACTATTACGGACTTTGTTAAAATTATTACTATTTTAATCAATTTCATTATTCAAGTAGTTACAACCCAAAATTCTTTGTCAATTCTTTTACACATACTATCAGTACTTTATGGATTTTATCAAAATCATTACGAATTTTGTCAAAACCATTACTTTTTTTAGTAAACTAGAAAAGCTCGCTAGAAAATTTATAAACTTGCCGGAAAACTCATGAGCTTGCCGGAAACCTCATGAGCTTGCCGGAAACTGCAGAACTTCGCCAGAAACTAGTTTCTTGACGTTGTGATGGTGAAAGTGAAGAGAAAGAACGAAGTTGAATGGAGAAGAAGAAGATAAAGGTAAAGAAAAGAAGCTCTAACTAGTTTAGATCAACGCAAGTGAGAGTAGGGAGGAGCTTTGACGAAGAGAGTAAGGCTTAAATCGACGCATTAGTAAGAGGAGGGAAGTGCTTTAGTGACCCAGGTGAAAGGAAGGAGGGGCTTTCGGCGCAAGTGAGAGGAAATGAAAGCACCGACACAAGGTGGGGGACGGTGAGGAAGAGATGAAGAGAAGGAGAGGAGAGAAAAAGAGAGCCACGGGGAGAGGAAGAGATGAAGAGAGGGAGAGAAGAGAGAAAGATGAGTGTGATTTTATATTATGTGAAGGGCATTTTAGTAAAAACATTTAAATTTCAAAATCTCAAATTTCTCTCAATTACCTCTGTGTCGTTTTAATTTTTTAATAGGCCTTTTGGGGTTTTAAAATTTCAGATGATATTTAAGTGAGATTTTCTCTAATAACTTTAGATTATAAATTAATAATGAAATAAATTTTAAGGAAAATTGCCCATAAATACCTTTAGGGAAAATTAATTGTGAAATGCTACTATGAAAAATCTGTTGTACTTAATAGAATATATTTTACACATTCATAGAAAGATTTTTGAATACACAACGGAAGATCTTATGAACACACAGAAGATTATTTATATGCGTAGTAGTATTTGGTAATTAATTTACCCAATAAGTATTTATGAGCAATTTTCCCCTAATTTTATTATTTAGGTTGCTAATTCTTCCTAAAATCCATTTTTTTGGTTGACGAACAAGCGCTCCATACTTGGTCGAGCTCGCCGTCGGACGCCGTTCGCCTACGCCGTCTGCCGTTGTCAGCCCTGCGTGGTTGTTCTCGGGCTAGTACTGAAGAAGGTTCGAACCCTAGGGCTTTCTCTACTCCCAAAATCTGGTGAGATTGATTTGTTCAATGTAGCTTTAAATCTAGATTTGAATTTATTCCCCGCGTCATCTGTTTCCTGTGTCGTTATGCCGGACCCTGTCGCACCGTGTGATCGTTCACGCTTTTGAACAAAGATTGAGTTTACCCATTTTTTTAAAAATATTACTATTTTTTCCTTCAGTGGCCTGTAATCAACTTTTATACTTCTGCCCTCTTCATTTTCATTACTAGCGACTTTATGCTTTGGATTGTTTTGTTGTGCAATGTTGGATTTTTTGTGTATTGGCATTCGGTTTCTTTATCTCTTTATATTACCATCTATTTATAAAATTCTCAAGGTATTTGTGATCCATGATCTGGTAAATGACTTGGCTCGAGTTGTGTCTAACAATTTAGAAGATTGAGTTTAAATTATCATTATTCAGTGGCTTGGAGGAGTTGACTGAATTGATTCTCTCGCTAAGGCATCTTCGTCAAAGCATCAGGAACATAAATTGAAAGGATATTATATCAACTATCAACTATTCATATTTAAAAAATTACAGTGGGGGCATCTGCCGCCGCTGTTTGTAGTAGTATAGATCCACCTATGGTTGCATGCATTCATGGCTATCATCCTGTCCCATAATTTTTCATTTCCGAACAACTTCCTGTAAATTTCCATTGTTCTATTTCTTGATTTTTATTGAATATTATAGCTTTTTCACTCTTGTCAACTCAATATTGCACATCCTCTTTTTCAATGTGAATGGAGATAAGTGATGCTTGAATGATATAACAAAAAGGAAATCAAATGATTAGTAGTACATTGCATTTTAATGCCAATCAGCATGATGGAATCACACACTCTAATGAGCAGAAAAATTCCATATTGGAACCAAAAGGCATCAGCTTTTTTGCTTACAGTAAAATGGGTATCGGCAGGAAACTGAATGTTAAAACTATGGATAAGTGATAAAATTGTTATTACTGACATGTTTTTCTTGAAAGCTGATGAGCCTTTGTTAAAATGCGTAGCAGTATTGCAGAAGGCAAGAAAAAATTGAAGAGAAAGAGGTCTGCATGAAATGAATTTGAAAGTGGAGTCAATAGTTTTAAAGAGAAGAGTAAAGAGCAAGGAGTTAGAGGGGCAGGAAGGAAATTACAAGGAGAATGAGTAACTTTGTACAGCAGTTCGAGGAGAGAGGGGTGAGCTGGAGGAGTGAGAATAAGTTGTTTATCAAGGCCTCAGGGGAGTCTTCAGGGTTGATCTTTGAAGGGATGATCAGTGTGGATAAATCTAATTGAGCTCTGGCAGTGATTTTTGCTTCTCACAAGATAGACTGTTTTATTTCTATTTCTGCTGTTTTTTCCTGCTACTGTTTTGCACTTATTTTCCTCTTTTATGTTTTTTGGCTGGGGCCACTTACTTCGTATCAGGATTATATCTCTTAACTCTGAACAGGAATTCTCTTAGTATTTTGTTGATTCAAAAATATTTAGATGATTTTTCTATCACCAGCTTAGTCAAATAAATTATGTACGCAAACCACGATTTTTAGTTCCTTAGCTAATATTTGATGTACAAGTTTTATCTGATGACACAGCTCTATATTCTGTTTTATTAATCTGTAATCTCAATAGTCATTTGTCTGGAATGCGTCATTGTTTCTTTTTTCAAGCAAGACTCTCTTTCTGCAGGTTCCCTAAGTGGGCTTTCAGTTTTTGATTGTTAAGAATGGTACTGGTCTTGGCCCTGGGGGATTTACACATACCACACAGGGCCCCTGATCTGCCAGCGAAGTTCAAATCCATGCTTGTTCCTGGCAAGATCCAGCACATCATTTGCACTGGAAATTTATGCATCAAAGTATCTCTATCTTTCTTTCTTCTAATCTTTTAACAAAGTGCGTCTATATTATTGAACTTATCCATATTGGTATATGTGTGTCTGTGTGGTCTCAATTTTTTGCTCCTTGTTAGTGGAAGTCCTTCATTACATATGACCGCAACAATATCCTCCCTGTAATTGTCACACGACAAATTCGACTGCTCAATAAGGTTTATCCTTAAAATGTCGTCATAACATCTGCTTGTGACCCAACAGTATCTTGTAATTTCCATACAACAAACTTGATCACTCAATAATGTACATCCTTAAAGTATCTTTATGCATCCTAATTGGATATGAATCAGTTTGACTTTCTTTGATGGACAATCTTTTAGTTCTCTCAATTATGTAGTTGTCAACTTATTGCTTCCTATTTGCTTTTAAATTGCAATTACTCAATCTCTTCATTAATTTGTACTAGGTGTTGGTCAATTGAAATTGACATATGCAAGTCATGTTATAAATCAATCAATAAGATTCTTAGGGACTAAGTACAAACTCATATTCAGGTTTCATATGGGTTAAGAAACCTCATATTTAATAAGATGCATATTCTTAGTCTTCATTTTTATTTTATGCTCTGAAATAATGCTATTTGTTTAGTTCAAAATTTTCTTGGATAACTATGAAATGGAATTGTTTGACCAGACATGTTAGAGTAGGCTAGAAAGCTGCAATTAGTTAATTTAACATTTTGTGGCATCACGCAATGGGTTGTTTTAGAGTAGAGTATGATTTAATTACAGTTCGCCTTCTTTTAAGAATGAGATCTAGCTTTTTTTTTTTTTTTTTGAGTCTAAACCATACTATTATAAATTTTCTGTTTTATTTTCCTAGGGCTTGTGTACATGTTTTATAAGTGTGCCATCTGTACCAAAACATGGAGTTAAGAGATTTTCTCCGGATTTAATTACCCAGACCATATATGATCATTTGACTTGTTACATTTGTGGTTCTGTATTCTGAAATCTCAAGTATAGTTAATATGTTTGTAAACCCCATATAATTCCAATGTGTGGGTAGGATTCCAGTTTCAACTTTTGTTGATCTATACCATAAGCCACTCCTCACTCAAACTAAAAGTTTAAGCTATATGAAGGAGCAAATTAGTAGCTCTTATAACTCTTAGACAACTTTCTCATGAGAAATCACTTTGCGTTGAAAGTTTGATGAAGTATAAATTCATAGTTACCTTGTAATGGAGTTGCTAAACTTTTATACTAATTTTTACAGTTATTGAGATCTTAAATAAAAATTTTATGTTTGGGTGAACTAAATAACGATTTAAGCTGTGAATTATTTGTCTCTTGACTTTTTCCTTTTTAGAATAAACTTAATTCTTTGTTTTATTTTTGGTTTAGTTGAATGTTCAGTTATTCTGATTGTTCATTCCAATTCTTTCTTTTCTGGAAGTGATTTCTACTGTAAATAGTAAGACTAACTTATGAATGAACATTGAAGCGTCAGGGATTGGCTTTGAAGGCAAAAGTTATTTGATAATGCTAAGAGTTGCAATTTGTCCCCAGTATGGTGTTCAATACTTCAATTAGATAATATTGCCTTGGACTTTTATGCTAACTTATGCCAATTATGTTCAGGAAGTTCATGACTATTTGAAGACTCTTTGTCCTGATTTGCATATTGCACGTGGAGAATATGATGAAGATACACGATATCCAGAGACCAAGACATTAACCATTGGTCAATTTAAGCTGGGACTATGCCATGGCCATCAGGTCTTGGTCTTTCTTTGGCTCAGTCGTTATTTCCGCCATTTTGTTTCTTTGCATATGCAGGTACTAGAAATTGTACAGTTTAGGATGTCTGGCAGTAAGAGGCCCCACTCTGGATTTTTTGCTGTGAAAAGTTCTGTACTTTAAGACAAGGGAAAATATTCTGGCATTGAAGGAATATTCTGAAGCCATTTCCGAAGCATACCCTGATGCAACTTCTTAATTAACTATGCCATTTATTCATGGTTCAAATACAAGTTGCACATACGGGCAATGGTTATCTCATTGTCTTCCAATTTAAAATGTTTCGCATTGGGATTAAAGGGTGCAATCTACATCCATTTTGATTGCACCAGTTGCAACTGTTTCTTATTTTTGCATTCAACTATCTCCCACAGTTTATAGAATTTTTATGTAATTGTTGTCTGTTCAGTCAAGTAGAAACTAAAGATTTACCAGTAGCTGTTGGGTGGAGTTTAAAAAAGCTTGTTACTCCATAAATAATGCCTCAGGTTTGAGCTTATTGGAATAAGAAACAAATATGCCTCAATAGCCACCCTATTTTGGCTTGACAATGTTTGAATGTAGATTAATTCTATTCATTAGATATCGAAGGGATGTCAGAGTAAAAAAAATAATGCCTGCTTCTGTACTGCTACATGATGATTATGCTTTGTTCTTATTGTTTATGAAGGTTATTCCATGGGGAGACCTAGACTCACTAGCAATGCTTCAGAGGCAGCTTGATGTAGACATCCTTGTCACAGGTCACACCCATCAGTTCACTGCTTACAAACATGAGGGTGGTGTTGTTATAAATCCAGGTTCTGCAACAGGTGCTTACAGCAGTATTACTTACGACGTTAACCCGAGTTTTGTCCTCATGGACATCGATGGCCTGCGTGTTGTGGTCTACGTCTACGAACTCATTGATGGGGAGGTAAAGGTTGACAAGATTGATTTTAAGAAAACATCCTCAAGCCACTCTGCTCATTAGAAAGATTTGGATCTTGTTTTGTCTTAGCCTCTTGTATCCTTTTTCCTATATATTGTTTATTTTTGGTTTATCTTCTTTTGACCTTGTAATAATAGGGTTTTCTCTTTAGTTTTATCTTGTTTTGGAATCTGTAATAGGCAATGCCATGTACTCGTAGGATTTTGGGAATTTGGTCAAAGTATGTATGTGAAGCTTTTATTTATTTATTTATTTATTTATTTATTATTATTTGGGGATATAAATGCATGTAAAATGACTACATATATTCTGGGAACAATATGTCCTTTCTAAAAGAACGTCGGCCAGAAAAATGTCCTTTTGACATGTTGGTTTTTTTGCTGCTTGGGAAGTGTTGCATGTGACGGATTAATAAGAGACTATCGCTAAAACTGTATTAAAGTCTGCATTAATGTAGTTGGCGAGAGAGAGAGAGAGAGAGAGAGAAGAAGCGTGAAGATGAAGTTGGCATTCGGTCAACCAAATCACAGAAGGGCTCAGCACCAATCCAACTTAACAACGAACAAATATTATAAATAGAAAAAGTATCAATTTAAGAAACGACGTGAGGATAGAAAATATAAATAAGAGAAAACTAGAAAAAGAACATATTACTACCCCATTCATAATATAAGATATCATTATTAGTGTAGATTTTACTATAAATGAAATCTTATATTAATGATCAGAGATAGTGTCACTCTTCCGGTTGGGATGGACAAGAAAAAATATTAAGAAAAAAGAAAGTAAATATTAAACAACTAAAATACTTTTACCCTTATGGTAAAATATATCATTTTTTAAATCAAATCAAATGTCACAACAAAAAAATCATATCAAAATTAATATCATCAAATGATTGAAAATCAAATTAATTAGTAAAAAATGTATTTTCATGTTACTTCCTCGTGTATTTTTTACTCGTACTACTCTTTCATATGGGTCGGTCTTATATATAAACATCAATGTGGGTTTATCTAAGAAATTCATCAACTCTTTCTTTTATGTTTATCCCCAATTAATTATACGTCTCTCACCTTTTTCCAATTTCATTCTCATATCTTCCTATTAATTCTCTCTCACACTCATCCCCTCCACAAATAAGGGTATGTTAGGAAAAAAAATACATCTCTTATATATTTTTACTTTTAACTAATTCTAACCAATGACTTGACATTGTGTTTTTAAAATATCTATTATATATAATTTTTATTACTAAATTTACAACAACTTTACCTACAAATTTTTTCTGTCACCAAAAAACTTTTTAAAAAATGTTTGTAGACAATCAACGCCAAACAATATTACAATTGACTTATTATAAACTATTATAAAATAAATATAAATATGAGAAAAGAAAGATACAATAAGAGAGAACAATCTTATTAACTACGTACAACCGTTATTTTTGCATTTTTGCAAATTCTGCCTCACAATACATGATGACGTGTATAATTAACCATTACTTTTAAGTATTACATATCATTTTACAACTTTTGTCTTGACATACATGATATCTATTAGTTATATCCGTTATATATTAAGTATTATAAATGCGCAAATATATAGCAATGTTCAAGAAAAGCCGCATATTACAAATTTCATGATATTTATTTACTTCAATACCCCTCACTTTCGATAATTACAACTTGGTGCATGAATGTTTTTTCCTCTTCCTTTTCTAATTTGTACCTTCCTTTATATTTAGTTTCCATTTCTTTTTCATTTTAGCCTATAAAAGTCTCTCAGAGCCTCGAAAAATATAGTGTTAGACACAATGAGAGATAAGCAACTCTATGTCAAGCTAAGCAAGTGTAAATTTTGGCTTTCGGAAGTTAAATTCCTGGGCTATATAGTCTCATAAGAAGGGGTCTTGGTAGATCCCAACAAAGTGGAAGCAATACTGAATTGAAAAAGACCAGAGAATGTTGTTGAAATATGCAATTTTTCTAGGCCTTGCTTGTTATTACAGACAATTTATACAGAATTTCTCCAAAATAGCATTACCTTTGATAAGGTTGACACGAAAGACTCAACATTTTGTGTGGGACGAGAGTTGTGAGAAGAGCTTTATAGGGCTAAATGAGAAATTGACAGTAGCACCAGTGCTGGTAATCCCCGATCCACAATTGACATATGTGGTCTACAGAGATGCAAGCAAGCATGGATTGAGATGTGTCCTGATGCAATAGGACATAGTTGTGGCATATGCCTCTTGTCAAATAAAGCCTCACGAACTGAATTATCCCACTCATAATCTTGAGTTAGCAGCAATTGTATTTGCATTGAAAATCTTGAGACATTATTTCTATAGAGAAACCGTAGAGCTATACTGAATATGAGGCAGCGTAGATGGATGAAGTTGTTTAAAGATTATAACCTAAAGATTAAATACCAACCAGGAAAGGCTAATGTAGTGGTAGATGCATTGAGCTGAAAGACAGTTTAGGTGGCAGCCCTAATGATACAAGAGCAAAAGTTGATCGAGGATTTTAGAGATCTTAATTTGTCTAATCAGATTCTAATCAATGGTAGTAATATGAGTCAGGTAGAGAATGACCTGAGAGCAGAGATTCAGAAAGCTTAGATGTGCGATGAAAGAGCATAGTCAATTAGAAGCATGATTGAAAAGGGTGAAACTCAAGAGTATGACTTGTCACCAAGTGGACTAGTCAGGTACAAGAAGTAAATATATGTTTTACCACAAGCTGAGTTGAGACAGTAGATCTTAGAAAAGGCACACAAGAGTAAATATACTTTGCATCCAGGAGTAATTAAAATGTATCATGACTTGAAATCCATGTATTGGTAGCTAGGGATGAAAAGAGATCTAACAAAATTTGTGGCTCATTGTCTTACTTGCCAAAAGGTATAAGTTGAGTATCAACGATCATCAGGGCTTCTACAAAACCCTAAAATTCTTGAGTAGAAATGAGAAATCATTACTATAGATTTTGTGATAGCATTGCCTAAGGTTAGAAATCATGATGCAATTTGGGTAATTGTTGATCTATTCACGAAGACAACCCATTTCCTACCGATTAGCATTAACTATTCTCCTGATAAGCTGGTAGAGATTTATATCAAATAGATTGTACGTCTGCATGGTACGCCAAAGAATATAATTTCCAATCGAGATCCTCGGTTTACTTCCCAATTTTGGAGGTCATTACATGAGGCTTTGGGTACCAAACTCAGATTTAGCAAAGCTTATCATCCTCAGATAGATGGACAAATAGAAAAAACCATATAGACGCTAGAAGATATGTTGAGAGCATGTGTATTGGATTTCAAAGAAAGTTGGAATTGATTCCTTCCTCTAGCAGAGTTTGCATATAACAATAATTATCATTCGAGCATTCAAATTGCTCCATATGAAGCATTGTATAGAAGGAAATACCAATCGCCATTATGTTGGGCAAAACTGTCTAAGAGAAAGATGTATGGGCCAGACATAGTTGACCAAACGACGGAGCAAATTAAATTGATTAAGGAAAGATTGTTAGCTACATAAAGCAGACAGAAAAGCTATGCTAATAAGAGGCGGAAACCTTTAGAATTTATAGTTAGAGATCATGTATATCTGAAGGTTTCATCAGTCACTAGGGTTGGTAGTGCATTGAAAACAAAGAAGCTAAGCTCTAGGTACATTGGTCCATTTGAAATCTTATCCAGGATTTGGCTAGCAGCGTACCAGATGGCTTTACCCCCAAATTTGAGCAGATTGCATGATGTCTTCAATGTCTAACAATTAAAGAAGTATTAGCTAGATCCAGAGCATGTAATTGAGTATGAATATGTTAGAACTTGCTGACACCCAAGAGGGGGTGAATTAGGTGTATGATAAGAAAATCTGATCTTTTAAAATCTTTTCGCAGATTGTTAACTCAGTATATATAGAAGTATAAACTCACAAGCAATTATGTAAATCGTATATGTTGGAAATATAAAATCTTAGAGAAGAGAATGTGCAAACTATTATTTATCCTGGTTCGGTCCAATCCACGATAACCTACGTCCAGTCCCCAGGCTCCTCCTGAGATTTTCAATCTACTATCTTCTTGTTCAACCGGGCACAAGAAAAGCATCTACAAATCTCTTACGAAATTACTCCCCCTTACACACTGTAAGGTTTACTCCCTCTTATGGCAAGTCGAGTAAAGCAATCCCAAAGACCTTTCTCTCCTGCTTAACCGTGCAAGTCTTACGAGCAGCAACGTTCTCTACTGCTTGCACCTTGTAAGTCTTACGAGCAGAAAGTCTTACTGGCGATTCACTCTACAGCTTCCCCGTAAGGTAATCAATCCCCTCAAGGTCCCTCTATCTTGAGAACACTTCTGAAATACAGATGAAGTGTTTACAAGCTCTCTCACAAAGTGGGTAAAATGCTCACTGAAGTACAATACAAATAATTTCACTCTCAATTATACATGACATAAAAAATAGATAAGCACAGAGATTATGTGAGATTGAAGACTTATGACAGCAGCATGTTGGCGTAGTTGGATTCTCGTCGCTCTTTGTCTTCGTTGAATGCTTCCAAATATATAGCTGAGTAAAGAGAGCCGTTAGTAGCATTTTAATATGGCCGTTGTAGACACTGCTTTTTCTGACAGTTTTTCATGTTTGAAAAACTAGCCGTTATTAGTAGACACTCAGCTTCTCGTGAAACAGATTTTCGTCTCTTCCCATTATTTCTTTATGGTTAATCTGGAGAAGTACTTCAATCATTGATACAATAAAGTATAAGACATGAATACATTGAGTGATCGATTAAAGACTAATTTTCTGTTTTATGGGATTCATCATTTCGAGTGACGATGTTTGCTGTGAGTCACCTCCGAACTTGAAGATGCAACCCAAACGTTTGATCTCCTGTTTCACACTGAAATAATTGTTAAATGATGTTTAAGTACAGCAACAAGTGTAAACATACTGATTAGAGATTGAACTTTGAAATGCACTCTGATTCAGTCAGCTTCTGGAGGTGCTTCTGATAGAAACTAAATCACTCGAGTGATTATACAATCCATTGGAAGTGATTTTCTCAAACCAACATTTCACTTGAATGCAGAAGCATTTCACTGGAAGTGATCTAGTTTACTGAGTGATTTTCTAAACATATCACAGAGTGAATTACACTTGATTGGAGGTGATCTGAGACGCTGGAGTTGCACTGGGTTACTAAAACTGGAAGTGATTTTGAGATGTCTTTCGCTGGAGGTGCACTGGACTGCTAACACTGGAAGTGATTTACCAAATTAAACATGTCCCTTAATTGGATATTATCTTGTAGGAAGTGATCTTAGTTCTTGGAGGTGATTCTGATTCTCTGGTAGTGAATTTCACAAACACAATATTTTTCTGGCAGTGCATTGCGTGATTACTGGAAGTGACTGGAAGTGAAAGATCTTCATATCACTTGAGTAAATATTGGTTCATCGGTAGTGATCTTGATTTCCAGATGAGATTTTTATTTATTGTCACTAGAACTATAAAGAGTGCACTGAGTAATCACTGACTGGAAGTGATCTGAAGTATCTGATATTCGCTGGGAGTGATCAGGTACGGAACTGGAGGTAATCTGAGAAATTTTAATATTCACCGGAGCCATTAAAAGTGATATGGCAAACTTCATATATCACTCGAGTGATTTCGGTATCACTGGAAGTGAGATTCCAAACAGTGAAATTATCTTACAGTGATCTTGTCGCGCATTGGAAGTGATTTTGAAAAATCTCATATCACTCGAGTGAATTCCATATCACTGGAAGTGAAATTGCAAACAGTGAATTTTTCTTGCAGTGATTTGGCTTGCACTGAAAGTGATTTGCAAAATCAACAGAATCACTCAAGTGAATTGGATGCACTAGAAGTGATTTTCAGCACAATGAAAATTTCCGGGAGTGATCTGATAGTCCACTGGAAGTGATTTATGGAATAAGCCATATCACTCGAGTGAATTCTGGAATCACTCGAGTGATCTTCAATTTCTGGCATATCACTCGAGTGATTACTAAAAATCACTCGAGTGATCTGTTGTTCAGATCACTTTAACTCTTTGTTGCGTTTCCAATTCTTCAGCCAACAGGGGTAAACTTCTAGATGACATAACTCTTTGAATATAACTTCAAAATTGTCATATTATATATCAATGGAAATCTATTTACGTCTAGTTTTATATGCCACTAGTTTCAACTCAATCGGATCTGTGGTTTGAGAGTTATGGCTAAAATACCAAACTTGTTCCAGAAAGTGACGCTAATATGAAGGCCAAATTCGAATACTTATATCTCCTTCATATGAACTCCTTAGATGTTGGTTCTAGTTTTAGAATGACGCATTGGAAGTCTAGTTTTATATGCAACTAGTTTCCTCTCAATCAGAGCTATATTTTAAGAGACATGGTTGAATTACTAGACATCGCTCAGCTGGACGGAAAACAGAGTATAAAAATTCAAAGATCACTCAAGTGAATAGTGACTCACTCCAAGAAATTTTCCCTGTTTCCAGAATCACTCAAGTGATGTTCAAAATCATTCGGTTGTTACAGTGCTACATGATGCTACAGTACCACTGCTACAGTACCCCCCAAAGAACTTGAATCTTTATATTCTTCATTAATTCTTACAAGTTCTTCATTTCTCAATCTCTTTCTTTCATTGCTTGACTAATCTACAAGATATGTAACATTAAATATAGTAGTTAGTCAATGTAAGAGTTAAGTATATTATGCAAACTTTTGCTCATCTATATTTGTCATCATCAAAACTAATTATATCTAACAGAATATGTTGAGATGCGGGATGATATCACATATGAGGTTGAACCTGACCAAATTATTGATCGGCAGGAAAAACAACTCAGGCACAGGAATATTCCATTTGTAAAAGTAGTATGGAAAGGGTTATTCCCTAAAAAGGATACTTGGGAGATGGAAGAAGATATGCAGATGCGTTACTCGAGATTTATTGGTGTATTTGTGTAATAAATTTTAAGGATAAAATTTTATTGACAGGGGTAGAGCTATAATATCCCAAATTTTATTCACCAAAATTTCATGTACATTTAATTATATTCAATAGAATAAAATGATGAATTTTGGTGCACTTAAAGTAGCTAAAATAGTGGAAATGATGATTATATGAAATTTTTAGCCAAAAAAGACATAACATTGAAGCCTAAAATTTAGTATGAAAGAGCCCAATTTTTGGCCCAACACGCATTGAAAATTTCAGCCAAAAGAAAAGGGAAGAAGAAATTGACAATTGGTTCCAAAAATTCAAGAAAATGTAAGGGCAAAATAGTCATTTTGGCTAATAAAAAAATAAAAGCCAATATTTTCCCTCATTTATTAATGAAATTCAGCCAAAGAGATAAGAAGCAAAGCAAAACATGATTGGAACACATAATGGGACATTTGGAGACCTTATAAGCCATATGGAAAAAGGAAGAAAAGAGAAATTGCCAAGTGTCTTAATTTACAATAAAAAAATGTAAAAATTATGGAGGTGGAAGATGATATTTTTTTTAGAGCAATTATTCTCTTCCAAAGGGCCAAGATTTTTGGTCAAAATAGAAGAGAAGAGGAAAGAGAAACCAGCCTAATTAAATCAAACCATGGTTAGGCAATTAACCATGACTTTTACAAGATGTCATGACCTATTGACAAATGGCTTTTTCTTGGCTTCCCTTGATGAATTTTAGCCAAGCATTAAGAGTAGAGGGAAGAGAAAATTTCAGACCTATTACACTCTCTCTCACTCTCAAAAAAGTCAGCCATAAGCTCCAAGGAAAGAGAAGAAAGAAGACAAGAGCAAGAGACAAGCTTGTTGATCCATTTTCACTAGGTACAATATAATTACCTTGAACTTTAAGGGTAAAGATAACCAACTACATGAATTTAGAAATAAGTCATGAATGAGTAATAACTCATTTATTATAAATTTGGAATTGTAGGACTTGACAATTGCTAGAGCTAGGAATCAGGGCCGGCCCGGCCCTACAAGGCCCGAGGTAAGAAAAATTGCCGTTTTTCAAAGCCTGGCCCGAGAGCATGAGGGCCAAGGCCGGCCCGCAGGGCCTGAAGCTATTTACACAAGATTTAACTACACGTCTACACGCCTCATGCAATAAAACAAATATGTTAATAATTCATATTCAAAGGTAAAAAATAGTATCCACAAATAATTCACAATCCGCACAAAAGTATAAGAAGGCAAGAAGTTAAATACTCTAAGCAACATGAGTATGACGACTATCATTTTCATCTTCTTCACCACCACCATCAATTTCAAGAAAATTTGATTGTGCTTCAGTTTGAGTAGTAGGCTCTACTTGAGGGTAAAAATATCAAGAATTTCTTTTCTCAAATCATGAATATATTCATAATCTTTATCTACAACAAAGAATAATCTAAAATGACAAATAACTCTATAAAAAACATAAAATACAAATAAATTAGTAAATTACCATCATATGTGAAACTTTAGAGTAAATAAGAAAAATCTAACGTATTTTTCTTATAAAATAAGAAATATCTTTTATAAATTTTTTATTTTATGATTCTTAATACAAAATATTCTTATGAAACTTAATTTTAAAAAAGATAATAACAACTAAATATTTTCAACATCATTAAAAAAATATAAAAGATCAATAATATTATTATCATATAAATAATTTTAAAAAATAAAAAATATATCAAGACTTAAAGGGCCGGCCCGTGGCCCTACAGGGCTAACCCTTTTAGGCCCTCTGCCCTACAGGGCTGGCCCTTTTAGGCCCGCGTTCACTTTTTAAGCAAAATTCTCAGCCCGGCCCTTGTAAATTCAGGGCCTAAACGGGCCGGCCCGACGGGCTCGGCCCGTTTTCTCGGCTCTAACAATTGCCGAGCCGAATCAATAATTAGTGAACTGACTAACTAGGCACTGGAAAGGATTTCAAGTAGTAACTTTATCTTTTATACATTATGTGATTATTAATATGCATTGTTTGCCATGTTATGTGCAATTATATATGAAATGCGGTAATTCCTGGAGTTGAGTGTGAGAAAAACACAAGTATCATCCAAAGGAAAAAGCACAAGTACCTCTAGGGCCAGCAGGTATCCAGTCTAAGTAAGCCAGTGGCAAGTACGGATAGAACAACATCTGTTTAGAAATATTATAGCAAGTAGGGGTCATAAAAGCATATGATACTGAATTGAGCATGCAGTAAGGCCAATATAGGACAAACAGTCATTTGTACCTAAACGTCAAGCAGAATAGCAATGTAATCACTGATTGGCAAATAGGCACAAATTACCATTTTGATCTGGACAAAATCGTTGTTTGATCCTAAACATTGTTTGATACACATGTGCATATCATTATTATTTACTGCATCATATGCTGCTTTGCATGTTTATTTTTCATATTTTATATGATTGATTGCTTATTATTACTGAGATTCGTTTGAATATCACCCTTTTCCATAAATAATATTTATTCAGCAAGTGGTAGCGGCTCTAAAGACAAAGAGGTGGACACCGGCTATTGAAGGATCCTGGTCTGATGAAGATTTTTGTTGGTTATCTTTGTACTTTTTATGTATTTTTGGGTTTTGTAATTTACTATATACAAACCTTGAGGGAAATTCCTGTAATGTAATCAAGAATTTTATATCAGTATATTTATGTTATTTCTGTATGCCCATTGAACTGTGTGTTGGTACTTTATTAAATATCAAATTTCTAAGGGGTTTGACAGGAAGGAAAAAGAAAAAGGAAAGAGAAAGAGGAGCTTGAAAAACAAAAAGCAAATGTGAGATTTCTAGTTTGATTTTTACCTTCAAGATCACCTTTCTAGCTCTTGAGGTCTTCATGAATGTTGTTCCTCTCATTAATAGCTTCATTTCTATTATTTTAGTTTCTTGAGAAGAGGTGTTTTGTGTTGTCTACAAAGTGCCAAAGTTGGAGAAATCAAGAACAAGCCCTAGAAAGTAAAAGATGTGAGCTTAGGCTTCATTTTGATGTATGTATTGTGTTAGTTGATAGATTTTTATGGAATCCTCTTGCTACCCTAATTTTCGGTAACCAAGGGTTTTTAGGGTTTCATTATGCTTTGGTCATATACATGTGGTTATATGATGTTTGTGAAGTATATGAACATAGTTTAGTGAATAAATTGTGAATTAGTGAATTGTTGCTTTATGCCCTAATTTTTGGTCAGAACAGGGCATAAAGAAGGAGTATGATTTTTTTGTTTTTGAGGTCTTCAATGGATTCTTTGGAAAAAATTGTGTAGGAATAGGTTGTTGGTATAATTTTAGAAAAAATGGATTTGAAATCCAAAAATTAGAATAATGCTGCCAATTAGGATTTCCTGCATGGTAGTCTGAATCTGTAGTATTTTTGGGTAATAGAATGTTATCTAATGACCATGATATTTTTTAGAATAAAAGTAGAGTTATCAAGCTTTAGTTTAATAGGTCATTTATGCCATTTGGATCAATATATTAGAAATTATGAATTTTTGAAGTCAGGCATTGAATCTGGAATAAATTTTATGGCAGTGAGGTTTTAGTCGTAGTTTTGAAATTTTATGGCTAGAATTGGTTCTGAGTAATATTTTATCTTTAAAATATACTTAAATAGTTTTGAATAGGAATTTGAATCACCCCATTTGGAGTTCCCTAGAATTAGTTATGATTTTTTAAAGATTGATCAGAATTCTGGTAGCATAGCCTAAACATACGAATTTAAGAAAGAAATGGCCAAATGTAATAAGTGTGAACTCCAAGGGTGAATGTAAGAATATGAAGCTAATGTAGCAAATTGAAAATTCATTTATCATAGCACTAATGATATGATTATATATCTAGGGCCATGAGAAGTCAAGAAAGAAGAAGAATAGAAGAATTTTCAAGAAACTTTAATAGTTGGAAGAAAATGGGACATGAAGAGGACATAAGTCCAAAAGGTAGTAAACTTTCATAATTTACATAACTTTATAGGTATGCTTGTGTATTGATTTGTTAATTATTTTGATGAATTGTATGAAGCATATGTGAATGAGTGAAACTCTATTTTATTTATACTATGGCCATTAGTGTAATGTGTTAAACATTAAGCATGCATATATGTTATTATGTTAGCATTCATTTATATAAGCAAGTATGTCATGTACAAAGCATTTCTTATATGCATTTGTTAGCACTGTTTGCTATTGAGATTCTTCCGAATCTCACCTCACCATCACTAACCATATAGGTCCGTGAGTAGGATAGAGAAGAATACTTGAAGATAAGTAAGAAGGAAAGATAACGAAGAATTGAAGAATGAAAGTGTATTAATTTACTATATGTAAATTATTTGCATGATGATTAATATTGTATGAATACGCATATCTGAATTAAGTCATATTCGGGATCATTAAGAATAAGAACAAACTCTGACATTTGGTAAGAATAATGACTAATGAGTCGTGAACAAGTAATTAACGCTTCTGATACGTAATTAAAAGGGTTGTAAGACGGGTCTTAAATAGTATATGCTTATGGCATTTAATTATCTAAATTATGCAAATGAATTATCTTTTGAACTTCTAGTTTACATTGTTTTGTACGAGATCAAAATGAGGCAATGACAAATTATTCTAGCTAATCACTTTAGCCAACTGCTTATTTTTTCCACCTAATGTTAGAAAAAATGATTCATCAAAATGACAATAAAAAAATTGGAAATAAATAAATTTTCTGGAGATGGTTCTAAATATTTTATGATTGAAGGAGATTCATACTCAACATATATTCACATCCTTCTTTAAGGACATATTTTGGTGCGTTGTGGTTGTACTGCTGGCACATATACTACACACCTAAAAATCCTTAAATGAGAAATATGAGATTTCTGAAGAAAAAAAAACCATTTGTAGAGGGGAAGTCTTTAGATAACTTGTCAGCCTAATGTGAATTAATATTGCTGCATGCAAAATAGCGTGGCCCCAAGCAAAAATTAGGAGATTAAATTTCATAAGTAAGGGTCTTACAATTGGAACCGTTTAACTAATGATTCTACAAATCCATTTTGTTTATGAAAATGAGTTATAGGATGTTCAATATCAATTCCAAGAGACATACAATATTCATTAAAAGCTTATAAAGTAAATTCACCGGCATTATCAAGACGTATTTTCTTGATAGGATAATCAGGGTAATGTGCTTCTAATATAGTCAATTGAGCAAGTAATCTCGCAACTTCTAGGGTGCAAGAATATAATAAGCAAATATACAACCATTTGGTTGATGCATCAATTAAAACCATATGGTGCCTAAATGGTCCGCATGGGAGGTGTATTGGCTCACAAATATGTCCAGTATCCGTTCTAGAAATGTGAGAGACTTATTTTCTATTTTGTATGGTGTGGGTCGAATGATCAAATTTCCCTTAGAACATGCAACATATTAGAAATCATAATATTGTAGTATTTGTTTTTGCTTCAGGGTATATCTACATAAATTCTCAAAAAAAAATTTTGCTTCATGGTTAACCTGAGATAGCCTAACCAGTCACTCCAAATATTAAATTTATCAATAAACTCCTGATTTATATTAGCAAACTTCTGGTTTGCATTATTATTTGTAAACTTCTTATTTACAATAGCATATGTTTCAATTGTGCTTATAAATATATAGTACAAGCCATACTAGGAAAACTTTCTAATATGAACTTTTTACCAAAAACTAAATTTGTGATATCAAGGCATTCCTGATTATTTTTAGTTGTTGTTTCGATATGATATCTATTTTTGTGGATATCTTTGAAACTCAATAAGTTTCTTTGAGACTTGGTGGAACAAAATGCATTATCAATACATAATTTTGTTTCTCCAAGTAACAAAATATTAGCTCTTTTGGAGCTTTCAATTAGATTTATACTGCCAAATATATTATGACATTAGCTTCTCGCATTGCCAAGAAAGAAAAATATTTAGCATTTCTGAGTATGGTGTAGGTTGTTACACTATCAAAAAGACATAAATATTTAGGATTAATGTCGATAAGTCTCATTCTTCACTTAAAGAGACATGAAAATAAAAGAAAATATAATTAAAAAATGGAAAACACACATGATAGTACCAACTTTAAATACATTAAAGTATAGTTGTTCAAATAGACAAAGATAATTTATGTTAAGAAATCAGTAACATATAAATGGGTAGTATCCATGTCACCATAGTCAAAATTATCAGCTTTATCAACATAATTTATTTCAAATTTTCTCTACTTCAGGTGGAAATTTGAACCATCATGATTACGAACATGCCCAAGCCCACAGCTGTAGCCACGTCTACCCCAGTCCATGGCTACAATTAGATTCATTCGTTACTACATTCACTTCTTGGAATGGTGTCCAGCCTATTAGACGAGATTCATGATTTTTCAACAAAAACTTATTGTTTTGTTTGGCCAAATGGAGGTAAGAAATTAATTCAGCATATTTCTTAAACCTTTTTTATGATATTGTTACTTCAGAAGAAAATTTGAATATATTCATTCTCAATAAGTCTTTGAAATGATAACCACCTTCTGGTGGTTATATATTTCTTTTAAATTGTTATAAAGAACAAGTGGGTCTTTTATGGTCATATATTCAATTTTTAGACTTTCATCTAAATGGTGGGTAAGAAAATTCATCGATTAAGCATTCAAGATAATAGTTCTTTTCAGTAATGATAAAAGCCACAAAATTAAATTTCACAAGATTTAACATAGTTTAAAGTTTAAACCAATATGATAAAAGGGAATTCATAAAATATAAAATATAAAAGCGCAATATAATAACACAAATGATAATAACAACAAATTCGTAAAGACAATAAATACTTCATAAAGTAAGATAATACAACAAAAATTAAAAATTTATGGCTTCGAACCATTCAATTCTCATGCCTTTGTGTCATTTAATCTCAAGATGAGATATTAATTTTATATGGCTTATGTCTATTTATCTTCAGGATAAATAAAAATTGTATATGACTTCCGGTCATACAATAAGATGAAATTAAGGATAAATAAATGTTGTATATGGCTTTCGGTCATACATTAAGATAAAAGATGAAAAGGTATATGGCTTCTAGCCATAAAATAAAATAGAAGATGAAAAAGTATATGGCTTCTTGCCATATTACAAGAAATCAAAGTGATATGACTTCTGGTTATATAATTTCAGTATAAAAAATTAAAGCAATATGGCTCATAACCATATAAGTTTAAAATATAAAATCAAAGGTGTATAGCTTTTGGCCGCAGTAAAGTAACAATAATAATATAAAAGAACTTGTAAAGGAGATATAAGATGTAATAATAATAATAATCTTCAAACTTAACCATGAAACTCGATGTTTATAACAATCGGTAAAAGTATTTATTTAATTCCATATAGTGGCTAAGATCATTCTATATAGATCAAGTATAATATGATAAAAGAAGGTAGATGAAATTGTCAAGGAAATAATGAGAAGATCATACTTTCATTGAAGCTTTCATGCTGATAACGTGTTATGAAAATAAAGATAAATCTAGAATAAGAGAGTAAGAGATAAGGGAAAAGAAAATTCTAGAAAGAGTGGAAAGCAATTCTTATTCAGTTTCTTCCATGCGCGTTCAATGCTTATATCTTTTAGGCAAACTTGGAGAACAAGCTTGTTGGCTTGGAGAACAAGCTTGTTGGAGGAAGTAAAAAAAAGTATTAAATGCACTCAAGTAGATGTTGATTAAAATATGAGTTAATAAACATTTACATAATTAATATTGGTAGCAGTGTTCCAATTTTAAAGGGATTTTTTTGCCAACTTTTTGAAAGGATTATACTTTGATCAAATAAAAAAAATACAAAAAAAAAAAAATTGAAGCCTCTCCTAATCTAAAGTCTACAAAGTCTTTGTGTTGAGAGTCCAAGGAAGTAGTGAGTGTTAAACCCCTTAATATTTTGACATTTATTAGAGTATTAACGCATAGTTTAAATGGAAAACAAAAATAGCAAAATTATACTGATATAAAATTCTTGATTATATTATAGAAAATCCCTACAGGGTTTGTACATAGTATAATACAAATCCCAAAATACAAAGAAAACTAAAAGATAACCAACAGTAAAATTCTTGAACAACACTGAACCCTCAATTGCTGGTATCCACTGCTTTGTCCCTTGAGCCGTTTTCTCTAGCTGAATTAATTTTATTCATGGAAAGGGTGAGATTCAAACAAATTTCAGTAGTAATGCACTATCAATCATATAAAATGTGAAAGATAAACATGCAATGCAGTATATGATGCAATAGATAATTATGACGTGCACATGTCTGTCAATCAATGTTTAGGATCAAAGTAATGATTTTATCCAGATTAAAATGATCACCTTGTCCCTACTTGCCACATCGCGATCACATCAATGTTCCGGAGCAGATGTTGTTCTGTCCGTACTTGCCACAATAATATTCCAGAGCAGGTATTAACCTATCCGTACTCGCCTCAGCTGGATCCCACACCACAGCGAGAAATCTCATCAATGTTTCGGAGCAGAAACTTTTCTGTCAAATACTCACCTCAGCTGTGTTCCACTAGCCTCATGGTACTTGTGTTTTTCCCATGGGGTGGTGATTATGCATTTCCCACACCTAATGATGAATTATGCCACACAATCTTTACATTGGGCTACCTAGACTGGATACTTGCTGGCCTTAAAGGTACTGGTGTTTTTCTCTCAGGGTGGTACTTGTGCTTTTTCCACACTCAGCTCTGGGATTTACCGCCATTCACATGTCATTGCACAGAACATGGCAAACAATATATATTAACAATCACATAAAATATGGTAGATATAGTTACTAACGAGACTCTTTTCCAATTACCTAGTTACTATCGGTCCTTTAACTTTTGTCCGACTCGGGCAATGTCAAATTCTAAAATTCTCAATTTGATAATAAATGAATTATTACTCATTCACACTTATTCCAAGATTCATAAAGTTAGTTATCTTTAATAAAAAAAAATAATTATCAAAATGCCCTTAGGGAATCCAGCCTAACTCCCTTTATATCCAATATATTTGTACTTTTTCAAAAATTACGACCTGAGCTATTCCTACACAATTTCATATGTAGAATCCATTTTTGAACTCAGTTTTGACAAAAGCACACTGCATTTCCAATTTTACCTTTAGTAGTCACCAATTGAGGTTTTTGGAATAAAATTGTCATTTCACACTTTAAAGCCTTTATACTTCATCTTTCACTTATTCCCTACGCAATTTTTTATTCTAAACATAATAGAATCATCAAATCTATGAAATTCTAGCTGAAACACAGCAAATAAGCCCTCTGGCCGAAATTCAACAAAAATTGAAAAAATGGAATTTCATGATTTTAATCAACAAAACACCTTCCTTTCACCTCTAATACCTTGTTTAACCACCTAAACACTTTTTGAGCATGATTAATCAAAATTTGGGCAACACCTCCTCTTAGGGTTCATGTATCCCAAATCATAAAATCAACCTAATACAAGCCAATAATTCAACCACAACAACAACCTTGAATTCAATCAATAAAGCAAGGTTTATTGATTTATCTTTGTTTCTTTCTCTTGCTTTAACAAAATCGCCACCTCTCCTCCTTCTTTTTCTTTATTTTCTTCTTACTTTGCATGATTTCAAGAATGATTTAAAGATTAGAAGATGTTTTTAAGAGATTAGAGACAAGAACACATGAATTTTGTAACCAAACTTACCTAGTTTATTTCTTGATTTCCTTCTCTCTCTTCTTTACTGTGTTCTTGAACTTGCCCTCTCTCTCTCTCTCTACTTGTTTTAATCGAAAATATGGCCTTGTGGAAGAGTTAAATGAATTCTTCTAGTGTCATCTTCTACCTCCTCAATATGGCATGTTTGGAAACTCTATTTCTTATCGGGCTTATTTTATAAACTCGATTTACGTAAATCGAGATAAATCTCCTCCACATATTTACCTCGTAGACCGTAAAAGCAACCTCGTAAATCGTAAAAGTTACTTCGTATTCCGTAAATCACGATTTTAAAGCACATATATTATTTTATTAGAATTTTTACATATGTCACATTATTTTATTATTTTCTTTTTGGCTAAGATTACTTCCACATGTCCATATATGTGGCAAAATCTCATTTCCCCTTACCTCTTTCCTTCTTGACCAACTTTGTGCCAATTTAAAGGGAAAAAATATTGGCTTTTAATTTATTTAGCCAAATGACTATTTTATCCTAACATTTCTTGAACATTTGGACTAATTACCATTTTCCTTTTTCCCCTTTTCCTTTAACCGAATTTTTCATTGCATTTTAGGCTAAAAATTTATGTTCTTCCATATTTAATTTTAGACTTCAATATTATGTATTTGTCAAGATAAAAATTGTAAATTTGGGTGTCACTGTCAACAAAGAAAGTAGCGCGAAGTCTATAACGTCTTGCATCGGAGGGTCCAAGGAAGGAGTGATCTTAGAAAGTAGCGTGCTCCCGCTTCATATAGCTCGTTTGGATTAGCTTATGTAAGTTCTATAAGTGTTTATAAATCATGATTCACGGAATATGAAGTAACTTTTACATTTACGAGGTTGTTTTTACGGTCTACGAGGTGCTTTTACGGTCTACAAGGTAAATATGTGAAAGAGATTTATCTCGATTTACATACCATGCATATATAGACTCGATCTGCCCTAACCGCCATTATCGGACTGTCTCCACCATCCTCTCGTGCCACCTTCCCACCAGGCATTGGATTCCCTTTTCTTTTCTCGTTTTCCGCTTCCTTGTTCTTTTATTTTCACGCTTATGTCTCCCGTTCTACGGTCATTCTGCGAACAAGTCTGTTCTGTTCTTTTCTCAATGCACCATCGGAGAGAAAATTGAAATTTTTTGTTTGTTATTTTATTGGGCTCCAATTCTGTGGGGATTATATGAGAATTATTTAAAAGCAACAAAAAGAAATGGTGGGAATTTAGAAATTGTCAAAAAATTATCTACTCTAGAATTAAATAGCGACCCACTGACTCTTCCGTACCAATACATCGTAATCCTTTTGTCTACGTTGGTGTTTATCATGAACCAAGATACTGATAGAGCATGTACACATATTATAATAGATATATATTATTTTTCTATCTACAGCGTTGGAAATCCCAGCTGACATTATTTTGTGAAACTTTGATTATTGATGTCGAAATTTTAGTTCTGTCATACAGAATGTGTAGCTTTTCAGTTTGCAAAGTTGCCTCAGGCATGTTAGTCTCTCCGCTTTTGTAATTATTTCTTGAGGAGAATGGACTATACTTGCTTATGAGGAAGCATTTGGGAAATCTGAATGCATGGCTTTGTTGAACTCTCGGAGCGGGAAATAGTAGTTTGTTTACTTTAGCTGTATCCTGATTGAGGATAGCAATTGTTAAATGAGTCCTTTACTTTTGTGGCAAAGGCGTTGTCTAAATATGAAAAATGGCTATGTGAACAGTTTCTAAAAGTACTGCTAAGTTTCCATTTGCTTTCATCCTTTTTACTTTTGGGGACGTATAAATAAACAAGTATATTTCATGGTTGTTAGTTGTTACAGAAGTGTAGCTGTACAAGGGATTTGTATAATTATTTTCACACCTTTTTTCCTCTTTTAACTTCTTAATTTCTTGCATTTTATATGTTTATTTTGATATGTTTAACTTTCATTTTAGGTGGTGTGCACACCTAGAAGCATATCGCTACTGAGCTCCTATGTCACTTCTCTGTCTCTTCATATTCAAACTGTTCTATTAGCAGACAGAATCAGAAACATTATTGATTTCCATGTGTGGTAAGAATCATTGTTTCTTCAATAGTTCTGTATCAAGTCTGCAGCTTCTGCCCATTTTCTTGAGTTTTACTCATGTTATGGGTTAGAACCAAGTTATCCTCTTTACTGATTCGTTTATCTATCCTGCTTCAATTTGTTATTATATATTGGTATGAATCTTGATGGAGTCCTCAGGAACACAGAAATCTTATCTTTTCATTGTGATTGAATAGTTGCCATAAGGTCTTTCCTGGTGCGCTCATACTTTTTGTTTCTATTGTATGGACCATCTCTTGTTAACTAGTGTGGAAATGGTGTTTGATTTGAAGCACTACTGAATTGACCTTTGTTTATATCATGCAGGAAATGATTTGTTCCACCTCGACTCTCTAGTTCAATCAAAGTCTTTTTGCATCGTTGGGATTTGTTAACAGGAGGATAGGTAGGTAACTTGCCAAAATGGGGACACAACCTCAGCAACCATGCCAAGAGGAAGAGGAAGATGAGCTGCTAGGTCATGGGACAACACTTTCTGGCCAATCAATTTCCACAAGTAAAAGTGTAGGATCTCCATCCGGTAGGAGTGAGCAAACAATGTCTACACCGGCCAGCGATAACACTTTTCTAAGACTAAATCATCTTGACATCTGTGGTGATGATGCTGGATCTCAGGGAGCAGTTGCGTGAGTTCTCTGTTATTCTGAGGTTATAGTGAATGTGTAGTTTTTAAAATGTAGTATGCTCTGGGTCCTGATGGCTTTCCTTTTCAACGTTGTAGTAGATTACATTGATGAATGTGGTTTGTTTGTTTGTTTCTTGATGCACACTGAATTGCTTTGTTTCTATTTTGGTTCAAGGCAACACATGTGCGTACACATTTATTTTTGTTGTACTGGAAATGAATTATAATTAATACTTGCAAGTGTCAATTCATGAGGTTTTACAATTCTCTAGATGCTTTTTTGTTTTTGGTTTATACAGTTATTCTATTCTTACTTATTTTTCTTAGTTTTCAATTAGTGGTAAGAAGAAAAAGAGAGGCCAGCGTGCTGTTGGAGGTGACAAGAGTGGAAGAGGGCTCCGCCAATTTAGCATGAAAGGTTTATGATCTATTCATCTCACCTTTTTGTTCTTGTTTTTAATGTCAGCCTTGCTGAGTTGCATTTGTGCACTTTGATAACTTCATACTTATAGTAGTTTATATGATTTTGCTTTTTACAGAGTTTCAGACATTAATTTTATGCACTTGCTGCTTATATAATTTATTTCCCCCCCTTTTATAGTGTGTGAGAAGGTGGAAAGTAAGGGAAGAACCACTTACAATGAGGTTAGTGATTACTTCAGTATTTGTTACATGTCTTAATTTTTTGCTTCAATTTTATGCAATAGATTGTATAAAGAATCTGTTATTGATGGATCCAAAAAAAAAAAAAAAGTAATTTGTTGTATTATTGTCTTAATGTGGTGAGATGGTAGTGAGTAGCCATATCTAGGTGATCAAATTTTAGACGCGAATATGATAGATTCTGGGGAATTTCTATGAATCTTACAGTAAATTCTTGGGAACTCTAGAAGAAATAGAGAAATAGATGAGAATGAAGGTGAATAAAAGATTTCTCTATCAGATTATGAACTGGAATCCGAAGTTCAAAGGCTAATTATACTCTGAAGTTCAAAGGCTAATTATACTTCACGTCCGTTCTCTAAGGCCCCTTTTGATTCACTGGAAAGAGGGATCAGGAACAGGAATAGGAAGAGGAAATAGCATTTTCTGTGGTTTGGTTCGCATGATTTTGGCTTCTTAGGAATTGATTTTCATGGAAAAGGCTGGAAAATCATTTCCTGACCTGAACCCATGGAAAATTTTATTTTCCTTGAAAAATAATCTTCATCCCCATTCTGTCCCTATGGAGAGGAAACCACCATCTTCGTCAACAATGGAGAACCTAAAACCTTCAGCCACCTTCACCTTCCACCTTCTCCAACCTTCAGCCTCCATCTTCGCCAACCTTCACCCTCCGTCATGCACCCTCTACCCTCCCCTTTCTCCCCCAAATCCAATGCAACTATGATTAGCAATGAGGAGCAAGAACTAGTTCATACATCCATTGGCAAGCTTAATGGTTCTCACAGGATTGTCAACAGGCTTGAATTTTCTTCTTCAATAAGTCGTGTTTCCTCATAGATCTACAGCCTTTCTGGTTTTTTGGTACTCCTATTCATTCTGTGATCTTTCTATTGAGGAAATTGGTTTCAAAGTTTTGATCTTGACACTGGACAAGATCTTGCAACATGTGGTCATGGAGTGGAAAGAGGGGAAAGAAAAGAAAGTTTTGGCAGTGGTGTTAGTTCTGCAATTTTTCAGATTTGAATTTTGGTTATAATTTGACGATTTTGCATCTTGTAGTTTTATGATTACACATTATGGTCTTGGTCTTTGTTCTGTGCTTGGTGTTTCCGTGAATGAGTCGTGATATTCTATCAAATTAAGTTTTGATTTCTCATGATAGAATTCATCAAGCTAGGCATGACTTGGAGTTGTGTAATGCATGCTAAGCCCTCTAAACTACAGCAGTCTTTTATAGTAACTGCAAAATCAGATATTCTTAGTTGGCCTTGGATTTCAAAGGGGATTCCCAATCAATGAACTTTGTAACTACCAAGCATTTTATTGATGTTGTCATATTAAATGAAAGGTACAAGGGCCTATCTGATATGGATGAAGGATTGCTGCAATGCAATAGGGGCAATAGGTTTAACTGGTGGGATGAAATAACAACACTGATGAAATTTAATAAAAATCTGCATTGTTGCAAATTATTATTATTACTATCTTATATGTAGCTGTTTAGGAGACATTTTTGGGCATCTTTTTGTTAGAATAGTTTGAGGGGTGAGTGGGTTTGGGGGAAGATTGACTGGTTTTTTTTCCCCAGCATGTTACATGAAGTAATGAACTGATAGTGAGTTAGTATTCTTCGCAAAATATTGTCTTTTCTTCCTCTGGACAAGTTGCTGGTCTCCAATTTGTTTCCTAAATTTAACTTAATTCAATGTATCTGAAGATTGTAGTTATTTCAATAGGTTGCAGATGAACTTGTCGCTGAATTTGCTGATCCAAGCAGTAGTGTTTCATCTCCTGATCAGGTTTGCTGCTAATATCAACAATTGCAATATACTGTATGAAAGTTTAAGTTACAAGTTCTGGACTAATTGAGGGCAAATATTTGATAGAAACAATATGATGAGAAAAACATTCGCCGAAGGGTTTATGATGCTTTGAATGTTCTCATGGCAATGGATATAATTTCCAAGGATAAAAAGGATATTCAATGGAAGGGTATCCCTCATACAAGTCTGAATGATATTGAAGAATTAAAGGTTTGCATACATTTCATATGATCTTATATGGGTCAACTGGTTTATGCTTTCCCCATAATATTCTGAGATAACTAGAAGGATTATGACACCTCAAGTGTAATTTATCCAAGACGGAGTGCCTTCAGCTTAGGAATCGGATTGAAAATAAAGCTGCCTACCTGCAGGAGCTGGAGGAGCAAGTAAGTCAGTGCTCACTAATGGATTTGATTTTGGGAATCAAATAGCAATTTGCAAGTTTAAGGAATTTTGTGGTTTTTCTTGTTGGAATGTGTTGTTGGTTATAAGTACCTAACAGATGGCTCCTATTGTATTGAGTAGTGTCTGTTTGCTGACTCATTGTCTTATTACATCAAGTACATAGGTCTTCAGAATCTCATACAACGAAATGAGCAATTATATGCCTCAGGAAATGCTCCCAGTGGAGATGTAGCCTTACCTTTTATTCTTGTACAGGTGTACTATCTTCTCATTATCTTCTGATTTTTTTGGTGAACCTGTTCATATGAAATTGTGGCTCCATCTTGGTTTAAACATTCTTATTGCCTGACATGGTTTTTGTGGGTCTACTCTCTCGTTACATTTGCTGTGAAATATTTTATTTGCTAGAACTATATCATTGGGTAGCACCTTTATTCAGACTATCTGTTTGGCATTATATTTTCATAATTCTATGTTGTGGATCATGGTAGAAATCATAGTTCTAGAACCTAGGAGACCTGCTCCCTTGTTAAAATTTAATTAAAGGTCAGTGTTATGCAATAAATTAGGGGATTATGGGTTTGTTAGGATGTTAGGTTAGTTAGTTAATTAGGGTTAAGGGTATTATGCTATAAAAAATGGCTTGGGTTAGTTTGTAATCAATACTTTTGAGATTTAATGGATTGAGTTGTGTTTTTTCTTCATCTCTATATGTTTCTCTGTTCTCCATATGTCTACATCTCCTTTCCCTCTCCCCTCTACTGTCTCTTTTCCTCTTCATTTATTTATTACTCCCTTCGTCCCAAAATATAAGCTCCAAATTTGTGAATGGGTGTGTCCCAAAATATAATCTTCATTTTAGATTTGTCGAAGCATTTATTGCGTTTTTTCCAACTTTACCCCTTGACTCTATTTGTTGCATTTATTGTCTCTCTCACTTATCCTCTTTATAAATAAAGGCACAGTTGGAAAAAAAATACATATTTATTGCTTTGAACTAATTTTAACTCTTTTATTGATAAACACAAATCGGTTATTTAAAGCTTATAATTAAAGACGGAGGGAGTACATAACAGTCTGATTTTAAAGGAAAGAAGAAGCTTTAAATTAGAAAATTTACATAATGATAGTGCATGGCTCTAAAATTATTTCCTTGTAGTCCTTCTGACACTTGTTTTCAATAATTTCTTAAAACTGTAGACTCGCCCCCATGCAACTGTAGAAGTGGAAATATCAGAAGATATGCAGCTTGTACATTTTGATTTCAATAGGTGAGAGCTTATTTGGATAACCAATATTGTTCTCAAAAGCATTCGTGGGTTTATTTTCCAATATGTGGAGGCTAACTGGGTAAGTTGGGGTGGAAAAATAAATTATAAAGCCTAATGTCTGACCTGAACAAACCGTTATGATACTTCTGGCTACTACTGCTTCGGTGCCGGCGTTCATCGTCCAAAGATAACAAGAGGTAGGAAATTGACCCACTATGGCGACCTGAATTTATTTTCCGATGGACGCCGACCTCACTAGGAATGGGTTCTTCTGTATTGTATACAATGGATTTGGGTCAGCCTAACGACCTATGATTTTCCTGCAGAATATGATGTCATTTTGGAGGGTGCTACTGGAAACCAAGAATGCCGTGGGGAAATTCAAACTCAGTGTGGTTCTGGTTCATCTGAGAAGCGAGTTGGAGAAGAGGATGCTTGTCAGTAGATAGTTAGAACTTAGAGCTTGAGTGACACTATTGAGAATTGTGAATGATGTGGCAACATTAATAATGGTTTGGTTATATACAGAGAGGTGTGATGCGATTGGAAGCTTGACTTGTAAGAGGAAGAAGTTGAAGAAGAAACCGTAAGGAGAGTGCAGAGTAAAAGGCGAAAGACAAATAAAAAATCGACTGGGTCATGCCCTGTAGCTGCAGTTGTGTTTGGATGGTTCTGTTGATGCTGTTCAAGAAGAAGAGAGCGTTAAAGAGGGTAGCCATGAAAAGAATATAAGTTTAGAATTTATTTTTCCACCTCATCTTGCCCAGTCAGTATATTTAACGGTGTTAGTGCTATATAAGTTTAATTAACGGTATTAACTCTAGCTGCAAGTCCTTTTGAAACTTTAGAGACTAACTTAAGAGACTAACAGTGAAATGGAGTGAACTTGAAAAACCAAAACCACCTATTTAAAACTTTAGAGACTAAAACCAAAATTGATTATAAATTATAAGGATTAAAGAAGGTATTAACCCAAAAGACTAACTATAATAAATTTATTTTCATAAATTTACTGCCTTTGTTTGATTTGCATCAAGAGAAACATCATATCTCAACAACACCATTAGTGGAGAGAGCTTTTCTCTCCAAATTGAGAAGTGCATCAGCCATCTGCTTTTGTCTTTTATATCTGAACTTTTCAAAATCTTTCCTTTTAATCTGTGCGCATACTTTCTCCTCTCCTTATACAGCACTCCTTTTGAGCTACATGATGACAACTATGTCCTCAAGGCAATGAAATTTTGTGAGAGACCACAGAGTGATAATATGACACAAAATCTTGTCGACTGCGGTGAAGTTTCTAGCATGTCAGGCTTGTATCAGGGGCAGGTCACTCCTTCAGTGTCAAACCAACTGGTTAGAACTCCGACCTCGCCGCCTCTCCCTAGAATTTTGAAGGCAAGAGTTAAGCATGAGCATTGATATGCAGTCATGCTCTGCTGCCGCTCTTGCTTTATTTTATCATGTCTATATACTTTTGTAAAGTAGTATACTGACAATCAATACACCTTCATGATGGTTAAGAATACAGCCAGCCAGGTCACTATGTAGGTTAAATTGTAAGTAGCCATTGCTGGCTAGTGTTCTTACTGGTGTCCACCATATGTACTGGAATAGGATTAAAATTTTTGGGAAAGTTACTTTCAGTCCCAGACAAGAGAAAAAAAATGAAAAAATGGCCCCTTCAGATTTTAAAATTACCAAAAAGTCTCATTAACAACTCTAAATATGCGTCATTGATAAGTTTATGGGACTTTTTGATAATTTTAAAATCTAAAGGGATTATTTTTTTATTTTTTATTTTGTCTCGGACTTGAATGTAATTTTCCCTTAATTTTTTCAATTTACCCTGTTGTATATTTTAACTTCTTACGTCAATCGTTGTTGGTGTATTTTTTACTTCAGGCTGTGCACTTTCATTTGCGATAAGTTAGTGTTTAGCAGCAGAGTTTTTTGGAAGGTTTTCAAACTGGAGAACTGACTGCATAAATTCCAAAATTTGAATGCCATTAAATTATAAATGAGAATTTAGATTGATTCACCCATCCTACAATCCAAACATAGCCTTAATTTTAGTTGGAAATTTAAATATTTTTTCAAGTATTTTTTGGGTTGGTATCAAAAACAAAACTGTTTGGTATCATCATAAAACAAAGATCTTACATAACGTTGAGATAAAATTCTGGGAGGGCCATTTTAATCACTTTATGGTATTTGTTTTGGCAGTGCAACCATTATGTGATATTCTGTATCTTCCTTAATATAAAATATATTTGTCTAATTTAATTAGATTAAGTAGGTTGGTTAAATAAAGTAATATGACATGTATGTTTTAAAATATCTTAGTCACATTCCTTAATTCTCTCATTCCCTCTCATCTATGATTATTGTTGAGGGAATATAAATCAGGATAAATTATAAAAAGACTGAAAAATATAAAAATTATATCTTATATTTAGAATCATAATCAATTTTCTAAAAGGGCAGGTGGGAGCACAATTCAGGGGACTGCCGTGTTTTTCTAATGTTTTTAATGGGATTTCTTTAATATATTTGGAGTTTGAATTCGGGCATGATAAAATTGACCAGTTCTTCGATGTTTCAATTTCAACCTTTGAGGCTTGGCAAAAATAAAAATAAATAAATTCAACCTGAGGGGAAAAAAACTTGCGATTTATTATTTGGCTAAGGTGAAAAAAAAATACCTAAGTTTTTACAAAAAGTACACCCAGCAATATATATTTTTTGGAGAAGTAAAAATATCCATGAAAATTTAATATGGGAGTAAAAATATAAGCCATTAATTATAACTTAACACTGTTATTTTTTGTGATGGGGCACACGCTATTTTTGCATATGTAACAGTATTGGATTATATTTAACATTTCTAATATTTTTGCTAGTAACTAGGAGTTGAAATAAGATAGGCTTAAGTCAAATTGGCATGAGTCTGCAACAACAATCTAAAGCTTGGGTCTAACTGAGCCTACATATGTAATTATACGTTATAGTGAAAATTTAAAAAATACAAGATAAATAGGCGAAACCTATAGAGTAAACCGTGTGAAAATAAACTTGGCATCTTCACCTAAATAGGCTTGGCTAAAGTTGGAGCCTCGACTAGGTACTTAGACCGTAGACTCACTGACCAGAAATTAACCTATTTTCATCTCTACGAATTACTATCGTTTAGACCTCTATCTATCTATGCTCTTTTGAGGGGGGTCTTGCAGGATGGATAATTTCGGATTGTTTTAACGTAATCTCTCCTATAAATCAAGAATGACTTGATAAGAAGAAAGCTTTTGTGACGAGAAACGAAAGCTGGTTTTGAGTACAACATCCCTTGGACCTGAATTATTTGAATTATCTCTTGTTGATATAAGAGAGGCTTAGGATTAAAGAGTCTTGAGGAAACATGAACCTCATTCTATTCAAGCAAGAATAGAATGAAAGATTTAACAAATTTTATTGAGACAGTCAGTTGTACAAACATTGATTTATTTTGACATGTTCAATTTTCAATTTACAAGATTGTAACTATTGGAACTGTCGTTATTTACAAGTTCCCTGTACATTTTATATGCAAATGATGATTTCCTAGTATGAAAATCATGAGAAAGTAGGAGGAAATAAAAAAAAAACACGGCCAAGAAAACAAAACCATTGAAACAAATATCTGAAGAAGTGAAAAACCAAAATTGTGTTCCTACAAAAGAACCTTAAAACTCTAAGGTAATAAATTGCATGTAGTAATGAGAGTCTGCAGCAACACGCAAGATTGGTCTGTTTGATGTCAAGTTTGTCAAAGATTAGTTTGTAATCCCACAGAATGATGATGGAACTTTCATTTTCATTCTACTTTCCTCTTTTCCTCTTCCTGCAAATGCAATTCAATACTTGGGTTTAAGGATTCAGAAATGCCTTGGATGATAGTTTTATTCTGGAACACATAAAAAAAACAACATGAAAACATTATACGAATCCATATTTTTCCCAAATTTTTCTAGAAAAAACTTGGGAACTGTAATTATTATATTCTCTTTTTGTTTAATTTCTGGCATCTGAAGTGTATTTTTGCAACAAAATTGTTAGAAGTTAAAATGTCTACATTTGCTGGCACTTGTGCCATGAATCAAAATTTTGGATACTCATCCAAAAGACAAGGAAATAACAATAATCCATAATATATGGCACTTTGTAATTAGTGGTGCAGCCCTTGTTTATTATTTTAACTCTAATTTAGCTTTTTGACTGCTATACTATGTAGAGTAAAAAGCAATTACTGAGATGCTACAGTTGAGAAATATTTACCAATGTGCTATAGTTAAACTCATTCATGGTTGGAATTATGGGTGTTCAAAGTATCCCGGTCCCGGTTGTCCTGGCCCGGTCCCGGATATTTTGATCCCGGGAATTATGGTTGAGAAATATTTACCAATGTGCATCCCGGCCAAAAATCGAAACCGCCCAATCCCGATCCCAGATTTAAACACTCCTAGTTGGAATTTATGAAGAAATTGTTCTTGGCCACATGAAATTTCATTTTATCTTTTGTGAACTATTGCATGCTGACATAATAAGAGGGAGAAGCATAGAAAACAAGAAAGGGAGATGGAGAGAGTGAGTGAAAATGTGAAATGAAAACATGCATGTGGTGGGACTCATCTATGAAATCCACAAATCTTTTGCATTTCCTCAAACAATTAAACTTCATTATAATTTAACTCAGTAATTCCCCGTAAGTTATTTAGTTAATTAATTAATTAAAATATTAAAAGAGAATAACATGTTAGTATTTGTGATCCATGAAAAATAACCTCTCAATTCTACAAAGTCTTCCTACAAATAAAACGCTAATTATTATTACTTTTAGCCTCAAATATAGGAATTAGATAATTCATTTATTTTTTTCCAAAATATAAGATCTTAATACATTTTGAGAAAAAATTATGAATTTTGATGACAAAAATAAAAGATTTGTCTAACTCCTATATTTGAGACTAATAATTAGCATTTTATTATTGGTAGGAATGACTTAAAATCGGGAGTTATTTTTCATAGATCACAAATACTAACATTTTACTCTCTTTTAATATTTTAATGAACTAACTAATGGGGAATTACTGAGTTAAATTATAATGGAGTTTAATTGTTTGTGGAAATACAAATGATTTGTTGATTTTAGACATGGGTCCCACCACACATGTTTTCATTTCACATTTTCACGCTCGGTCTCTAGCTCCCTTTCTCGTTTTCTGCGCTTCTCTCTCTTCTTATGCCAGCATGCAGTAGTACACAGAAGATAATATGAAACTTCATTTGGCCAAGAACATACACATATTTGTAGCATACAGATAATCAATGTATAAACGACCAAACGTAACTAGAAATTATCTATCTAAAACTACATTATACCTCTCATAGCCTAAGTTATTAGACTTTTTGTGATGGGAAACCATCTTTCATAGCAAGCTATTCAATAAAGAGAAACAACTCACTGAAGTACCCAACATAACACTCTAAATTATTCAATGTATGGTTTACCATCTTTGTTAAGAGTGGTGTAGAAGAATACATTAAGAGAGGGAAAACGAGAAATAAGAGGAGGAAGAAGAGAAACATAACATAGAGAAAGAGAAACTGAATAATAGTGCCTGAATCATTCAATCAAACATAAGGTGTTGTCTTACATCTGAGATATCTCTTATATAGGTAAAAATGTCCAACCTCCTATCTATTCTTCTTCATGACTTATTCTACTCATTCTAACGGCTATTACCTAATACTAACAACTAACGGCTACAACTAACTAATCTTAATGTCAATCCGGCTTATTGGCCAAGTAACAGTATGGCTCATAACATCTTATTTTTTACAGTTTACATATCAGCATCCTATATTATAGGCTCTATCATACACCTCTTTTATCTTCCTTACTTGCCTCCAAAAAGCAAGCAGGCTCTCCAAATATGTTCAGATGATGTTAGGATACCACAGCCTCTCTTAGCTTATTCTAGGAGAAAACACATGGTTAAAGAGTAGTTGGTTTAGAAATCAGTTATTATTCTGTTATAGATGACTATGCATGTACGGTTATTTTCTATGTTTGTAGGATTGCCAAGTGTTTTAGGGAGTTATTGTAGATTGATAGTCAGTTATGTTGTCTTTGCATATATATGGGTGTAAAACATATTACGAAGGCATGGATGATTATTCAGTATTATGTATTGTACTTTCCCTCTGGAATTACAGATAGTGGTGGTTCTAGAGACATTCCTTACTCTAATTCTTTTTTCCTTAATCCTAACTTTTTCTTCTAAATTCCAAGTCCCAATAACTTGGTATTAGAGTAGAAAAAATCCTTGGACCTGATAAAGGATAATGGTTAATACTCGCTCTTCCTCTTATGAAAGCAATCCTCTCATACCTAACCAAAATGCGGAACCACCTCAAAATTCCCATCCAAGGGATGATCCGGCAGTAATTCTGGTACAGCAACCAATTCACAACCCTACTGATGTTCCTGCGCAACAATTTGCTGCCATACTCGCGCAATTGAATCAAATGAATGCAAAGATTAACAATTTAAAGAAGCAAAAATTATCAGAGATAATTCAAGGGTAGCCAAGTTATATTCATCGGGATCCTTATGCAAAAATTGACGAAGGAGAAACTGAGAATCCTTGGTGGAACAAAAACCCATCAAAACGTCCTCATTCGAAGGTCGAATTTCCAAGATATGAAGGAGGGGATCCTCGAGGTTGGGTCATGAAAGCTGAGAAGTATTTCCGATATTATCAAACCCCTGAGAAATTAAAGATAGATGTGGCGGCAATGAATCTTAAGGGAGATGCGTTAGATACATTCATCTGGGTTTCTTCCGGCCGAACCATTAGATTCTAGTACAAATCTTTCAAGAACAATTCGACCTTGCGGAATTTTAGAATCCCGATGTGCATCTCTGTAGTGTGAAGAAACTTGGGACTGTGAGTGAATATAAACAAGAGTTTGTTCAGCGTCAATCGCTTGTACAAGGATGGCCGGAGCATTATCTTCTTGGGGTTTTTATCAATGGATTAAAAGAGGAACTACAGGCTGATATCAAAATTCAAAAGCCTCGAACGGTTTATAAGGCCGTAAGTCTTGCACTGGAATTTGAAGCAAAACTTCAATCTCAATGGCCGCCGACAATTGCATCGCTCAATTATTATCCACGAAGTTTGAAAATTTTGAATAATTGGTGAGAAAATAGGAGTTTCCCATGTCAGCCTTGGGGAGTATCTACCAATTCTAATCAAGAGACGTCCTATTTTCCTAAGCCGTCATCTTCGGTGGTTACTCATAATTCTCCATATATTACATCAACACCGGCTACATCAGATTAGGAAAGGCATGTTCAACGTGAGAAAGGTCTTTGCTTTAGATGTAGCGAGAGATTTGCGCTAGAACACCGTTGCAAGTCTACGACGCTGAAATTAATGGAACTTTCTGAGGAGATGGATGAAGCGACTGACTCGCTGAAAGGTGAGCCTCTCCAAAATGTTAATTTGGCCAAAATCTCACTACATGCCATTCTTGGCAACCCATTGGCCACAACTATGAAAGTCAGAGGGATGTTGGGATCCAAATCAATGTTAATCCTTATCGACAGTGGTTCCACACATAATTTCGTTTCCAGCAAGGTAGTATCTGATCTGCAGTTATCCACACATTCTCTTCCTCCTTTTGGCGTCCAGGTTGGTGATGCATCAATGATTGCTTGTTAATCTATATGCCGGCAACTTGTAGTTAAGGTACAAGACTTAACTATTAAGGATGATTTTTTCTCTTTCACTCTTGGCAATGTTGACATGGTTCTTGGCATCAAATGGTTGGCATCTCTAAACACTGTAGAAGCAAACTGGCAGAAGATGTTTATGATTTTATGGGTCGATGGTAAAAGGTACAAGCTACAAGGTATTCCTTAACATATTACTTTGGCTTCCCTATGTAGTTATGTTTGTAATTCTATGGTTCACCGATTTGAGGTCTTAGAGGATTTGAAGCAATTCCATTCTTCTGTGTTTCAAGAAGCTCAGTCTCTACCCCCATTCAGAGAGCATAGCCATGCCATACCCCTTTATCCTAATGTGGTTCCACTAAATATTCGGCCATATAGATACCCCCACGCACAGAAAGATGAGATTGAAAAGCAAGTGGCCGATTTGCTACAAAAAGGTTTTATACAACCAAGTGTCAGTCCATTTGCAAGCCCTGTACTTTTAAGATTTATCTTGGAGGTTTTGTGTTGACTATCGCGAGCTTAATCGTATTAATATACCAGATAAGTACCCTATTCCCACTATTGATGAATTGATTGATGAATTATTTGGTGCCACATTTTTTTCTTAGATTGACCTTCAATCTTGTTACCATCAAATAAGAGTCCTTCCCTCTGATATTCCCAAAACTGCCTTCCGTACTCATTCTGGACACTATGAATTTACTGTCATTCCATTCGGCCTTACAAACACACCTACTACATTTCAAGCCATAATGAATGACTTGTTTTGTCCATTTTTAAGGAAGTTCATTATAGTGTTTTTTGACGATATATTGGTGTATATTAAGGATTTTCAGGACCATATGGCACATTTAAATACCATTTTATAGGTTTTGCAGCAAAATGAATTTTATGCCAATCCAAAAAAATGTGACTTCGTCCAATTAGATATCTCTTTCTTGGGGCATATTATTTCGGCAAAGGGAGTTTCGATTGATCCTGATAAGGTAGCTGCTATTAATGATTAGCCTCTTCCAAAGGACATTTCTGAATTACGTGGATTTTTAGGCCTCACAGGGTACTATAGAAGGTTTGTCTATCACTATGGGCATATTGCCAAACCTCTTATTGATATGACAAGAAAGGATGCTTTTCAATGGGATCGTAATTCATTAGCTGCTTTTGAGAATCTTAAGGCAGCTCTTACTCAGGTTCCTGTTTTACAATTACCATACTTTTCTAAACCATTTATTGTTGAATGTGATGCCTTATCTTCTGGTATTGGTGCAATTTTGCAACAAGTCGGTCATCCTATTGCTTATTACAGCAAAGGATTTATCCCATGCTCACAAGCACAAGTTTGTTTATGACCAAGAATTACTCGCTTTGGTGATGGCTTTAAATAAGTGGAAGCATTATCTGCTTGGCTGAAAGTTTTTAGTCCACACGGATTACTTCAGTTTGAAAAATCTCATGAAGCAAAGAGTGACGACACCAGAACAGCAGCGCCTTCTTTTAAAACTCCTTCCATTTGATTTTGATATTGTTTACAAGCCAGGTGTTACAAATCAAGGCGCTGATGCTTTATCCCGTTGTCACCATTCCAGAGATTTCTTTTCATTAGTCATTCCACATGCTTCTGATTTTGAGGATTTATCTCTTCTGTTGCAGTAAGATCCTTTCACCAGTCAGATGTACAAGTCTCTTTAGAATGATCCTCACTCGGTTCCTCACTATTCTTTGGTCTCTGGGAAGCTATATTACAAGACCAGATTGGTTCTTCCTGCTGAGTCAACTCTTACTTTTTTGCTCATTTTCAAAGCTCACACATCTCCAATTAAGGGATATGGTGGTGTCCTTAAAACTCTTAAAAGATTGCAGCAGCATTACTTTTGGAGAAATATGAAATAGGAGGTCAAGGAATTTGTTCAAAACTGCCGTATTTATCAACGCAGTAAGTATATACCTCAATCTCCAGCAGGTTTATTGCAACCTTTGCCTATTCCTCAACACATTTGGGAGGATATTTCTCTTGATTTTATTGCAGGTCTGCCAAAATCTCATGGATTTGATGTTATTCTGGTTGTGGTGGACCGTTTTAGCAAATTTGCTCATGTCCTTGGTCTTGCTCATCCTTTTACTACCAAGATAGTTGCTGCCCTCTTTTGCAAGGAAATTGTTCGCCTTCATGGTGTTTCTAAATCTATTGTCTCTAACCAGGATCCTATTTTTCTGAGTTCTTTTTGGCAGGAATTGTTTAAACTCTTTGGGACTAAACTTAAAATAAGTACTTCTTATCATCCATGTCAGACTGAAGTGGTGAATCAGTGCTTGGAAACCTATCTATGTTGTTTTTTTCAAGACCATCCAAAGGGTTGGTATTGCTTTCTTCATTGGGCCGAGTTCTCCTATAATATTGGTTACCACACTTCTACGGGTTCTACTCCTTTTAAATTTGTTTATGGAAATGATCCACCTTCATTGGTGCCTTATGTACAAGGCACTACTCCTCTTGTTGACTTAGAAGACTTCTTTTCAGAACGCGATCCTATTTTAGATTTGATCAAGTCTAATCTTTTGGCTGCACAAGACCGAATGAAACAGTATGCAGATTCTCACAGATGTGAGGTGCAATTTCAACCTGGGGATATGGTCTTTCTTAAAATCCAACCCTATCGCCAAAAATCTCTGTCTTCGATCACATTGTTTCCACAAGCTTTCTGCTTGTTATTTTGGTCCTTATCCTATTGTTCGGCGCATTAGAGAGGTGGCTTATAAGCTCTAACTACCTCCTGGCTCACGTGTTCATCCAATTTTTCATGTCTCTTTGCTCAGGCTGGCCCATGGTTGTGATTTCTCGTTTCAGTCCCACCTTTACCAGTATTTGCCAATTGGGAGCTCATTCTTGCACCTGATAGAGTGTTGAACTCGAGAATTGTTGATATTGATGGGGTTCTTTCTATGGAACTTCTTATTCAGTGGAAAGACTGACCACCAAAGGAGTCTAGTTGGGAATCTTATAATTCTATTGCAGCTCAATTTCCTACATTTCGCCTTGAGGACAAGGTGACACTTCAAGGGGAGGATATTGTTCGGATACCACAGAATAAAAACCAAGAGAGGCTGTGGTATCCTAACATCATCTGAACATATTTGGAGATGACTATGCATGTACGGTTATTTTCTATGTTTGTAGGATTGCCAAGTGTTTTAGGGAGTTATTGTAGATTGATAGTCAATTATGTTGTCTTTGTATATATATGGGTGTAAAACATATTATGAAGGCAAGGATGATCATTCAGTATTATGTATTGTACTTTCCCTCTGGAATTACAGATACTGGTTCTAGAGACATTCCCTACTCTAATTCTTTTTTCCTTAATCCTAACTTCTAAATTCCAAGTCCCAACAGATGAGCAAAGTTCAATGCTCCCTTTATTCATATTACTGCTTTTGCTCGTTTTTATAAGAGTTTTTTTTTCAAAGCTTTTTAGTCCTATTTATAAGAAACAACAATCTCTTGTCTGGAGCATCTATCAAAATTGTTCTTTTGTACCCTCATTGAAAATGAGTATTTATTAATGAGATCAATTATTCAAGCTCACCAACCCATAATTACATGAGGGTAATTCTAGAAAGAACTTTTCATTTTTGACAGATTTATTAATTATTAATCTAACTAACTTCAACTATATTTTATTGTCACTGAGAATTCGTTATTCAGCTCTTGTAAAAGGGTCCGGAGAAAGTATTTACTAAGAACAACAATGCATGTATATTCACCCATGACAAAACTTTCCCCTTTTCCTTGTCTTCATTTCATAAAGTTTATCTCCCTCTCTTCATTAACCCTTTTTTTTATTTTTAGTAAAAACTGGATAACATTGTCTCAATATTGAAGACCTACATCAAAACGGCCTGTCCTCTTTCATTAACAACCTCCTCCTCCACCTCTATAGAAGATGGTGGTTGATCAAAGAAATAAAAATTTCCTAACAACCGATGAGATAACCTATAAAGGTGGCTAAAACTAATTTATCAATCCCTATAAACAAGAGATCTCACTTTATCCACTATATCTCTAAAAGGGCGGTTACCTTCACAACGAAGTTGATGGCATTAATACAATATGAGAAAACCCACATTTTCTTATAACCTTTTTTTTTTTTTTTTGCCTACCCTCTTTCTTATAACCTATGCCTCTAGCCCAACAACTATTCAGATCTCTTCGTTAACTTTCCTTTCACAAGTAAACATAGCATGACATGAAATGAATTTCGAATACCCTCAGGCACTTTTTGTTCCCCCACATGAAAGAGTATCAAGTTCTCCATCCTAAACAGCATTTTAACTAAGTGCGGCTTGTGAAATAAATAAGGTTCAGCATATATAATGAAAAGACAAAATCACAAAATTAAAGACTATTTGAAGGTCCTCACCAGATTTTGTTTCACCCAAGTTGCTCTAACATCTCTAAAACGTACATGCTGTGATGCTTGGCACTTGCCACGTAATCTTCGGATAAACTCCTGTATATGATTATAAATGCTGCATGCCATCATGTCACTTTATGGTTAGTGCATATAATTAATATAACTCAATTGGCACCTATATACCAAACATTTTAAGACTATACAGTATATACATTTCTCTAATATAAAAATTAGTTGGGGTTAAATTTGATCATAAATATAAGATTTTAATATATTTTATTTTTTATATTTATAACTTTTTAAAATTATACCTATTAATTATACACATTAAGAAATTTCTTTCCAACGACAATCATTATGAAATATGGGGTTTAAGAAAATTAAGTTCATATTTATTACAAATAACTAATTAATTTTTATAATCTACCTAAATTAATCAATTAACTTTTATATTAAAAGTTAAAGTTAGTATTATGAGAAATAATTAATCAACGTTGAAGCACACAAAGTGCTAAGAACTAATTCATTCTAAAAGCTAAAGATTTTAGGAGGGGATTCATAAATGAGATGAATGATTTTAAAATTTATGGTCAACAAAAAGCAAGGTTGAACATTCTGAAATTTACCTGAGCACCAAAGTACAGAATCAACTTTGATACCCTATGCTGCATTTTTTGTTGAGCAAAAGTAATACCTTCGTAGCTATATGTCATGGACTAGGAACTCCCTCTCCTTGTATCGTGCCGGTCTTAGCGTGATCAACCTCTTGATCTTATGCTAAGTCAGCCGAACCTTCAAGTTGTAGGCAAAAGAACAAGATGAAACACAAGAGAGAACTCTTGAATGAGAGAACTAGAGGACTTAGCTAATTTGCTTGGTTATTACAAATGAGGGGGTGATGGGTATTTATAGACCTCCCCCTTGTTCTAGAACTTTCCCACCTCCTTAATGGACGGTGGAAATCAATTTGATCCAACGGTTTACATTCACTCTCTAAAATGTTCTATAAGAATATCTACAAATAATATCTAGATATTTACAAGGAAACTTCTAGAATATACAAGAGAGAGATATCCCTAGAATACTCTAGAATTATCTAGCGTTACCCCATTGTTTTAGAGATATCTAGTATGCTCCAGCATCTTCTGGAGTACTCCGGTGTTGTCTGGAATGCTCTGAAATTCTCTAGATCATTCCGGAGCCTTCTAACCTTCGTGGGTTGTAACATATAGCTTTGGTTCCATTGTTATTCAGTTTTTAAATTTTGAGTCAGGCAACTCAGTCATATAATTTTAATATAGTTGAAATTTGATTCTTATAATTTTAACCCTTTAAAACTTTAATTCTTAAGTTTCATAAAATATATTATTTTAATTTTTTAAGATATATGTACTAACATTTTAAATAGTTAAATTATCGTGTCCAAATTGCCACGTATCAAGATTAAGTAGTTAAAATATCAATTACAGCCATGTCAAAATTATATAAAAATATTAATTATTAAAAAAAAAAATGAACTGATCCTAAAAGGATGAGGAGGGATCAGGGCTATAAAGCACAATAGCTCTACAGTCTACGATAGTCCATAGGCTTCTCAAGAAATTAATAAATATCAACCGAAAATTCTTTTGACAAGAATTCCCATTATTCCGCACGAGCTCGTTCTTTTGCAAGTGTTTGATAAATCACAAAATGGTGGTTTTAAAAGTTTTTTTTTAAGTTGAAATAATTTTTTTTACATATTTATATTATAAATTCTCTCACATATTTATATTATAAATTATAAAAACTATTTTCTAAAAGTTAATCTAAAAATGCATATTTTAGAGAATAACTTTTATAATTTATAAAATAAATATATAAAAAAAATTTTATCTCTGACTTACGAAAAAAGATTTCTAAAACTGCAGTTTCACTGTTGGCCAAACATCCAATAGAAGTTGATATTTTTAGTCAAAAAAATAAAAATAGAACAAGGAACTTAACTGATAGCAAAGAGAAGAGTTAAAAAAAATGGGTGTCGAGTCTCTCCTCCTCCCATCCGATATTATCTCTTCTTCTCTTCTTGCTCTAGCAGTTGCATTAATATTTCAATGATTTAGACTTTAATCTTTTTTAATAGTATGGTTAAAATGTTATTTTTAAAAAATAAATAATAAAATACAAACTATTGATATATAATCTCAACCGTCTTAAAATAAACTAAACATTTTTAAAAAGTATTTTATAAATAATTTTAAAAATTAAAATCTTAAAATATTAAAATATCATATGATGTTTAGAAAAGAAAGAGGAGGAAAATAGGAAGAGAAAGAAAGAGGATTGACCCTGTTTGGATTATCTCCTTTTTCTCTCTTTCTTTCCTTTTTTTTAGAATCTTATATGTATTCTTAGATTAAAAAATAAATTTCAATTATTAAAATCTTATCTATATAATTTATAAATAATAAAAATTTCACAGAATAGTAGATCCGAACCATCCAATTTTAATCTAATAATAAAGATGAGATGCCGAGAAATAACAAAATAAAAATAGAGGACGTAAGGATTGACCCCGAAAAACTTTGAACTGTGCCATATCATTTTTTGTAATTGGCTGCGGGGTGGAGGGAGAAGGGGGAAAAACCCTTATGCTATATTTAGATGGGAAAAACTAAGGGGGGGAAAAAAGGAATCCTTGGTTGAAAAGTTTTCATAAATAGGAAAAATTTTAAAAATAATAATAATAATAATTTTTTTGAATTGTTTTTGTAATTTTCTTTCCCGTACTTTTCTCTTCCTCCGTAGGGTAGGTAAATCAGTATATGTTATACATTTAGTATGATTAGGATTTTAGGGAGAAAATCATGGGTAATCCCCGGCAATCGTTTCTGTAGGATTCTCTTCTCCTCTCTGCTCTATAGACTATACACTGCAGTGTCTCTGAGGAGTAGATTAGAACACGACTCGGCTCGCAACCCTATCTCCGTCGTAACCGACGGAGCCAGACGTGACTCTGTTCACGATCCTTCTCCGTCGCGACTCTGTTGTGGGTCTGTTCACGATCCTGTCTCCTCCATCGTCTCCAGATTTTAAGTATTGTGAGGCAACGACGACGTCTCTCACCTATCATGAGTTCTGAGACTAATGAAATACTTCACACGAACCAGAGCCATGTAGAAACTTCTCCAGGATTCAACTATCGTGATGAGGATTTCACAGATTTGATGGTGACAGAAAAATTCAATGGTGAAAATTATCGAGTTTGAGCCAAGTCTGTTAAGCGAGAAATTGAAGGCAGAGGAAAACTGGCACTCATAACAGGGGAATGTGAGAAACCAGACGAATCTAATTCGAGTGCCAATGTGAAATGGAAGGCCGAAAACGCCATCGTGTCATTATAGCTGATCAATTCCATGACTCCAGAGGTTAGAAGAGTCTTCATGTTTCAGCCCACAGCTCAAGCAATCTGGGAAGCTGTAAGAGACTCTTATGATATGAAAGAAGATCCTTTTCTACTGTATCTTCTCAATAGAAAGTGTTGGCTACTGGAGCAGGGTGAGCGAGATGTAATAGACTATTGGTGGAGTTAGTCGGTATATGGCAAGAGATTGATCTTAATACAGAAGAGGAAAAATGGGCATGTGATCAATGTGCTGCTATTTACAGGAAACGGGTTGATGATGATAGGGTCTTTCAGTTCTTAGCTGGTCTCAATGAGTCACTGGATAGTGTTCGTAGGAGGATTTTAGACCGATCATCACTGCCCTCACCAGGTGATGTCTTTGCGGAAGTTCGCCGAGAGTCTTCATTTCGTAAGGTGATGTCTAAGTCATCTGCTTTGGTCAGTGAAGATAATACTGATAGAGGGAAAAGGTGGTCTAAAGAGAGGTTATCATGTGATTATTGTAAGAAGACTTGCCATTCCCGATACACGTGTTGGGATTTACATGGCAAACCCCGTAACTGGAAGTCTCGAGGTTATCATGCCCAGTGCCTCTGATCGTATATATGACTTCTGAGGCACGGATGTTTGTTTCTTATCTTCCTTGTGTTGGCCATGAAAAAATCAGAGCTGCAAATTGTACCTTATCCCCTATTGTTGTTAAAGGCACAGTTGCTATTTTCGATTTGTTGCACTTGAAATCTGTCCTACATGTCTCACATATATCTGGCATGTAATGTCCTTTCTATAAGCAAATTAGCTAAACAGGTAAACTACCCTGCTCACTTCTTTATCACTCTGTTTTCCAGGATCGTTCATTGGGGAAGATGATTGGTGGTGACAAGGAGTACGATGGGCTCTATTATCTTGAGAAATGAACTAAGTAAGTGCTTTATGTTCTCATGTTCTGAGTTGTCTAGTGTCTAGTTCTAAGGATAATGAGATAATGATCTCATGTTATGGCATAAAAGGATGGGTTATTCTAATTTTACCTATTTGAATAGTTTGTTTCCTGAGTTTTCTTCTACTAAAATGATTGAATTTCATAGTGATGTTTATGAACTTGTCGAGCACCATCATGCTACTTTTGCACATTCTACCTATAAATCTACACGACCTTTTTTTGTCATTCATGGTAACTTATGGGGTCGATCTCGTGTTCTTAATCATCCCGTGCAAAATTGTTTGTTACTTTCATTGATCATCAAACTCGAATGTATTTACTTACATCATTCCACATCCAAGTTTGATCCCCATGATGTCAAATGCATATTTCTTGATTACTCTTTGTCTCAAAAAAACTACGAAAGCTGCGATCTTATTTCTGAACACCTATTCATTGTTGGAGTCAATTTTAGCCTCTGGAGAATTTTCCTGAACCTACTTTAAACATATTCTTGAAGCTATTCTTGAGAGTGAAGAATCCTCTATGCCAAGACATGAGAAAACATCCCCTTCAGGGGGAGATAGTATTTATAGGGACAAAATACTATTATTTTGTAAGGTAAACGTGAATTACCCTATTAGTAATAAGTAAAAACTCATTTCAGTGATATCACTACCAACTGTTACCTAAACTAATAAAAAAAGTTACTGAAAACCAAAAAGAAAATTAATAAAATCAAAATATATATAGCACAATACGAAAGATAACGGTAAATTCCCACTCAAAATCTTTCCCTAAAACCCATAGTATGCATAGTCAGCTATCACAAACCACCACATATGATTTAGATCTCTTCAAGAAAAATTGAGTATAAGCATACCTAAGTCGGTGCCTGTTACATGCTGCAAGGAATTCAGCAACCCCATTCAGTATAATCCTGAGAGCACGGAATATCTGGAAAATGCATGATTTTTTTTCGCCAACAGGAATTAGTATGAATTAACATACAGCAATCAAGATAATTTCTTTTATAAAAAAACTATATTCCAAAATTCAATTTTATATCCTCATCTAAAAACCTGGGAAAAAAGGTCCTTCCAAAGAGTATGCCACATGGAAACTTCACTGGTGCTGACTGCTGCCTCAGAAGATGATGCAAACTGGAAGATGCTACTTACAAACTCCCATGTAGCTCCAAGTATATTAACCATGCAGGTTAATATGGAAGCCATAAAACCAGATATCGCTAGTAGCAGACGTATAGGAGCATACAGAATTTCACTGGTAATCCATAATATAGGATATAGGATTGAAGAAGCTGTAGGACATCGCAAACAAGAACATACAAGCAATTAACAGTAGAATTTTTATGCCAAATAACTAATTTTAAGAAATAAAGGGAAACACCATAAGTCCAAAAAATGAAGATGACTTACTAACACCCCAAACAACAGTGACAATGTACCACAATGGTGTGAAGAGAAGCTCCAATAGAACTCCTACCATGTCGCCAAGAGTTTCAATCACCTCCCAAACAAGATAGAAGATGCTTTCTGCTACTTCAAACAATATGTTCCAGGTGGGAAGAAGAAATTCGAAGAGCACCGTTAGTGGCTTTGCAAGAGGACGAACATGGACTGAGAAGAAGGTTCGAGCTGCGTTTGTGAAGGTCAAACACCAGCCAAAAGCCTTTCTTAAATTGTGAAGAAACAACATTGTTCCTAAGTATTTAACCCTTGAAACCATGTCCCAAGTTTCTATCCAATCAAACAAAGGCCCAAATAAATGAGCTACAGTGGCCTTAAGAATTGGAACATTCTTGTATAAATCATATAATCCAATGAGGACGGTGACAAGTGAGATTGTCACATATAAAACTCGAGCCAAAGGGCACATCCATGGGCGATAAAGATTGCAGACTACTGGATATGACTGAAGGAAGATGACCCAAGATGGGAGGCCAGCCTCTAACAAAGTAAGTAATCGAAGATCAAATATTATAACATCTCTTAATTTAAAAGGAAGGTCATGGTCATTAAACCTAAATGATATTAGCACATCCTTATATCGAGTGGCTTCAACTGCATCCTCAGAAACATTACTACATGTCTCAGAATTTGTCACAGACTTCATTTCCTTGCAATAATTCTCAACCTCAGCACTAGCACTAGAAGAATTAATTACTTGTCTTCTTCTACATAGTCCAGAAGCAGGAGGAGATGTGAGTTCCATGCCTGTTTTCTGTTCTATATCCTCAGAAAACTGTTCAATATTTGTGTCCAGACAGTTGATGGAGCCATCGTTAGCGGTCATACTACTGTTGCTGATATTATCATCCTTATCAATGTGTCCTGTTCCAGAAAGATCTTGATCCCCTGAAGGAAGATTGCAGATATTAAACAAATTTATCAAAATTTCATTTCAGTTCATTAGTTATAAGGGTCCCTTTTGCTGACATCATTTGAGATGCTGTAAACATTTTATAGGCAGGCCCGATCAATACATAGTTTCAGCAAGAAATCATATTATCTTATCATTGAATAATAGTGACTCATTAAGATATATCGTGTATAAAAAGGACCAGTTGATAGGTGAAGTAATAAATCTTGTGAAAACACTTGAAGCAGCAACACTAATAAGGTCCCCTGAATTTTAGATAGTTGCACTCAGCAAGATTCTAAAAACAGATACCTTTCCCATGCAAACCATGTTAAACATCAAGAAGCATGAGTGCAGGTCAAGAAAATTTAACCCAAAAAGAAAAAAAAAAATCCCATTTTTCTCTTTATGTTCTGGCCATCCCAAAAGGCCCTGAGGTATTACATATTCTCAGTGCTGCAAACAGCCCATACATTGTTAAACTTATGTCTAATAAGTTTACCACCACACACTCAAAACCCAAGGCCTTGCATATCAAACAAATCTTTAGTATGATGATATACCTCCCTCTTCTTTCTTACTTTTTCCCCCCAGTGGAATACCTCCCTTTTCATATACAAGGCACAAGTCTATTGATGCACTAACTTAATAAACATAATTAAAGGAAGTTGGTCTCTAAAAAACGCTTTTCCTTTCCTATTTTGTGCGTGCAATTGAAGTAAATTTGGTGTATTACTTCACTTACATTGGAAAATGCTGTGTCATAATTGATTCACTATTTCTGAGTATTTCGATACAGTTAAATATTCATAGAAACTTGCATTAAGCCTTATACTCCCTCCCCCTCCGTCCCTTGTTATAAGCTTCAAATTACCGATTTTCTTAATCAAGAAGACAATTAAAATTAGTTAAAGGCAATAAATATGTGTTATTTTTTCAATTATGTCTTTATGTGTATAGAGGATAAGTGAGAGAGAATACATGCAATAAATGCACTCAACAAAGGGTAAAGTTGAAAAAAAAACGCAATAAATACTTAGATAAACCTAAATGAAGCTTATACTTTAAAATTTTCCCTTTGACAAATTCGAAGTATATAATAAAGGACAAATGGATTTTTGATAACGGATGTAGTGGAGGTGGTAATTAGACAATTATTTTCAAAACTGTCCAAAGTTCAAGCATATAAAATGCACACTCAAACATATCGAAACTACCTGCAATGGAATCGAGGTGCTCTTTCAACTGCATTTGCTCAGATAGATTTCCTGAAAACCACAAAGACATACATCTTGCTGCTTGAGCTACGCTGTCAAATTCCCATCTTTGCATGAATTTAGCTTGGATGTACATTAATGTATCAGTCTGTAAGTAATAAAAATGATCAGACACACAGTACTTGATGGAGAAGGTAAATATCAAACATAATATGGAGCATGAAAGAGAAGATGTACCTGAAGCTCATTCAAATAGTTGATTCCATTAACATCGTTCCATGCAACTTCAAACACAATAAACCCATACAAGGTCCTATGCAATTCAAAGCAGAAGGGCAGGGAATTCCTTAGATTTTTTACAGGAAGCATAAGCTTCTTTCTCGATACCGTTAATTCTTGAATTAATGAGGACCAGCTTAGAAACTTGTTTTGTTTACTAGTAGTGCTTGATTCACAAACCTCCTTTCTCTCTCCTCGAGCTTTGGAAATGGCGAAAGGCGATAACCTTGACTGGAATTTACAAAGTTATGTGGGTTTACTTCAAGGATGAAATAACATCAATATAAAAATCATGTGCTTAATCACCTTGGTAACCATCAGTTGCCATAAGTGTGCGCTCTGATACCCCAAGTCTCTCAGCCAAGGTCGGTTGTCAACCAAAACATATACCATTTTACTATCATTGGCAAGGAAAAGGCTAATATCTGAGAGGTAAGATTGCAAATCTCTGAAAAATACACCACAAAAGATGCTTAAGTACTATGAAACATAGAGAAATTAAGAAAACACCATACATATCCAGGGTCATTGAATAATGTAATCACACTGGATAATAATGAATTCTAAATCATTCATGATTTTTCTTCATCAAACTTCCCTTACTTCTGTTAGTGGAATCCTTAAAAGTCTATGTTGTAATCATTAAACCACTGTTATCTAAAGCAACGTCATGTGTAAATGAAGTTCCTATTGCTCTTTATTTAGAAAAACTGACCACTGTGACTAACAAGTTGAATCCTTGACAGAAATTGGAACAAAACCAACTAAAATAAGACCAAAGTGCAATGTTACCATTGTTGTATCTTGAGATACCAGAAGTCTTGTTAATTTTAATTTGAAAATCCTAATTACATACCACTCAACTGTGTTTGTACTTCATATTTGGATTGAATAAGTTCTATGCAGCTCAAAACTTGGCAGCATTAGGAACATCATATAAGAATGCCTTTGACTTAGGGATCAAGCAACAATAAGGAACTGAAACTAAAATTAGATTCATAAATATGAGGCAAAAAGACACAACAAGCATATGTGCAAACTAATATGGCACAAATCAAAGAATTCTTAGAAACATGATAATTTAAAAAAGGACAAGTCATAAAGCATTGCGAATAAATTCAATGTTCCCACAATTGCAATGATAGCAAGCTTAAAAAAAAAAGTATCCACTCTGTTTAGACCAAAAAAGAGATTACCCAATTTGCAAACTGGTAAGAGGAAAAATGCAGAACCCATCGTTCCCTTTCCCCATGAAGACCAACCTGTACGACTTTCTTATTACCTGAATTTTTTCCCAACAAGCTTCTAATTTCTGCTTCAAATGGCAAAACATAGAAAACCGATTAGATTCCACGAACACACAAATGGAAAATTCTACATAAACATAAATGCATAGGAGATTGAGAAAGAAGAGTGCCTGAGAAATGAGAATTCCATAAAAATCGAAAAATCAAGCTATCAATGAGGAACTTCATAACAGAATACCCAGATTGCATAAATGATCAAAGTCAATACGGTAGCAACTCAATGTGTCAATGAACGGTGTTCGAAATACAAATTCAATTGCTAGATTAACGAATTCGTACTCGAATCTCAAAATCAAATTACAAAACAAGAGGAAAGTTTGCGTCTCAAGTATTAACCGTTAACGTTTGAGTTTTGAGGCGGAGGCGATGCTGAGGGTAGAATGGTAAATAAATGGGTGCGGATATAACGCTTCCCGCCAAAATCGTCATTGTTTTATCCCTATTCCCTAGTTCGCTACCATAGAGAAAAAGGATATTCTTTTTCAGCTTATTAAAAAAAAATACTGTTTTTGAAAAAAAAAATAACAAATTTTTTTGGGCAAGAACATATTTTTTGAGGAAGCAAAAGAGAAGAAAATAGAAAGGGAGAGAAGACAGAGATGTCATATAGCAAATTGTTTCTACATAAACGAAAATTATTTCTCCAATAATTATTCCTATATGACATTAGATGGAGGTCGAACCTTTTTGTTAGTATCTGATGAGAACTAAAATCCAATGTTGATTATAATATAAAGCGAAATAGGCTATCATTTCTATATTACGAATTATCAAAAGCAGACAAGTCGAGCAAGGAAAAAAGTGCAATTTACTTCCTTTTCTTCGACAAAAAAAGCAATTTATTTCAATCAAGCAATTCCATGAAGGGAAATAATGTTTTTTTTTTTTGAGGTATAATTTTAAATTAAACTTGATCAAGAGAGGAGTGCATAGACCGACGGATAAGAGAAACCATTAAAAAAAAAAGGGTAAAATTGTTTTTTTTTTGGGCCATCCTTTTGATCTCTAACTTCATACAATGTCTGTGTTTATTAAGTTCTTTTTCAGTACCTAGTCTAACTAGTCTCAAATAATAATTTTTGACTCAATCATTAGTATTTCTTAAAATTAAATTTTGAAATGTTTTGTCATAATTTAAAATTTTAATGTTAGCATTTTTGTGTGTTAACATGTTAGAGTTAGAAGTGTATTAAAAAAGTGTTAGAGTTATTAGAGCAATAGTTTATAAAATTAAAAGATCAACACAAAACATTGTGCGAGGTTAAATAATATTATGTACTTTCCCTCTATAGAATATGTATGATGATGGATAAGTCATGAATTATGAATCAACAATCAAGGGTTTTGGTAGGCTAATGACACCAAAAAATATATAGAACACATAAAATGACTTCAAATTCAAACATAGAACACCAACAACTAATATGAAAGCACACAAGAATGGACCTCAAAACTTCATTTGAAGCTACTGCAATCAGCATTTGGACAATGCAGCGTCCTCGAGGCGGAAGAATGGGCAATCCTTAAAGGATTAATTAGATTTAGCTTGGAAATTTGGATTTAAGAAAGTTATTTTAGAGCTTTGGATTCCAAAGGATTTAATTGACAAGTTGCTGAATGGAATATACCGACTACTTCTAAGCCTGAATTTTATAAAGATATAGAGGAGGGGGGCGTACAATTGGGATCTGGTGCTGAGCCATATTTCAAGCGTCTAAAACAGTCTTGCAAATGTTCAACCAAAAGAAAAAAAAAAAACACAAGGGAAAAAAAAAAACAACAATCTTGCAAATGTCCTTTTTAAAGAATGTCTATCTGGTTCTGCATACTCGTGTGCCCAGCTAGCCATTGTGTGGGATTTAATCTCCTATTAACTTAGTTTTAGTTTAGGGAAAAAGATAGAGAAAAAACTTTAAAATTATAAAATTTTAAATACGGTATTTTTTAAAAAATTAGTTGTGAATTGCTTATTGAATTTCGTTATTCTCTTATCAACTCTTAGTAACAAGCTTGATTTAGAATTTTGTAATTTTGAAATTCTTTTTTTGTTTTTCCCTTTATTTTACTTCTGGGCATCAGCCTTCAACTGTAAAAACAAAAAAAAAGGCTAAATTATACAAAATATCTCTTAACTTTAGGTCAATTACATATAACCCCTAACATATGAAAGTTTAAATTTAATGCTCGAGCTTTTTTTAAATTATTATTAGCCCCTGTTATTAACTGACAATTATCTTTTTAATAGAAATTATCATATCAGATTAAGAGATGACAAGTGTCATCTAACGTAGCATCCTATATGTAAGTTACTAACTTCATAAAACCCCTGAATTTTAATCAGTTATAGATAACCCTCTAAACTTTAATAAATTATAAATAATCCCCTAACATTTTAAAATTTAAATTTAACTAGCCCCTTGAAATCTCGATTTATAATATTAAAACCCATGATGTTACTTTTTATCATTTAAATAAAATTATTAATATTCTTACTATCATTTTGTCAATTAAAATAACTTTTTGTATGGTGAAAACTAAAAGAATAATATTTAAAAAATATAAAAATAAATGTAAAAAATTTTATTCAAGAAAAAATATATATACATTACTACTAAAGAATTAATGAGGGAAATTTTTTTCCTCTAATACAAATGTAATATTTAAACTATTAATACTCAATTATCCTAAGAAAATATTTAATGTAAATGATGACATTTTTATACTATCAATGCTCAATTCTCTTAAGAAAATAAATAAATATTATACAAATGATCATATTTTTATATTTATATTTTTTAAGAATATTCGTCTTATGGTTTTAGCAATATAAAAGAACTAAATTGGTAAATGATAGTAAAAATATTAATAAATTTATTAAAATAATTAAAGTAATAACATATGGTTTAATATTATAAATCAAGATTTTACGGGGTTAAATATAAATTTTGAAATGTTAAGGGATTAATTTATAATTGATCAAAGTTTAAAATGTTATCTATAACTGGTCAAAGTTTAAGTAAGTTTTATGAAATTAGTAATTTATGTATGATGCCACATATAATCTTTTAATCTAACGTGGCAATTTTCATTAAAAGGATAACAGTCTGTTAATGGCAGAAGTTGATAATAAAAAAAATAAAAGGTCAAGGAGTTAAATTTAAACTTTAAAATTTCACGGGGTTATATACAAATGATCCAAAGTTTGGGGTTCTTGTGTAATTTAACCCAAAAAACAGTCTAATTAAAAGGACTCCAATATGATAGCAACTGTGGGGTCAAGCACTAGGTTGGGTGGGCCCAAAAAATTACACATTTTAAATTTTATTAACCATTTTAAATCTTAAATGAAATTAAGCAACTAAAAAAAATCTGTATAGTATGCTGATTTCAAATTCTTTAAATATATATTATTACACTTCAGTTGGATTGATTCAAAGACTAAAGTTCTAAATCCAATCTAAAAATTTATTTGAAATTTGAGTTTAAAAATATAATAGAATTAATATTGTCCTTGCAAGAACCAAATAAATCAAAAATAAAATAAGAACTTCAACAAAATTTTCTTAACGATCACCTTTCATTATATTCTTAAGATTAGTGCATACAAATTAATAAATATGATATTATTTTCTAAATTTTCTCTTCAATTAATGCCTCTAAAAATATTATAATAAATTACTCCAAGAATAAAATAAGAAATATTTTATCAAATAATGCTGAGAAATTTTAAAAAAGAATGTCACATGAAACAAATTATTTTCCTTTATAAGATAAATATAATGAAATAGAGGGAGTAGGAGGCTGCTTCACAGAATATAATTGTATAGGGCATTATGTCGGAATTTGCTTCTGTCCGTTGCATCTCCCATCCGTTGCGCCAAAACGACGTCGTTTCGTCGTTCAATCTGGGCCGTCCGCTGCGCACCTGTTAAATGAATGGTGCTTAAAGCCTCATAAATGAAATGACGTCGTTTTAATGCGTTTGATCTCATTCGTTGAATTTCTGAATCAATCTTAGTCGTTCGTTGAATCCCCCCACTAGCCCCCTTTTTTGACAGATCAGACTTGCTCTTTTAGTCATTTTTCCTTGTTTTGGCGCCATCTTTGTCTTCTTCCGTGGGAAAGCAAAAGGAAATTAGGTTGCTTGCGTGCTGTGCTATGCATTTGGAGGATAATGCAATGTATTATATTATTAGAGAAGACAATCAATAAGCACTAGTTTGTGGGAATTGGATATTAAAGATTGGTTTGTAAAATAATAATCTTTTACATTTATGATTTATCAATGTATAATCAAATGGTACAGGTATGGAAGAATGGAATAAGAGAAAAAATTTTAAATGTAAAAAAAAAAGTAAATAAAATGAAATATTTTCCCCCCTTAAAATTTCCAAATTCTTACTTTAAGGTTTTATGATTATTAGATTCTTGAATGAGAAAGAAAAGGTGACCATATGAGAATGAGTAATGTAGATGGATGTGCATGTATGATAGTGATGTAGCTTGAGAAATGTGGTTATAAGTATATGTGCTACATTTCACGAAAATTGTGGTCCATTGTGTTTAGCATGTCAAGTCTGAGTAACCTTCTGCCTATTTAGTTGTCATATAGATTGATCTTCTAAATTTGTGAAGCATATAACATATATTTAATACATAGGAAGTTCTAATTGATACTATAGTTGGATTGTTTGGTGATGATGCTACAAAATATCAAGAGGGTGCTATAATAATATTTGGATTGTATGTACACATATGCGTGAAGGGCTTTCAAATGAGTAACTTTGCCTTAAGACTTGAAAACTTCTAGTTATATGTTAGGGATGTTTTGAATTTGACATGTCCTTATATCAAGCATTGGTTTTGCATGAGAACTTAATCCTTTTTGCTGTCAAAAACGCAAATTTTCTTGGTTGAGTTTTAAGAACTAAGAATCCTCCATAAGTACTTGTTTATAATTGTTTTTATTTGTATATGTACATGTTTGTTAATCTTGAGATCATAATTTATAATCATATTTAATTTTGCAAGAGTTTTATACCATGGATATAGATTTAACTCCCAGACTTAATCTTGAATTTGACAATTTAGAAGAAGCATGAGAATTTTGGAAGGCATATGGTAGGAAAACGGGTTTTGGTGTTCGAAAATAAAGCTTTAACAAGAGTAGAAAATATAAGTCTGTATACACCTCTTATCTATTTGTGTGCTGTAAAGAAGAGGAGAGAAAGTCAAAGAAAGAAGAGATGACAAATAAGTGGCCCAGGGATGAGACAAGAATATGTTGTAATGCTAGAATGAAAGTTAAACAAATGGATGGAAAATACAAAATAAATGAAGTTTTCTTGGGGCATAATCATCCTCTTCAGTCACCTGAAGCTGTTCACTTGTTTGAATCATTTCGAAAAGTATTACTAGCTCAATGTTATGAATTAGAAAATGCTGAAAAAGATGGAATTAGTCAAAAATCAACATTCAATTTGTAAAGCCAATATGTAGGAGGTCGAACCAATTTAGGATTTACAAGAACTGATGTAAAGAATTATCTTAACTTAAGAAGGCAACGAGCTATGAAATACGGTGATGCTGGATGTATATTTCAGTATTTTGAGAAACAATTAGCAGAAAACCTATCATTTTTTCATGCTCACCAAATGGACTTAGATGAACAAGTGACAAGCGTATTCTAGGCTGATGCGCGTATGCTGGTCGACTATGCTTGCTTTGGAGAAGTTATTTCTCTTGATACAACTTATTGTAAGAATTGTAATCATAGACCTCTTACAATTTTTTCTAGCTTCGACTATTACAGAGGAGGAGTAATATTTGGAGTGGCATTGTTATATGATGAGACTGTTGAGAGTTTCAAATGGCTCTTTGAGACTTTTTTGTGTGCACACAAAAATGCAAACCTACTCATCGTTTTCACTAACCAAGATGTTGTTATGTCACGAGCATCACAAGAGGTGATGCCAAATACAAAGCATGCTCTGTGCACCTGGCATATTTTGAGAAATGCAATGAAGCACCTCCTAAACTCAATGGTTAGTGATTTTAACCATTGTATGTATAACTGTTGGGATGAAATTGAGTTTGAAGAATGTTGGCAAGAATTATTATCAAGACAGGATATGACAAAAAACTCATGGTTGATATCTATTTACCAAATAAAAGAGAAATGGGTAGCATGCTATATGAAGAACTCAAGGACACTTGGTATGAGAAGCATACAAATAAGTGAAAGTGTTAATGCATCTGTCAAGGGTTGCACCTGTTAGATATGATTAATTTTGATGATGACAAATATAGATGTCAAATATTAAGAGAGCAAAAGTTTGCTTAATATACTTATCTCTTACATTGACTAACTACTATATTTAATGTTGCATATATTGTAGATTAGTCAAGCAATGGAAGAAAGAACTTGCAAGAATTAATGACAAATATGAAGATTCAAGTTCTATGGTACTGTAGCAGTTGACATTGTAGCATACGGTTACTGTAGTGTATGGCATTGTAGCTCACTGTAGCAGCACTGTAGCATCGAGTGATTTTAACAATCACTCGAGTGATTTTCAGACGAGTGATTCTGGAAACAGGGAAAATTTCTTGGAGTGAGTCACTATTCACTTGAGTGATCTTTGAATTTTCATGCTCTATTTTTCGTCCAGCTGAGCAAGGCCTAGTTATTCAATCATATCTCTCAAACTACAACTCCGATTGAGACAAAACCAGTTGCATATGAAAATAGACTCCCAATGCGTCATTTTGACACTATAAGCAATATCAAATGAGCTTAGATAAATGAGATATAAGTGTTCGAATTTGGCCTTCATATCAGCGTTACTTTCTGGAATAGGTTTGGTATTTTGGTCATAACTCTCAAACCACAGATCTGATTGAGCTGAAACTAGTGGCATATGAAACTAGACGTAAACAGATTTCTATGGATATATAATATTAAAATTTTGAAGTTATATTCAAAGAGTTATGTCATCTGGAAGTTGACCCCTGTTTGCTATCGAATTGGAATTGGAGTTACGAGTTCAAGTAATCTGAATAGAGAGCACCCGATTGATTTTTATAATCACTCGAGTGATCATTAATAACCACTTGAGTGAAATGCGTCAGATGGCAAATCACTCGAGTGGCATCAGAATCACTGCAAGAAAAATTCACTGTTTGCAATTTCACTTCCAGTGATATGGATTTCACTCGAGTGATATGAGATTTTCCAGAATCACTTCCAGTGCGTCTGAAATCACTGAAAGAAAAATACACTGTTTTGGAAATCACTTCCAGTGATAGTCAGATCACTCAAGTGATATTTAAAATTTTCAGATTCACTTCTAGTGGATTAAAAATCACTGCAAGAAAAATTCACTGTTTGCAAAATCACTTCCAGTGATGCCAAATTCACTCAAGTGATATATGAAGTTTGCCATATCACTTCCAGTGAATGCTGAATCACTTCCGATGAATATTAAAATTCCTCAGATCACCTCCAGTTCCGTAACTGATTGTTTCCAGAAAATCTGAATCACCTCCGGTGAAACCAAGATCACTCCCACTGGATATCAAATGTCTCAGTTCACCTTCTGTCAGATAATATCCAATCAAGTGATTATATTGATTTTGCAGATCACTTCGAGAGACATGCCAAGTTTTGTCAGTTTCACTTCTTGACAACATCAATGATCACACAGTGCACTCTTCACTGTGTAAGAATCAGTTCCAGTGATAATAAATTAGAATCACTCAGAATCAGCTCCAGTGATCACGCTATGCACTGCCAGTAAAATATTGTGTTTGTTAAAACCATTGTTAGTGAATCAAAACTATCTCCGGAAATCAAGATCATTGCCAGTGATATAGGATTTTCTCAGAATCGCTTACAGTGCACTACCAGAAAATATCAACTTCCACCAACAAATCTGAATCACTCCCAGTGACACTAAAATCACTGCAAGAGAATCAGAATTCACTGCCAGTAGAATATTATCTTCTGGAAATCACCTCCAGTAAAATCAAGTTTACTTCCAGTGATTCTTTAGTTTTTCAAGATCACTGCCAGTGAAGTCTGTAATCACCCGAGTGATGTTTTCTAACGACTATTTATCTGAGTGCTTTTACAGGTGTTATGCACTACAGATCACATGGCATACACGGATCAATATTCAGCGACAACTAATCATGGGTAAACTGTAAGAAACGCTGAAGCATATGTCAGAGCACGATCAATGGGAAAATATTTAAATACACTCAACGACCATACAAAGCAATGGGACTCCAACCAAAAATGAAGTAGTATCTGTCTAAGCATCAGATGGGATTACAACAGGAAAATATCTGAATGTTTACAACGGTCATCTTCCACAACTTAGCTATAAATAGGAGAGGATTCAAACACAGAACTACAGACAATACGATGAGAACATGAACATGTTGATATCTTAAGTCTTCAGCATCAGACCACTCTTTGCTCTACTTCGTCTTCTATATTATGTATATTTGAGAGAGTGAGAATATATGTATTGTACTTCAGTGAGTATCATATCTACTCTGTGAGAGAGTATGTAAACACTTCATTTGTATTTCAGAAGTGTTCTCAAGGTAGAGGGGCCTTGAGTGGATTGATTACCTTACGGGAAAGCTGTAGAGTGAATTGCCAGCAAGACTTTTTACTCGTAAGACTTACAAAGTGCAAGCAGTAGAGAACGTTGCTGCTCGTAAGACTTACAGTGGTGTAAGCAGGAGAGAACGTTGCTGCTCATAAGACTTGCACGGTTAAGCAGGAGAGAAAGGTCTTTGGGATTGCTTTACTCGACTTGCCGTAAGAGGGAGTTAACCTTACAGTGTGTAAGGGGGAGTAACTCCTGTAAGTTTTGTAAAGGCTTTTATTGTGCCCAGTTAAACAAGAAGATAATGGATTGAAAATCTCAGGAGGAGCCTGGGGACTGGACGTAGGTAATCGTGGATTGGACCGAACCAGGATAAATTACAGTTTGCATCTTCTCTTCCCTAAGCTTTTACATTTCTAGCATATATGATCTATATATTTGCGTATGAATTTATAGTTCCATATGTATTGATTTGATAAGCTGTGAAAAGAATTTAAACAATCAGACTTTCTTATCGTACACCCAATTCACCCCCCTCTTGGGTGTCAACCAGTTCTAACAGCACCCATGTCAAATTGCATATTAATCAATTCTTCCAACAGTTTGAACAGGTTCTGGAAGATAAGCGCTACAATAAACTGAAAAGTGATTTTGAGTCACTTGACAAGTTGCCAAGGTTGATATTGCAGAGTTCAAATATGCTTCATCAACTTTCTGAGGTGTATACTCGCCCTATTTTTAACTTGTTCCAACGCGAATGTGATCTTCGTGATGCTACATGTTTTAAAGAGAGAAAAGAAAAGAAGGTCACCATATATGAGGATGATGATGTTGTCATGTTTGATCATGTAATTACCATGGATGGTAGTAAATGGGAACATAGCTTGACATATAATCCTTCCACAGAGACAATTACCTGCAGTTGTAAAAGGTTTGAACGAGTGGGTATATTATGTTGTCATGCATTGAGGGTTGAATGAACGTGATGTCAAATTACTCTCTAAGAAATATATAGTAAAGAGGTGGACAAGAGAAGTACGATGTGGTGTCGTGTATGATATCAATGAAAAACAAATTAAAGTTGATCCTAAGCTACAAAGATCAAATCGGTATAGACAATTATGCCATATGCTTGTTAAATTAGCTAATGATGCATCAGAAAGTCCAGAGGCATTCTCTCTTGTTCATGAAGGTGTATTGGAACTAAGTAATAAAGTGGTTGTACTTCACATAAAATACAAATCAAACGATAGTAATGATGATGGAGGTAATGGTGGTGACAAAGTTATTGGCTTGAAAAAGACATATGGTAAAAATCTAAGTAAACGGATTAAGAGTTCTATTGAAATCAATTAAAGAAGACGGGGAAGAAAAGCCTCTAAAAAGCCTCCTCAACCTTCACAGGTATACTTTTTCTATATTTAAATTTTTTGAGATGCTTGCTATATATATATATATATATTTTTTTTTTTTGTGGCAAATGTGTTTTAGGGACACTGTAATGAACTTCAAGTACGGCATGATAATGTCATGTTGGATAACTCTTAACTAAGTCAAATGACTTTTACAAATTTATTAATGGTATGTCATATGACGGGTGTGAAACATTATCAACTATTTTGTTTATATAGGAAATGTATATTGGGCATTTTTTTATGTTTATTGATTGTAGGCACCACTTGACTCTGACATCAAATCACTTGAAGCAATGGATTTCAGTCAAACATACTATTCAGGTACTCATAAAGAATCATGTAATATCATTGAAAACATGTAGTCACTTTTATTGAAATTTAAATTTTTTTACATGTCATTGTCTCATTGACATTACAAAATTACATTGTTTTATAAATACAGGTTCAATGATTGGCTTAGATCCTTTTACATGAATTCTCTACTCCTTTGTACAGCCTTTGGCTTTTTGTGGGCTCCTCTCTGTTTTGTCAAGTAAACTCGTCATGGTGTTCCTTTGTGCTCTTGTATTGCTATCTATTTTGGTAGATGAAGCTCATTGTAATTTGTTATGAAACAAAGTGAAGAAACAGTCATTTGTTTGTATATGGATAGAAAAAGATGATCACAAAACATTGACAAATTTACAATGAATTTACATTGATCACAAAGTTACCTATTCAATGAATTTTTAAACTATTTTGTCTTCAGTTGAGTCATTTCTCCCGGAAAGCTTCTAGGTTGGCAATTGACACTTAAAAGTGAGTAGGCTTGTCAGCTTTAGCTTTGTCTGGTATTTAAAGAATGCATCAAGAACAACCTAACAAGTAGCAACCAAGACTTGTACATTGCCTTAAAAGTTTAATAATATATACCCAAGTTAGGATTCAATAAAAACATAAACTCTGTTATTAAACTCTGTTAGACTTGTACATAAATTCTAATGAAGCATAGAAGTATTTTGCTTATATTGCTTATGTTGAGATTAAATTGGTTATCTAACTTGAATTAGCATGCTATTTAAATACTTGAAAATACCAAACATCCCATTATGTTTATTTACATATAATCCAGAAATGTCTGCAAGGTGATATAGTTGTATTCTAAGTCCATCTGTAAGACCATCTATTACAACTTTACAAGAATTACACACACACACACATTCAGAGACAATTTACTAATGTAATTGTGGGCAAAGAGATCAATCCTCGCACACACAAGCATGTGAAACCCCTTGTTTTGGCAAAAAAAAAAAAAGATTCGATTTTATAAATTTCCCAAAAAAATTGTTACACTCACTAATATCAGCAATCAGATAACTCATAAATACAATGACTATTTTGCAATGAAACACATAAATCTCAAGCAATACAATTTCACGCTACAATGACTCTTTTGCAGTGAAACACATAAATCTCTGAATTCTACATGTTTATTTATCAACATTGACAAACCTCTTTATAGCCATCCCAAAATAGTCAACTCTGACTAACACTAATAGCAAAGCAACAAAGAAGCTGATAGTGGAGCAAACCAACATGAAAACCATAATTATAAAATGGCCAATTCAAGTCATCCAGGATATCTCTATCAAAATATATGATTTCATACATTGTAACGCTCACATGGATAGAAAGAAAAGTGAAAATGTTAATACTCTATAAGCAATTTTCAATGCATAGCCACGGCAATCAATCATTGAAATGGAGAAGCTGTAACATTAAATATATCCTTTTTATTGCTTTTTTACATTGTTATAGAATAATCAGATCAACATTTAAGAAAAGCAAGCAAGAAAGGGGGAAATTATGATCACAATGAAATACAGAGCCACATAAGTGCTGTAATAGCATGTACATTATTCTTTAAACAAGTCATGCTAGCAAAATGACTCATTAATAAGTATGATACTTACGGAGCCACATGAGTGTTCACTAGTGTGTGTATCTTCCAAAAGTGTCTTTCTTTCATAACACGGGGGCATAATTCATATCTCAACCTTGAAATTTCCTAGGAAAAGAAACAAGTATCACAACTATTAGACTAGCAATAATTCAAAATGCATACATAAATTGCATTAGCCGTGCAACCTTTCACATACACATACATTTGGAAATTCTCATGTTACTAAGGTCTAGAAGCTTTACAATCAGGATTCTATCAACAATGTAACACAAGTTCAAAGATGCAGGATTCCTTTCTCACATTGCATTTCTAACTTTGTCAATACGGGCATCAAACAAACTTAGTTAGGATGAAGTAAGTAGACATGAATTGAACCGTATTTCACATAAAATTCTATCAATCAATGGATTGCCTAGCTGCACAGAGTTTTAAGGACAATCTATAAGAAAATGAAATACGAAAATGTTCCTCTCAATAAAATGGATTTTACTAAATGTAGATGTGTAAAACAAGGAGAGATCTGAATTCTGCAATGGGGATATAAAGAGATCCAATACATCTTAAACCCAGGAGGATTAAAAACAGAATTATCCAATTCCATTCTGAACAAGAGTGGCATGCTTCTCCTGAAATCGAACGTTGGAGGGCGTCGCAGCTGCATCAGAAGCCTCTGCTTCATCTGCAGTGAAACCAACAATTTTGATCTGAGGAGGGATGATATCAGAGAAGGATTTGATTTGATCTGGTTGTTTGAGGGCAACAATTTTGATCTGATCGTATTTTTTGGAAGCTTCACCAGAAAATGATTTAGACTTTTTGGGGATCAAACTCTGTCGGCTTCCAGCTGAACTGCGACGCCGGAACTGATCGACGATGGAAGGTGATGGGGGCTGGTGATGGAAGTGATCAAAGTAAGAGAAATACGACGGAACTGATCAGAGTCGGAGAAAAATAGGGGCTGGGGGAAATTCAATGGGCTGCTGAGATTCAGTCAGGAATTCAACGGACGAGATCATCCAGATAAAACGACGTCATTTCATTTATTACGCTTTCATCACTGTCCATTTAATAGGCGCACAGCGGATGACCCAGATTGAACAACAAAACGTCATCGTTTCGCTGCAGTGGACTGACGGTGCAAAGGACTCACCAGGTGTATGGCCTTACCAGGAATTATTCCCCTTCTTCTTTTTTTTTTGGGGCCATTACAAGGAATTCTTCCAATTGGTAGGAATAAATTTAAAACTATTAATAATGTTCTTACTTCTCTGGATTTTTTTTGGATGCATGACAAAAATGATATTAAAAACGATCTCTGGATTAATTAAAGTCTCAACAATGCGACTTCTCCTTATAATTTTATATTTCAACTTGCATTAGCCTCTGTAGTCCGTACATCTTTTTTTTTATTATTGCATTAATATTTTTTACTTTTTTATATATATATTTTATCATTTTTTCCTATCTGAATTTGAACATTCTTGTATTTTTTTTATGTGTTGAGAGATGAATATTTTTTGTTTCCTTTGAACCTAGTTGCTTCTTTTTTGACAGGTAATGTGCTGATTCTTGTGCCCTGTTGTAAGGCAACGTTGATCGAGGACTTGACCAAAGGAGGAGGATTTGGATAAATACTCTCAATGCTTAATATAAGATTAATTTTATATACCGATTTTTTTAAGGTTAAGGTGCAAAAATAGTAATGAACTATTTTTTAAAGTGTATCAACACAATTAGCTATTTTAGGGTGCAAAAATAGACATTATGAATTTTTAAGGTGTAAAAGTAGACATTATGAATTTTTTTTGGAGTAAAAATAGTAATTTTTGCACCCCAAAATAAATAATAAAATTGCTTTTTTTTCTCCAAAAAAAATTTATAATATCTACTTTTGCACCCTAAAAATTCATAATGTCTATTTTTGCACTATAAAATAGTAAATTATGTTGGGTACACTTTAAGAAATAGTTATTTACTAAATCTGCACCTTAACCTTTTTTTTATTAAAGCAGATTTTATATTAAAAATAAGAGGTAGTATAAAAAAATGAAAAGGCTATGTGGATGATAAAATCAAATTATTTTAAGTGACTATATTTTTGACCAAAACAAAAGTGACTATATGATATAATATCTTTTGATCCTATTCATAAGACATATAATATATTTCTTTTTTTTTTACTTTTATTTATAAGTCAATCATTAAATTTCTCACATAAGTGAACAAGAGGGTAAGTGTTTCACTCCAATTCAATCAAAAAAATTGTACTACCATAAACTTACTAAAAATCTCAATCTCCACTACCTAATTCACATGCAAAATTCAAATCAAAAGGACTTATTGAGGGTTGTGATTGTGTTAAGGTAAAAGGAATGTAAAAGGTGATATGGAAGGCTACATTTAAGGAATAAATAGAACAACTGAAAAATGGGATAACTTATGAATAAATTTATTTTATCATAACAACCCACAATTTTAATTCAATTACTCAATATTCTTCTTCTTCTTCTTCTTTTCTTTTATTATTATTATTATTACTATTATTATTATTTGCAAACTTCTACAACCATAAAGTTGATGATATATATACCTCCATACTTGTTAAAAACCCATTTAACAAAATTTCAAATGCTCTACTAATCTTCTAAATTAGGTAAAAACACTTGATATATTATTAAAACACATGTTAATGGGTTGAGAACAAAGCAATAATCAATTAGTCTAAAAGGGGCTTATCAATGATATAATTGTAAGGTTGGCTATTTGGCTCTGGCTAAATAAAGAAAATGAATGCATTTATCATTTTTGAATGTGCATGTGAAATGTAATCTCAACAAATTTAAAGCAAGTTTTAGAGTAATAACTTAATAGGTGAATATCACACACAAGAAAGATAATCCTTATTGATCAAATAGGTTCAAAAGCTCATAGTCAGGGTCTTTCAAACTCAACCCATTCAATCTCAAAATTTTGCACCAATCCCAACAATTAGTTGTTCAATTATAATACGAAATCTCTAAATTCAATTGATCCATGCTTAAAACTTGTATATTTCTTAAAATCATTGAAAAACACTTAGATAAGATTTTTTTTAGTTCGGACCTTTTTTTTATAAGATGAAACAAAAACATGCAACTAATAAGATGCATATCAAGAATTAAGAATACCTCTTTACTCTGCCATCTTTACACACCTTATACATATAATGGTTTTATTAACTAACTATCTAATAGAGAAATTAAGCTTACTCTTCTCTCAACCTAAATTAGACATTGTCCTCAATGTTGTCTTGAGATTAGAAAAAGTTTGTATTCAAAAACCTAAACACACAATGAAATAAATTAAAATGCTAAGAGTAAAACCATAAGATTAAGGAAAGTTACAACTGGAGAGTGATATATGGATTATGCTTCTAACTATTGTGTGAATATTGTCTACATATTTGCTTGACTAATGAATTTGGTTTTGGTTCATAGATTTGCAGTTGATCAGTAGTTGGTGCAAAAATTATGGTATAGTGAGTTGCTTGGAATATGAATCTCATTTCCACAACATGGTCAAAAATAGACAACAGATCATCATAAAAATCATTAACATTTAATATTCCTAATGGCTTTTTTTGAAAGTTTAGTTTAGTCAAATATGCAACGCTATAAATCTCATCCAATGTTTCCAAACCACCAGGTAGAGCAATAAAAGCTTCAGCATGGTAGAAAATACGTCTCATATGTTCAACCAAGCTTGAAACATGCAACTCTTGTCCGACAGAAAAGATGTGATCGTGTAACTCCTTCACACGAACATTCAAACCCTTGCTTCTGTTAATGTTTGCAGAAATGACCACACTTCCTCTTAGGCCCTGGATGCCTTCCTTGTATACAGAGTTGATCTTTCTAGCAGCTAATACATTTCCAAGCTCTCTTGCTGCAGGTGAAAACTCTCTATCCTTTTTCCAAGTCAGTTTCACTAAAAATGCAGATAGATTTAAATTTACATTTTAGTGTGATACCATTTTTCTCTTCTTTACTCTCAGATATTTTTCGTTTACAAGTGAAAAAGTGTATATTTATACTACTAAAGCAGCGACAACAAGATCATGCAAATCATGCATATTTAAAAGAATTTTGAAAAGATTTCTGACACAAATGACAGGTGTAATGTTGCGTGAAGAAATTAAACAAAAATAATAAATAAAGTCAAAAGTTACTGAAAAGATAAATCAGATTAGACAAAAGTGTGATTATATACAGTAGTTGTGATTATGACTTTACGTCCAGTAACGGCTTAAACTCTTTCTACGAATCGAGGATTTGCTTTCCATCCAGTTTTCTTATAAATTGGAAAACAAAGTCTTTTAATGTCAAATTCTTAAAATAGTAGCCCTCTTTTTCTTTGTTAAATAAGTTCATTAAATCAAGAAGAATAGAATATCACCACTAAGATGCATTTCAAGAGTCTGAATAATATCATTCAATGACTCTTTACTCAGTTCATCTTTTATGAATTAAATTTTATCTTTTCGATTTATAGAACCATACATTTACTACGACAATGCTTATCACGTGCCCACCTTACACATTTATGGTATACTTCATTCTTTTAGTTCTTCTCTTTTTGGAGTAAGAACTTCTTCCTATTCCTGGCATAGTTCTAATAAATGACTCATGAATCTCACATGCTAAACGTATCTTAGCTTCAATGATTCAGCGTACATCCTCAGGAAGACCTAAATGCGTGAATATCTTTATTCTTTTAAGTCGATAGCTATAGATATTCCTGAACATATCTTTAGGAAGAGTGAGAAACTTTTTTTTTTTTAAGCTTTTGCAAGAGATTCCTCTATGAGAATTATGAAAACTAAATTTTTTAACGTAGTATAGTGTACTTTAGTGAGTAGGAAAGAAAGATTGAGAATGTGGGTGCTTGATCTAAGTCTTTTTCTCAAATTCCATTGATTTTTTTTTCACAAAAAGTGGTCTTTTTCTAGGGGATGGGGTAAGAAGGTATAGCTCGGCATATTCGCAGCTTATAAAGTTTAAGATTTATAGCTTTTTGTCATTTCATTTTCTCACACAACTTAGTGATGTTGATGATGGCGATATATTGAAAAAGCGATGCCATGAGATAATTATCATAGAAGATTTTTTTTTTAAAAAAGAAAAAAATTATTGAGCATTATTTAACTTCAAAGAAACAGTGTTTAAAAGTTTTTTTAAAAATAATTTTTTCTTGAAAAATAACCTAGATGTAGCAATTTTATCCATTGCCTATAAACATATTAACCTTCAATATCAAATTTTCAACCTTCAATATTAATTTTTTATGGTTTGAGCAAATTTGCTCCATTTTTAGCATTTTTGAGGAAAAATTATTTTTTTAAAAAAAAACCGTTAAATACCTAGTGTCTTGTTATGGTTATTTCTTATGTAAAATTGTCCCTTAACTTTAAAAATTTTGCAAAATGTCTTAAAAGTTAAAATATATTATAAGTAATTGATCATACTATACCTATTCTTAAATTCCATACCACCTGTTTATGTACTTGATAATTTCTCCTTTTTAATTAAATTAGATATATTTTCTATGTACAATAGAGAATTAACAATTGAATAATATGAAACTTAATTATGACCTATAAAATATTTTAAGTGTGGGTTTGAGATAATGGAATGTCATCTATCTTTATTATTTTTAAATTTTAATTTTTGTAAGATAGTCACAGGAAATAAATTAAGAAAAGACTTTGATTTCAAACTTTAAAAAAAAAATTAGTTTACATCTAAGCATTATTGCAACTGAATTTATTTTAAATTTGCGAGAAGATTTGTTTTTCCCCACAAAATAGCATCAAAATATTTTATTTATTTATTTTATTAAAGCCTCAAAATATAAATCTTACAAGATTACATAAAATATTTCTTTTTACCTAAAAAAAATAAAGATCTTAAATTTAAATATCTAATTCATCATGGGACAAGATTAATCATTTTGGCAAAAAATATAATGTCTTAACATGAAATGGTCAATGGAGTGGGTATGAGACAGTTAGACAGTTGGCATTAATTTTCTAACAAGATCGGATGCTTGTAGCCTTGTATTTCCTTTTTATCTTTAGCTTTTCAAGGTCTCCTCCCTTGAATCCCGTAATCTCATTTTATTATTTTAATATAAAAATATTAATATATTAAAAGGATGACGTGATCAAGCAATAAAGTTATAAGCAGTGGTTTTTTTTTTTGAGAAAAAAATCCACAAAGCGGTGTAATTTTATATTTTTCACACATTTCCAACATTCTAGAGCAAACTGTGTGCAAAAAAAAAAAAATAAAAAAAAATATATATATTCTAGGGTAAACAAAAACTTTTGTTAGAACTAATGGAAGATTAAAAATTATGTATAGTATGCTCAGTTTAAAAAATATTTTCTTACTTTTTAAATAGGCGTTTTTCATTTTTTTTTTGAAAAATTACAATCAGGTCCCAAACAAGAGAAAAAATGAGAAAAATGATCCCTTAAAATCTCAAAATAAAAAAATGGTCCTAAAAATTTGTCAATAGAGCCCATAGATTTGTCAATGACCCACTTTTGAAGTTGTTAATAAAACTATTTTTTCATTTTAAAATTTAAATTTTTAAATTTAAATTTTGAAAAGCAAGACTATGAAGGCATGATGTATTGAAAATTTGGATTTGAATTTAAAGATAACAATGTTGTTCCCTCCAATTAATTTGGTAGTGAGATTTTAATTTAAATATTATAATTTTCACTGTTTTGAAAATTTTGAGAGTTATGGTTTCAGAAAGTGAAGTATGGTTAGGTGAAAGTAGTTAAACTCTGAGTTTGTGTCAATGCACGTGTTCACTACTCATTGTCAAGTTTTTGCATGCCAGCCTCTTTTCACAAATTCCTTCCTCTGCTTGTATAACTTGTATACTTTGATTTGCCTTTTCAGACTTTTTTCCCTTCCCTAACTTTTTCTTTTTCTTGGGGGAATAAAATCAGCAACATTTGCAAATGCAATGCATATTGGTGGATTTCCTTTTGATGAAGAAAACTAACTAAAATAACAAGAATTATCAAAAAAGAAATTATTTTAAATTGGTTTTATCTTATCTTTTATTTTATCTACTTATTTTAATAATAATCCCTTGAGTAGTCAATCGACTTTTAATTTAAAGATAAGCATCCATTAGGCTTTCAATATTAGACTTGTGGCCTACAACTTCACTTTTTGACCCAATTTTTGAATATATTTGTTTCTTCTTTCCTATAGTATTCTCATATGATTTAAGAGGGCGTGATTATTTGCTTAATTGAGTAATATTATCACAAAAAGGATCATAAAGCATGCTCTACAAGATATTAACATCACCATCATCATAATTAATCTCATTGAGAGCCAAAAGTGTTAACCCTGTAATATATTAACATCACCATCAGCAAGGGCGAGTATGTTTTAGAATTTCTGATCTTGAGGCAGCTATTCATATAAACTAACCTTTGGTTTTAGGAAGCTGCTTGATTCTACTTCTTATAGTTTGGGGTTTAAGGAAATCACATAGGGTTCCTTTCAATGATTGGAATTTTTTGGTGGGAATGAGCTGGGAATCGACAGGTGTGATCTTGGACCCAAAGATTTGAACAACCTCGTTCAGAATATTACCAAGAGGTCACCGGGAAATCCTGAAACACAAATCATGGTAGTTCAATTTATTAGATTGTCAAGAGTGTGTGTATGTGTGTGTGATAGAGGAATTTGAACTATTAAGATTGTTTGTTTTACCTAATCATTGGTAGAGTAAGATGATTTTAATGAAGAAAAATGTGTGTTTAGTTGAGGGAATATAATTATAATTAGATAATGAATGTATACCATGAAGTAAGTAGTATGACAATACAAAAAGGAATCACACCGTGTTGTCTTCGTAGATCCCAGGTTTGAGATGCCGGAGTGACATCGTGTTCCTTTTGCTTGCCATGTCGTTAGAGTCTACGTTGAAGAAGGACGGCTTATGTGAGGTGAGAAGGGTGTTGGAATGAAATGTTTAAATGGGTAGATGATAACTTATTTTAACCTGTGACTCTTATTGATTCTATGGTGAGAGATAAGTTAGAGGTTGCTACTCCAAGAAGTAGTTCTATTGGAGGGAGATGTGAGAAGTTGAAATATTTAACAATATTTCCCACCCTTATTGCTTTGTCGTGATTTTATGGTGAGGGATAATTAAGAGGTTCAAAATTCAAATATTGTGAGGGACATGTGTGATTCGAAGAAGAATGGCTTACACGCAGCATGAGATTCACTTATTATATGATGGGAAATAAGCATCCAGCTTGTGAACAGTGATATGAGTCTAGAGCCGGTCATAAGCTGAGGAGAAGAATGGCTAGAGGGAAGAGATATTTATAATAGATTGATGATGATGATGATGATGATGATGATGATGATGATTGATACAAAAGTAGTTATGATGGTTAAAGCAATAAATTATGGAGAAAGATGATTAAATTATAAAGCCAAAAGAGATAATTATAAGCCCGAAAGGCTATATAATTTAGATTTTGATTACTATTTAAATTTAAATTTAAATTTATTGTGATTAATTTGTAAGAGAGAAATTATAATTTGATATTGTGATATCGATAAGTGTTCATGAGTGATATATGAAATCAAATAGATAAAAAGATAATTATTGGTTATTTTAAAATTTTAATATAGTGCCAATTTATTTACAAATTTAAACATTATAGTATGTGGATATTCATGATTTCATGTCCTTTTAGGATTCCAACTACCTAATGGTTATTGTCATTATACCATATTGCTCCCAAATTAAATGGTTTCTACTATTTATTCATAAAGTCCAATTATACAATTAAGTTGTTTAATTCTCTTTTTTATGTATAATTGTACAATCTATTTGTAACATTAAGTATATGATGTATGTGAATATTATTCATACATCAATAGAGTTTACCCTATTAAACATATATCTATTTTCTTATTAGAACTTGTGCTTCTCTGTTGCACCATAGATTTTCTAATAAACACTCAACACATATATCTCAACATCAAGATACTTTCTTTTCATTATTAGTTCTACTTTTCATTGTAGCTCTGTCTTCCATCTATTTTCTCCTCTTGAGCGCTATTATGTTGCCTTACATATATATGTAGTTTTTCTTAGTTCCAAACTTTTCATTAATATAAGGCATACAAATACTATGCAATTTGTATTTTATTTTGGTATTTATAAGTTATTGTCTTTTCTCCCAATTCATGGTATTTTCATTCCTTCTACTCTTAGCATTCTCATATGATATATCTGCAAGTTTTATATATTAATCATGATATAATATATAATATGATATACATTGGAATCAAATTGGTTTTATGTGATATTGATTGAAAAAAAAATCATATATCATATTTGAATTAAGAGAATAAGAATTTATTTAATTTTACGAGAATTCATTATGAATAGTTTATGATTTATTAGACAAAATGATTCTTATAATGTGCATGAACTATATATATAGTGCAAGTCAAATTTATGGATAATCAAATAGTAGGGAATATTTGAAAGAAGACTATGTATATCATAATTATTCATTATTTTGTATTATAATGCATTTGTTATTACATTTCTCACAAATTAATTTTAGCCTCTAAACATCACAAATCATTACAACAAGATCTTTATATAATTTGATTATGGATCTCCTCATATTTCTTTATGTAGTGAAAAATTCTAAACATATTATCCTTTGAATATGCATCAAAAGAGGCAAATTGAAGTATATTATTATTAATGAGTAATGAAGTTATATAAAAATGCAATAATATATGTTAGTTTCTGAAAACCACACATGTAACAAAATCGATATAGTTCTTGGAGAATTAATATTGATTTCTTTTTAATTCTATGGGTGGAAAAAGAATTTATCATGAAAAGTTATGACTCATAGATTTACATCAAAGTTTCACTTTGTTAAAGGGTCTAAATGATATCCTAATGGACTGAAATCCATGATTGTATGTGAGGTATGAAGTACTTTAGCTTTCGAGTGAAAGATAGATTATTGGCTTAATATATGCTAGTTTGTCTTTGAAATATATAAATAAATAAAGCGTATTAATATGACTTATACTTGAGGGGGAGATTGTTAGGATACAAATGTGAATTAATATTGAAAAGTTGTACTCATATAATTCCTCACAAAGCCTAATTAATTTCTTAAAAATCGATGTCAGATTAATATTTTATATCAATATGATATGAAAGTTGTAAGATTAAATGTTGGTAAAGAAACATGATATGGTATTAATCCAAACAAATTTATTGTTGGCATAAATTGTTTGATCATCCGAGTCATATATATAATACAATAAATTATAAAATATTATACCTTGACATCCATTGAAGAATAAGAAGATTATTCATGAATAGGCAATATATTATAAGGCTTTGATATATAATTCAAGAATTATCATGTGCTGCTTGTTTTCAAAGAAATTTGATTATGAGAATATCACAAATTATGATTTGGAATAGATATCTAGATTTTTGAAATAATATCAAACTCATATATGGACACATCCAAATAGCATATAAATGTTAACACATAGAAATTGATAGCATTCTAGCACATTTTCTTCTCTTTTCACCTAATTTTGTATACAATTTGTGCATATTAAAAGAGTTAATAGAAGAAAATGTGCATATTAGAAAAACAAGCCAAAGTTGAAGATATACTTGTGTGGAGCTAAAAATTTGTGTTTTAATTCAAAGAAAGAAATGAGAATGCATCCTCTCTTTTGTAGGAGGGTAAAGACACTTTGGAAAGTTTTGAAGGATTAGAGAGCAATTCTTGTAGCAGCAAAGATCAAAGAAAGCTCAAAGGAGGAAGTGCTATGTTGTTGGCTTCAGCCAACAACACATGTGCTGAAGCAGACGTGGTCAGAACTTATTGTGTCATATGCTTCAGCACTTGACCCCTGGCTGGAGCCAATGAAGATCAGACTTACTGTGGCATATGCTTCAGCATACGACAGTGTGCCGAAGCACACGAACAACAGTACAACCTTACATTTTACTTGCTGAAATGCTTAAGGAGGCTTTTTAAGGAAGGGATATGCCGAAAATAGATTATTCTGGAGATTTGAAGGGTTCTTTGGAGCTTGAGTGCTAGGGTTTTGAAGTTCTTGAAGAGTTTGGTCCTTGGGTTGAAGATTGGAGGAGAGACAAAGCCCAAATCCTTGGTTTTTCTCATTCTTCTTCTCTTTCTTTGTTAGATATTGATTATGACTATGATTATTCCATATAGTTGTAGCTATTTTATGATTATGTGTAGCTAAACACTTCACTTTAGGGTTGTTTTGAGCCTTTGTATGGATTAAGACTTGATTATTCCTCTCTTTTGGTTGATAATGGTATATATGTGTTGATTTTACTCTTTTCTTAATGCTTCTAAATGTTTGGCCACCATTTAGATTGAATTGTTCATTTGGATTTAACTTGAGAAAGCTTATCTATATGAAGAACTTGAGTAAAATCATGCTAGACTTGAAATTTAGGTCTTAAATGGAAGGTTTGTTAATAACATAGAGATAACCTAACATTGTTAATGAGGTTGTGACTAAATGAATATTATCTCTTAGTTGTAGCAAGAGATTGTGCATATTAAGTGAGGATATAAACTTGGTTTTGACTTGAGAAAGCTTAACCAAATGATTTTTGAACTTTGAACTAACACATATTATCATTGAAGATACTAATGGAGAGGGATTATATCAAATTTTATGAAGTGCAAAGGGGATAAATAACCCTAGGTTTCTTCCAATACTTGAAATCAAAGAATCTATTTCACTTAGTAATTGTTAGCTTTAGAAATAGTTTATTATTTTTATCAAAAGTCTTTTGCAACTTGCTAAACTTCAAATGATTCCATTCAACCTCATAACATTATTTCATTAGTTAATTCACTTTAGTCATAGTCCTCGTGGGAACGATCGTTTCTTATCACTTTATTACTTAACGCGATCCGTGCACTTGCAGAGGCGAACAATAAATTATACAAGTATTCAATGAATTTGATAGATGCATCTATAAGATGGTTATATGTGTGAATATTATTAGTTTACAACCTAAAGTTTATAATATTGTTTGAATAAATCATTATATTAAGTGCACAATTTTTGGATGACATGATCCATAAAAACATTCATTAAAGCCTCCATAAATAGATATATCAATACTTTTGAGAATAAATTTTTATTTTGATGTTGGCATATTTGATTTAACATATTGCAGTACTTATACTAGCTAACAAAATTCTCCTGATAAAATTGGTTTTTGGTCAAGATCCAAGTATATTTTATCTTAAAAAGTTTACATGTGTATTCCCATTGATCCACTACAATGCACATAGATAGATATTTAAAAGAAATTGAGATAAATGTTGGGTAAGAACCATTTTCTTCTTGTTTTGTCTCTAAATGAAACAAAATGATGTTTCTAATAGAAACAAATGGATTTAGGAGACTTATATTGTATGATTAATTAATTAATATTTGACAAATTTTTTCTAACATGAGGGGGAGAAATTAAATAGTTGGAAAAGAAAATAAAATGAATACATTATTACTATCAGGTATAGATCCTCAAATATAGCAATATGAATAAGAAGTTCATTAGGTTTTACATTCATGAAATATTGCATAAAATTTTCTAGATGCAATTATTGACCTAAATGAGAATTATTAAATCTCGTATTTCAGCTAAAATTACTCTAATTAGCATAAATGAAAGCGAGACACGTCCCAAGCATAAGAGAATAATTGGTTCCAAAAGAAAAGAGAAAAGAACAAATAATTAATATGATCATATTGAGGAGACAAGCACTCAAGAAGAGGTCAAGACATAACTAGTTGCAAAAACTTCAAAAGACGTTCGGGTACCTGAAAGTAATAAAGAGATCTCAATGAACTATACTATAGGAAAAATGGAACAAAAAAAATTAAGTTGTTGACAATGGTCTTAATAATAATTTCACATGATCAATTGAGGATCTTATGTATAAATCTATCTTACAAGTAGATAGAATGTTGATTGGCCAAAAAGGAAAACTAAAAGGGAAAAGAAGCAATGAAAATCAGATTACATTATTTCGATATATGAAAATTATAGAGCTGCAATCCCATCTGAAATATGAAATATATAAATATTTAAATAAAAATAAATATTTTAACAAATGTTAATGAATATTACGATAAAAATAAAACTATGCATATGTTAGATATTGTTATATACAGTCTATTCATATGGCTCATTAAATAGTGAAATTTATATGAGAATCTTTAAAAAATATAAAATGTCATAAGAATATACAAGAAAATCATTCTATATATAAAATGTTTATGCTATTTTAAAAATAATTCAAACATATATAATTAAGCAGAGGAGGCACAACACTGCAAAGAGCTTGAGGATCAAGGACCTTCACCTTCATTCTTCTAAGTTTCATCTTTGCCTCTCTTCTTCCTCGCTAGTGACATCGTTCACCTTCGCCGTTGCCGGCAAGCTTCGCCCATTACCACACTACCGCCATCACCTTTTCCATCCCAAGCTTGATATTAGATAGTTTCACACACACACACACTGAGTTGAAATGGAGAGAGGAGCAATTGAAGATGAGACAACCACCATCGCCGGCTTTCTTCTTTGCCATTAACCATCATCTTCCAAAACCTCCAGCGAATTTCATTTACTTTCAACAAGTCCATGATTGTCCTGTGTCTTTCTTCCCTAATCAATAATAATCATCAATTTTGTTTTCCTAGTGGGTCCCTCCTTTGAGGGTTGTTCTTAGCTGAATCTCTTAATCCTTTATAGTAGTAGCTGTGGCATGAGCTTAGAGCTTTAATAGAAAAGTTTTAGCATTTTCCATCCCTCTATTTTTACATTATATTTGTGATTCCAAAGTTTTAAGATGAATTTTATAATATTAGACTAATTTAGTTTGATATATTTGGAGGATTAGATGCAACTAAAACTTTATTAGATACTTGATATTATATTTAATTAGCTTAATTATCATTTATTTGTACTCGTTAATAATTGAATTGATGATTTTGTGAACATTTTGTGCAAATTTTAAAGCGGCTTAATTAGTGGATTAATGGTATCATGTGTTTGCATTGGTTTCTTGAATTTGAGATTATTAATTTTATTTAACATTGAGTTTTGACATTATTAATCTTGATTTTTCATATAGGTGGTCATTGTTAAATTAAGATTAATAAAAAAAGAAAGTACTAACACGAGGTGGCTTTGCTATTGGATTAAAAATTAAATACAATTTTAAGTTCATTAATTACTAGGGTTCTTAATTAACTTAATTTAGAGAAATTAATATTCAAGGTGGTTTTGGTATTAATTAATCTAAATTAAATCTAGTCTAAAGGTGACCCTTAGAATCTTTTAAAACTAGGATATTTAATCTCTCACAATCATTTGAAGTGAGGAATGATTTTGTCATTGCTATGAAGGATTGTTTTTCCCATTATTGATCTAGGAATAATTTTCATTTTCGGCTCCATAAAGTGAATACAACCTAGATCGTACTGCTATATTGCACTATTTGAACCTCTAAGCAACTAATGGGAGGTTTTAAACATATTTTTGCTATGGTGAATTTTTTTTTGTAAGGATATATTGAATTTAATTGTCCAAAAGTGCCTTATATCTTATGAGAATATTTATGTATCATGTTAATATTGTATTTATTATAATTTTATTAGTAAAAATTAGTTCTTGCTAGTATACTTTGGATAACGAAAATGAGATTTGATGTGATTATCCTATAAACAAATTATAGGATATTATTTTGTTCAGAACATATTCAATATATGGTTGTAAGATATATTTTGATGATTTTCAGAATAATTTTCTTTTATTGTTTCTACAATGCATAAGATAAAGACAGAATATACTAATATTTTAACATATTCAGAAAATATGTTGGAGGAAAACATTCAACAGAATATTTGGTGACAATATATTATTAATAGTTTGGTGGTAAAAAAAATGATATAAGAGAAAGTAATAATACTCCTTTGTCACTGCATATAAAATATTTTTAGAAACAGTTAAAATTAATTAAAACTTAAAAATATTAAATATATAGGAAATATATATATATATATATTTAAAATACCCTTATTTATAAATGAATAAGAGAGAAAGTAATTATAAAAAAATGATTAAATATAATGTATTGTGAGAGAGAGTAATTAATATAATATAAGATTAATTGAGAATAAAATTGGTAAAATTACATTTATTATAAAAAAATAAAAAGTCTATATAAAAGGAGAAACCCATTAAAAAAAAGACATTATATAGGGAGACGGATGGTATATATTTTTGTCAAATAGGATAGTTATTTAATGACTTAAAATAAATTATATATAATAAAAATTAAATTATTAAATATAAAAAAATTTAGTGAACGAGTCTAAAAAATTTATGGACTGAATTACATCAAATTATAATTAATAAAGTAAGTTACAAGTGAATCAATAATTCAACCAAAATATTAATTTTTCCTTTATTTTTTTCAATGGAAAACAACAATACTCCAAGGGAGCACATCAACGCATTATCAGTTTTAATACTGTTCATAACTCCTCTTACAATAAAAACAAAAGATTAACCAAAACAAAAAACACACTTGATTTATACTTTCGTAATGACTTCACTGATAACGGTCAGTTTATCCTTCTCATGAAATAATGAGACATTGGAGGGAAAAAACAGAAAAAAAGAAAAAGGGAAGGAAAAAAACAGAGAGCTTAGGGGCGGAGACTAAGCTCTTTTCTATGTCCATGTCTTGTGGTATTTCATATTTGCAATCCTCACATAGTCAGTTTATTTTATTTTGAGCTTGAAAATATTCAAAGGTAAAACACTAAAACTAAACCATTTTCTAAAACACAGACATTGGAAGGGGGAAAAAACAGAAGAAGGAACAAGGGAAAAAACAGAGAGCTTAGAGAAAGAGACTAAGCTCTTTTCTATGACATAATCGAAGATCAGGGCAGAGGCGCAGCGCCAAGAGGCATAATGGTTGGAATGATTTCACTTGAGTCCAGAGGCGGAGTCTGATTTTGGTAAGTTCATCGGCCCTTTTAACACGGGACTCTACCAAAAAAAAAAAAAAAAACCCGAAAATAAGCAATTTCTAGGGGGAATAATAGTACAAAAAACAAGTTTTCAGAAAATTGCCAAAGAATAGAAGTATATAACAGGATTATAGTTGAAATTAATAATTTGAAATTTCAACTCCCAATATTTCTCCAAAGTTCATTCGGTCGAAATGTGAACTTAGAATTGAAGAGAAGGAAGTCTCAGAGACAAATCTGAATTTCACATCAATCAACAAATTTCAGACGGCACTTGCAACATATAAGCGCAATCATCATCGACTTCACAATCTCAAAACCCTAAAATAACGAATTAACACAATTTTTAAGAATGTAATCGCACAAATCGGCTCCGAAGGATCAATAGATGAGAGATCCACGGGTTCCTATCAAAATGCGAAACATAGAGCTCACTCTCAGTCCAATCATAGCATCGCCGGTCACAGCTCTTTTTAGCTACCGGCGACGTGGCATCGGACATTCGAGAAAACAATAGGAAGACAAAGAAGAGAAGAAAAGAGATAATTAGAGAGAGAGATGGATCGTTTTTCAATTGCTTTCCCTCCTTCTGATGAGATCGTGACAACGAATAAGGCTTAGATCTACAATGAAAATGAAAAAGCCTCGCAAAACTGTTCTGAATCAGGCGCAAGAGACGATTAATGAAGATGGAATGAGGCAATAAAAAGGAGATACTGTTTATATAGGAGCTAAAGCTATCTAGATTGAGTCCCAAACCCTATCTCTTTTTAATTTACTATTTTACCCGTCCCCCGGAGAGAGCTGCATGGTAACGAGTAACCACGAGTCCAAAACATTAAAGATCCGATTGGTTGGATCTATTGTATCTTAGTGTGTAGCGGAATCAAATATAATAGTGATGTAATGTAAAATTAATTATAAAATTAGTGTTTGATTTGATTTTTTAATAAGGTGTAATGAGTTATTTTTTAATAATTATTTAAAATTAAATTCTGCATAAATTCTATTTTACATTTAATATAATTTTTATAAAAAAATAATTAAGAGCCATCGCGTTGTCTCATCATAACCCTCATACAACCTCGCCAACGATCGTCCGATGGTGATGGTTTTGGTGGTGGAGGTGACAATAATGATGATATGGTGGCGATGGTAGTGGCAGTTGTTGGTAGTGATAGTGATAGTGAAGGAGGAGGTAGTAGCAATAATGATAGCTACCATGGAGGTGACAGAGGCAACGATGGAGGTAGTGGGCGGTGGGGGCTGATGGAAGAGAAGGACAAGGTAATAGTAGTGATGGCAAGTGGGGATAGTGATAACAATGGAGGATGAAGTTGTGGTGGTGGCGACAACTATCATGGTAGTAGCAGTGGTGGTGGCGGTAGAGGTGGTACTGGAGGCAAAACTCCCATCAACTTTAACTTAGTTGCATATAACATCTTTATCTTTAAAAATTTAAAAATAAAACCCTCAACTTTTAGACCTTGATTGTCAACCCCTTATTGTTAAAATGACAGTTAAATCTAACAGAATGTAATCCACATCATATTATTTAAAATGACTTGGCATATGACATGTAACCTTTTTATAATTTATTAATTTATCCTAAATTAAAATTCAAAACTTCACTAAAAAGAAAATTTTAGGGGAAAAGACAGAAAAAAACTTTAAAATTGTAAAATCCCAAATCAGATTTGTTACTAAGAGTTGATAAAGGAATGACGAAATTTGATATGCAATTCACAACTTATTTTTTGAGAAATACATGATTTGAAATTTTTCAATATCAAAGATCATTTTCTGTCTTTTTCCCAAAATTTTATTAATTTATCATAAATTAAAATCCCTAGTCATCATCTTCTTCATCAGTTTATGTTAGAACTGACTAACACCCAAGAAGGGGTGAATTGGGTGTAAGATAAAAATTAAGAACTTTGAAAATCTTTTTGCATCATAGTGAAAGCAATAAGTATGAAAGTAATGAATTATAAATCAACAGTCAATTATTTAAATAATATATGTTAGAAATATAAGAGCGTAGGGAAAAGAATATACAAACTGTGATTTATCTTGATTCGATCCGATCCATGATAACTTATATCCAGTCCCCAAGCTTTTCTTAAGATGTTCAATATACTATCTTCTTGTTTAAAATGGGAACAAGATAAGCCTCTACAATTCCATAAATTTAGTTGGGCACTTATGAAGCCTTTTACTAATCTCTCATGGATTTACTCGCTCTTACACATTATAAGGATGCAATTTGTTTCCCACTCAAGATCTCCACAATCTTGAGTAACTATCACAAAGATAGAATGATTATAATGAAAGCAAACTTCTCTCTATATGAAGTAGATAATGATTAATACTAAAGTAGAAGGTAGGAGTATGAATACAAAGCATCGTTTGGTTGAGATTTAGAGTTTTAGCATATTGACGTTGTAGTCATAGGCTCTCTCTTACCCTTTCAATTTTGAGAAATCTTCTATTTATAATTGATGAATAGTAGTTGACCATTAGACACATGCTTCCTGTTGAGGCTTACAAAATATGATCGTTGAATTAGCCGTTAGAAGCCTTTGACAAAAAGTGCTTTTTCCAATTTGTATGTTAAGCCTTGTTTGATCACTTGGAAAATGCTTAATTAATAGGATAATAAAGTGTTAGAGTGATTTGAAGCAAGAAGAGCAAGTTACACAACATTCCAATGATTTTTAGAAGTTACGAAGCATGCTCTATTTTCTGGGATCCATCATTTGAGTAATTCTTACATAGCACTATATAGATCACTCAAGTATTGTGCTAGTGATGCATCACTTAAGTGATTTATAGTGAATCACTTGATAAATCACTCTAGTATTCTGTTAGTGATAGGTCATTACTTGAGTGATCCTTTATAATCTACGAAGTGAATAGTGCATCACTAGAAATAATCATCACTATTACATCATTGAAGTGATCTTTGCAAGTGATAAACTAATTTTGAATCCAAATCTTCCAAATGAAATATCATTATAAATCTTTTGCAGTCTACATTTCAATGCAAAAGGAATCACTCACAAATTCGGTGTCTTTCGAAAGTTATGATCAAAAGAGTACATGCTAGTCTGAACAGTGTTTAAATTTTTAGTGTCAGCTTTTAAAAGGCATACCTCTTTGAATATAACTCCATATTTGACAAATAACATATTCATAGAAATCTCTTTATGTCTAGTTTCATATGAATTAGTTTTCATCTCCATAGAATGTGTGGTTTGAGAGATATGTCCAAAATACCAAACCTATTTTGAGAAATAGTGTTGATTTAAGTTTCATCTTCCAAAACTCACATCTCTTTCATCGAAACTCCTTTGAATTTGATTTTTGGTGTCTATGTGTCACATTGGAAGCCTAGTTTCATATAAAATAAGTTTAAACTCAATCAGACATATAGTTTGAAAGATATATCCAAAATATCAAACCTCTATTATGCTGAATGAAAATAGAGCACAATAGAGTGGTTATTGTAACACCCGTTACTTATGCCCCTTTATAACACATTCAAAAGCAATATCTCATTGTTAAGGCTCAAGAAAATCAGTAAATAAAGCTTCCAGCAAAAAAGTTTCACAATTATTCTTTGGGCATTATTCATTTGGCAAAGCCGTATTTACCAGATTGCTTAATTTTTATACGAGGTTACTATCTTTGCTCCTTTTATTTCTATCAGAGTTCTTAATATGCTCTTATTTGCGGAATGTTTATGAACTAATGGGCTCATACCATGCGATTACTCATTCCTAATTTATTTCTTGCACTTAGGAAGTCAATTCATCAGTCATGTAGACTATACATTTAGCCACTTCAAACGTTAATATTTACATAATGGATTAACACGTATTAATCTTCAATTTTTCATTGCAACTTCTTCTTGAATATTATTCTGCATTCCTCTTCTGTGCTCTCCTGTCTATATGGTTGGTTGAGGGATAGTGAGATTTAAGGGAATCTTAATAGCAAACAATACTATTATGCATGCAAAATATATACTTAATGTATGACATGCTTGCCAAATATAAATTAATGCCAACATAATGATATATTTGCATGCTTAATGTTACAACATACTCATAGTCATAGCATAAATATAATAGAGCTTCAATTAATCCAATATGCTCAACAAAATTAGGCAATGCAATCACATAAATCAATGCAGAAGCATATATATTAAATACATGCAGGTTATGTAAGTTCAGTAACTTTTGAACTTAGGTATACTTCTTGATCCCTTTTCTTCTACCCAACGATGTTGCTCGAAGAACCTACCATTTTTCCTTCCTTATCTTCTCATGACCCTAGATATATAATTATATCATTAGAGTCATGAAAAATGAATGTTCGATGTGGCTACATTAGCCTTTAGGACTTACCTCTTATCTTTGGCCCTATACTTGTCTCAAATTACTTTAGATGCCACAAATTCGTGGGTCACCCTAATTTGCCAGATTTTTCACTTAACTTTGAAAAATCATAACGTATTCTAAAAAATTCTAAATGGGATAGTTCAAAGTCCTATATAAATATATTTAAGTCCTTTTTTTTTAAAAAAATATTATCCATTGCCAATTGTAGGGCTAAATTTTTAGAAACCTCGAACAAACCTCACTGCCATAGAAAACGTTCCAAATTCAATGCCTGATTTTAAAAATTCATATCTCACAATTTACTAACTCAAATGGCATATATTATATATCAAATTAAATCTTAGTATGTCTACTTTAATTATAGAAATTTTTGTGGCTATTGGATAAAATTTGGTCATTCAAAAACTCATCATAAGTAGACTGCCTCTAGAAAACGAAATGTGGCAGTAATATTCCTTAACTTCAATTTTGGGTTTTCAATCCGATCTTTCTAAAATTCCTCCGACAGGCTATTCTAACATAATTTTTCATGTAGAATCCATTTGAAACCTCAAAAATAGAAAAATAACATCCCTCCCTAATATTCCAAGTCTGACCAAAACATAGGAACCCCAATAATCTCAAGATAACATGCTTAAATAAGAGCTTATATGTACCTTTACTTGATTCCATACTCGGTTCTTGATTTCGGCAGCACCCCTACCAACTAGATGGCACCAAACACTTCTGATCAAAAATCCAAAATCATGGAAATATTGCTTTTACTAAGAGGAACAATGTTAGGGAAGACTCCAAGAGCTAGAAATGCCTTATCGGAGGTGAAATTGGCTCAGGAGCTCAAGAGCTCTTGCTATTCTTCTATCTTCTCTCCTCTTTCATTTTCCTTCCATTTTCTCTCTATTTTTCTCCATTTTGGGCTGTTTGGACGAAATTATAAGTGTGTGGGGAGAGAGAGTTGTCTTTTGATAACATGTGTCATACATGTTTGGCCTAGAGTGTGCCATGTGTCCTTAATCAACCCTTATCTACTTCTTTTCTCTTTCCTTGCCATCCTTTTTATGTCAGGGAAAGGGAAATCTGATGAATTCTCTTGACTCCAGGGTTCAGTGTTCGGGAAAGTCAATTATATGACCAGACCGGAGACTGATGGATTTCCCTAACTATTGTGTTAGGTGGCGCCTCATAAGAGTGCTAACATAAAAGTTAAAAAGTGATTGTAATAATGAGGGACATATATCATCTTCTTGTGGTGCCAACCAGAAAGCTAAGTCATCATTGGGGGTAAGTTTCATCTTCTCCTTAAGTCAACACTAAAGTTATGCCATCATTACTTATTTTATTAAAGCTATTTTAATAAAGTTACTTTAATAAAGATACTTTATTTGTGTTTCCTTGGGATCCTACTCGGGTTTTTATGTGGGATTATGTCATGCGTATCAGAGCTTGCAAGATGACGCTAGGTCAGAGTGTATGTGTGGGCCTCATATGGTGCTATATGCCAGTGTCTTTTCCAAAAACATAGGGTATACATGTTTGCCTTGAAAATTCCATGTACACACCTATATCTACATATTTTGCTCGAACAATCAGTTCCACACCTCATGACATAGCTGGGTGGCATATTTCTACTAACCTAATAGAGCTGTATATGTGTTCGATGCATATTTATGCCAACACTTAATCCTCCTACCTATGTATATTGGGCCCTCTGCTTTGTAGGGCTAAATCACTTAGTTCCTTAGAGTCTCTCTATATCTTCTCATTCTTGGGACCCTTCCCAAATTAGACTTAATAGTTTGCCTGATATAGATGTGTCCTTAATTCTCTAAACCCAAAATTTAGAATATTATAGTTATCACTCGAGTGGTCACTCAAATGATGTTGAATCACTCGAGTGGTCACTAGGTGATCATATATGGAGGTACTACTCGAGTGGTCACTCGGGTGATCATATGTGGAGGTGCCACTTGAGTGATTACTTGAGTGAAGTTGATATAACTTCTATATAAGTCATTTTAGCTTTGAATTGACCCATTTCAACCTTTATTTAACCATAGAAACCTCTAATATCACTTTTAAGAGCTTGAATCTTGATATTCTGATTAGATCTTGTAAGTTCTTCTTTCTTCAATCTCTCGTTGTCTCTTTTATCATTCCAATTTGATAAATTCTTCCTTTCTTTGACTTAATATGATGAAGGTTCTTCTTTCTTCACTCTTTCCTCTTATTTTTCCTCTTGATGGTCACTCTCCATAACTCAACTAGATAGCTTCTTTCTTTGATTGACTAATTTAGAAAATATTTCATATTAAATATAGTAGTTAGTCAATGTAAGGGATAAATACATTATACAAACATTTTGTTCTTAATATTTGGTATTTATATTTGACATCATCAAAATTAATCATATCTAGCATTCTCCCCTTTTTTAATGATGGAAAATCCTTTAAGAAAAATATGTGAATATGACAACAAATTGAATGTAATATATTTTTCTTGTCTTTCTCTCCCCCTATTTGACATCAACAACAAATTTGAATCTTAAAAAGCATATATGGAAACAAGTAAGAGATGTCTTTCTCTCCCTCAATCAAAAGAAATTATTTGCAAAGGTTTTCAAGAAAACTTTCTTTATCATAGCAAATTGGAATCAAATACATGAGAAGTATTCTCAAATTGAAGAGAGAGAGAGAGGGTTTAGAAATGCTCATGTAGATTCAGAAAAATGATGAAGTGTTCCATAAAGTTTATTTCTTTGAATGTTGCAGCCAATATATTTCCCTTGATTGAGCGTTAAAAATATTTCCTTAAAGTTGATAGTTTCTTTTTGTATTATTTAAGGAATGATCTCATATAGAACAAATTCTCCTACCATAAGTTAAAATTATTCTTGCTAGGAGAATGGTTAGTGCTATCAAGTATCAAAGTTATCTTTTCTACATGATATGTTAAAATTAAAATCATGAAAGGAAAACATAAGGGTAACTCATCATCAAAACTAAACAAAAGATAGTGAATGCAGATGAGTATGTTAAAAGGATTTTCTTCCAATAAAGGAGATGAGCTTCTAAGATATAAAACACATATGAATGTGAAACTCTCCCTTAATCAATACATGGATTTAAAAATTATAATAAGGAATAGAGTTTAAAGCCTTTACTAAATTGAAAAAAAAACATTAGACTTTTTTCTAAAATAAAGTGATTGTGAGAGTAAAAAAATATAGAGAAATTAAGTTCTGAAAATGATGATGCTATTCAGGGGTTTTAACAGCCATAACCTAATATCACTCAAGTAATTCTACTCGATTATCACTCGAGTGCTCACTCAAGTAATGTTGCTGAGAGAATTTTAATTAAGAAAGAATACAATAATTCATAAGAGTAATGTCGTAATCACTTGAGTCATAGTCCTCTGTATTCCATTGATACATTTTTTGCTAGTCATTATTTAATGATGTGATTAGTACTGGGGGATTTTGAAGGTGTAGTCTTTGTTAGCACTTAAGGATATCAAGATGAGCTTAAAGTAAGGCTTTATATTCATCAATCCTCTTAGTATGTGCCTTTTGTTTAGCAAATACCATCTGGAAATTCTAATTCACCATAGTACATAACTTCCGTACTCTATCATCCATTATCTCAATGAGCTTCTTATTGATATTGGTAATCTTAAATGAGAACTTCTAAAGCTCATTTTATCTGAATGGTGGATCCAATAAATGAGGGTCCATGTGATCTAGCTTTTGCTAAGGATTTGGATTCATTATCTCTTGATGCCTTAACCTCTACTTTGTCTCTTGCTACTAAAATAGAACTTTGAAGTTTTAGTTCACTAAATCACATAGTTGCCTTATCTTATCATTGATGATCTCAACATTGTTTGTAGCAAGCTTAGTATGAAATTGCTGAAAATCCTCTCTCATATAGCCCTATATGGATGGACCAAAGAATGAAATACTAGGGGAACCAGCTCTAAAATATTGTGTCTTATCTATCTTTGAAGTCTCAACTTCTATCCTTTATATATGCAGCTTCTTAAACATGGGAATCTTATCTAGCTGCTCATTTTACTCCAAGTTTCATGTCTTGTTCATCAAGCTTGATGATTCTGTACATCTTAGGCTCATTGTACTCCTTGAAAGGTCTAGAAGGGGACTTCTTAATCCCTAACTACTTATTGATCATTAAAGCTGAGATAGTAACCTTATAATCTTTGCTTGTTGTCTCTAATGTCTCCTTATTCACAATACCTTCCTTAGAGCATATCTCAGTAGGCTCCATGTCACAATAGGGATGTCTAACTGGGTTTAGATAGCAGGGGAGATGGTCTCTTGGTATAATCATTATCACTTTTGGCCTGGGTTTCTTTGAATTGAATTCAGCTGTTACCATTAAGAGATGTTCCTCCTCTTTCTCTTTTTCTGATTGCATCACTAGCTAGTTACTTGCTAGTGATGGGGTGTCACTCGAGTTATACCACAGATGTTGCTTTTGCTCACACTAAAACACTGTCAGTCAGGCCGAAGATTTTCCCCTATGTTCTTTGTACCTAAAAGTAGAGCATTTTGATCAAGTCCTGTAAAAGTATAAATACATGTTCTTTGGTAACCAACTTCTCTTAGGTCCATATATTATTAGACATAACAACTCTTTTGCTCTTTTACAATTAGACTATATGATATTTAAGCAAAGAGTATAATAAACCAATAAAGACCAAGAGATATAATGTTACCTAATTAATTCAAGTTACTAATTATAAAGAGTAACAAACAAAGGATACTAAGAATGATGTTTTTCAATGATTAACGACAATTTGTAAATTACACTTTATATAGAAAATATGTCATTGATAAGATCTTCATGTAATCCATGTAAGTCAAATCAAAGAAAGTAGAGAATCTATCAATAATGACTACCTTTTATGAAATAAAATTAAGTTCTCCAAGAATGATAATGAAAAATGCAAATTGTTTTAAATCTCAAATGTTATTTTCAATCATGATAATGCATAGTGAAATTGATATTTTGAATATATGCAAAACTCATTTTTGAAACATGCTTACAATTGATGCTCATGCAAAAGATAATAGAAGTCAACAGTTTAAGTATATACATACCAAAAAGCTTCTCTTTTAAAGCATAACTAAGACAACATGTTAGACGTTGGAGTTAACATATTTGATATTTTTCCTAAGAGCAAAAGACATGAAAAATGAATTAGCCAAAAAAGCTTAACTTGACAGACATATATAAGCACAATATTTTGTTATTGATCAAGAGATAATATTGCTTCATAGAGTTATGTTTTGAAATATATGAAGATTCAAGGTAAGAATTTGAATACAAGGTTGTAGTTACTCAAAAAATGAATGAAGATAATTGTTAATGTATTCGAATAAGAAAATGAGTACAAAAATTTATGGATGATGAGGCACATACACATTAGTCTAAATGACTAGAGTTCTAGAATATTAACCTAGTAAGTTATTCTACTATAATGGTTAACAAACATTCATAATACTTCAAATAACTCAGCTGATAAGGATTTATGCATTAGACATAAGGCTTACACAAATTGAATTTGTTTCTAGGAAATAGACTTGAAACTCATAGATAATCAACTTGTTAGACATAATGTCTAACTTGTTTAAAGAGTAAAGATGAAGGAGTTCAAGTACAAGATAACTAATGATCAAGATGTCAATGATGGGAAAAACTCTGGCTAATGAATTTAAAGCATTTTTTATGTTTAGTACACAAAAATATTAACTTCTAATTTTGAAACCGATTTGAATGCAAAAAAAATATGAATAATTTTTAAATAATGTGTATGCACTTTTATAAACAGGATGGATTGAAATCCAAGTAAATTTTTGAAATGTGTTTTTCAAAACTCATATACATAGAAAGATTATGCATAATTTTACTGTTAGTCCATTTAGCAATTTAAAAATATTTTGAAAACCATAGATGATTGATTGCTAATGGTATGCAACAATGAACAAGTATTCATTACCCAAATTAGTTCATATAAGCACAAGATATGAAAAGATATAGTGAGATGATTTGAATAGAGAACCCGAAGTGAATGTTTGATGAGAATGAGAAGTGATGCTGCAATAGGGATTTTAATTTCAGGAACCCAACATCACTCGAGTAGGTACTCGAGTGATCGTGCCTAACTATCACTCAAGTGATAGAACCCTAAACATTTTGATAAAGAAAGAAAATAACACCTTACTCAAGCAATCTTATAATTACTTGAGAAATTATTCTTTGATGTTTAGTTGAGCATAATTCCTTGAATTTTACCTCCCAATCTTCTAATTGGTCTTATCACTTGGACATTCACTCCTAATCGTCAAGCAGTGATGATGATCACTTGAGTAGTCACTTAAGGGATGTTTCAATGTGCATCTTTTCTTCCTTCATCACTGGCTAGCAACTCCCAGTGATGTTACACGTGTTGCCTCTATTTTGCATGCTCAACTTCAAAATCAAGCTTCAAGGTCCAATCTCATCAAGATTTAAAATAATTTCTATGTAGTCACAATCTTGAGATGAAGCTTTTCCTTTCTCTTTCCTACCAAACTGTATAGATCGTTTTCTTCCTTTGGTATCTAATTTCTTTTAGATATACTCACGGTTAGTTTGTAGGAAACATAATATAGTTCACATGCCCTTAAAATCATATCAAAACATTTGAGCACAATGAATGACTTTATGTATAAAGTCATTCATTATGCTTAAAATCATATCAAAACATTTGAGCATAATGAATGACTTTATGCATAAAAACAAATATTTTCTTTTAAAAAACAAGTATGCATAAAGAACTTAAACCATAGAACATTATAATTTTATTAGAATAAATTTTCAAATTAGAATACAATGTTCATTCCTAAGGTCATAAGATATAAACCTCAATGAATATTAAGGATAATAGCGTATGAGGTCTTAACATTGTATACCTTTATCTTAGGTACTTGGAAGATTGCTTTTCCTTACCTATCTTATGATGTGTTAGATGGTAGAGATTGTTATCTCAATTGCATCAAAGGTTGTAGAATATATGGTGAATCCAATTTCACAAAGAGCTATTTATTTGTTTTGCTTCAAGCAATTCATTGGAGAGCTTGAGAAATCAAAAGATGAGTTGAAGACAAGACTAGAAGAAGGGAAGGAGCATATGGAACAAGCTACTTGAAAAAGTAAAGAAATAACGCTACCTGTGAAGAACTGGTTGAATCATGTGGAGAAACTTCTAGATGATGTGCAAAAGCTGCAACAAAAGGTTGAAGGCGAAGGAAAGATTTGTTGCGGTGTGTCACTTAGGTATTCCTTAGGAAAATAAATTGATAACATGTCAAAACAAAAGACGGAGCTAAAAAAAATTATCACTTTAAGCTGTTTCTATGTCTCACCCAACTTCTTGGGATCACTTACTTCTCTTCCAAAGACTTTATGGACTTCAACTCAGAATTCTACTTATAATAATCTTTTGGAGGCAATTACAGATGGGAAGAATAAGATTATTGGACTCTACGGTATGGGCTAGTAAGGTAAAACTACTTTGGCAAAGGAAGTGGGCAAGAAAGTGCATTATTTAGAGCTTTTTGAAAAGGTCATTATGTGGATGTTTCAAAACCTCTAAATGTTGTAAAAATTCAACAAGAAATATCAGAGTAAATAGATTTTAAATTTCAGGAGGAAACTCAATTTACAAGAGCATAAAGGTTGTTAGAAAAATTGAAAAATAAGAAAATTCTTATAATCCTGGATGATGTGTGGGAGTATCTAAGGCTTGAAGATATTGGCATTCCACTTGTTGAAAGTTGTCCTATCTTGTTAACCACTTTCCTTTGGATTATATGTGTCTTTATGGATTACGAGACTATCATTAAACTACCTTTGATAACCAAGGAGGAAGCTAAGCATGAGAATTATTTAAGAAGCATTCAAACCTTTGTGATGATCCCTCAAGTATGCTTGATGATGTGGAAAGGAAAATTGTTGATGAATGCAAGGAGCTTCCAATTGCAATTGAAGCAGAGGGAAGCTCCTTAAAGAAAAAACATGTTGCAGCATGGAAGTCGGCACTATGGAAACTAGAAAACTTCCAACCATTGAATGTTGGACAAGGTTTAAGCAGTGCTTATGCATGTCTTGAATTGAGTTATGATAGTTTACCAAGTTCTACAATCAAATTTCTAATCTTAATTATTATGCTTTATCTTTCCTGAAGGTCATGAAATCCATAAAGAGGATTTGATTCATTTTGGTAAGAGGACACTTGATCTAGAGGAGACTATGGTCACAATAAAGGATGCAAGAAGAGAGATTTTAGATGCTCTTGAGGTCTTGTTGGATTCTTGTATGTTAATGAGCATCAATAAGCAAGTGTGTATAAAAATGCATGTCTTAGTTTGAGATGTATCTTTGTGGATTGTAAAGAAGCAACTCAAGCAATTTTAGTAGGCAATCATGTAGTTTCAAGCATCATTACTACAAAAAAAATATAGTTGTGATGCTTATTTTAATATTATTTGTGGCACTTAACAAATACCATATATATCAACGCTATTAAAAGAAGCTATGGTGCTACCTACAAGCGTTACATCATGTATATATTTTTTATTTAAATACCATTTAGAGTGACACTTCCTTGAACTTCCTATGACACTTTCTCAAGGAAGTACTACCCTAGACCTTTTTTTTAATAAATTCATATCTCCTAAGGAAACACGAAAGGATGTATTTTTTTTAATATATATTTGGTATTTTTCATTCAGACCCCTTATAATGACCTTGGAAACATAAATTTCTATATCTAAACAAACTACCATGGAATAACTAAAACTGATACAAATAGATAATTAATTAACAAAATCAAAACTAAATATATTTACTCAATTATAAATATAAGACAGTAAATTCAACTACTTAAATATACACAACAATAATAGGCAAACAAACAACCTAGCACCTTATATAATAGCTAGCTAGAACATTGCTTGAGCACATATTTACACCATTCCTCGATGACTTCATTAACTTAATGATCAATCAAACTGTCAAAACATTGATCTTCATAATACTACATAGATACAATCATGCAGATAATGAATTAAAATCACTAAACATTAATTATTAGATGCTAGTCAATTAAATTTAAAATACAATATGAATTGTACTAAAATGACTTACTTTTGGTGGAACATGAGGTTGATTATGGGTAATTACATCTTTCATGAATTTCATGATGTAATACCTACAATTATTGTTATTGGATTGGAAAGGGCACTGCAACAATATAATAAAATAGTTAACTAAATTTTTTTAATAAAATTTGGTTAAAATCAAAATGCAAGTAAATTCCTATATTAGTACCCATATTATTTTCTAGGTATAGCTACTAGTAGGGTCTGTACATTTTGAATAGCTTAAAGAGGCAGAGGCTCTATATGTAATCAATACATTAAGAAAACAAATAGAAATTAATTACTTTAGTTATTCAGTGACACACATAAATATATGTGTACACATACATACACGGGTATATATACTTACCTATTGAACAACCGTAACATATCAGGATAGTTTTCTGAAACACCTCCAATTAGAGGATCCATATAGTAAATGCAAGGGCCAGAAAGTACTCATTGCATTGATAACAATCAAGATCCAATACGCCCTAAAATATTTTGAAAGTTTTTCTTCAACCATGAATGTTATGATAAAAGTTAAACTAAAAAAATATAAAGTGAAATACTACCACTAATAATAACTTAATTACCCCGCATTATATGGTACCAAAAATAACATATTTGGTTTTGCTCTCTTTCTAAAGTAATCTCTTAGATCATTGAATTGATCATCGAGATATACTCCGCCCCCGTGCTAGCTATCTATGAGATAAGGGTTAACAAATGAGAGCTGGACCCTATGTGTGTCTAGCAAGATGTTATGGTACAAGTGCCTTTACAGAGAACAAAAAATGTGATTACAATAAAAAAATTGAAAGATAAATAATAATAATAGCTATAAATGATGATAATAAAATACCTAATCCAGATGTTGATGACCGGAGTACCAAGCCATCCACGATTCTAAATTTTGCCCAACACATCAGCAATAATATATTTAGCTATGCCCTGAACATCATAGATGTGTCTATCAAATGGTAATGATAGACATCCTTCACATATCAACCTAGGTGCAATAGAATCTAATTGATCACGATATGAGATCATTTGTTTTCTGCTCTATTAGTTAGCTGATGCTTTTGGAATTTGGTTGTGTTGTCGAATACTTTGAGATCTTGCCATGTAGTTGAATTTCTTTTCCTTTAGAATGTTCAATCTGTAAAAATTATGAAATTAAATGATGTAGTTGTAGATGGAAGTGCATAGGAAAAATATAAAGAATTGTAAATGAACTACCTTCTGATATAGCTCTATCAAACCTATTGGTTAAGCAACATAGCCACCTATAACATCTTTAACCATTGTCTCGTCATCCAAAGAAGAGATCGGTAATAGTGCATCTTCATTCGTGCAGATATCGACCCTTACTCAGATTATGTTTTCTGGTAAGGGTGAATTATGGAGGGTATCATTGTTTATGTTGTAGGTAACACCCACCGCAACTCTGTGCTTTCTAGAATATTCCACATATAACTTGCACACTAACTCGCCCTATGAAAAATATATCTGTTAAGGATGGGTAGTGCTTGATTGACTAAGTGCCACCTATTCAAAAGCAGAATAAAAAAAAGAAAGTTAATAAAAAAGAAACTGTAAAAAAGAAGAAGAAGAAGCAAATTTATATAAAAAAAAGGATTGTAGAAGCCATGTCGATATTCAGTGGTGCTTGTTTGACTAAGAGCTACCCAATAGCCACATACAGCTGTGGCACTTCCTTTAGGAAGCACTATAGTTGCTGCATATTTTTTTTAAAAAAAATTAATTGGGTGGAACTTGTTTAATAAAATGCCACATAATCCTCACATGAAGTTGTGATCCTTCCTTAGGGAAGCGTTACAACTGCTTCAAATTTAAAAAAAAATTGACTATAAGTTATAGCACTTCCTTAAAGAAGTACCAAAAACGTGCTCCACTAATCCACCTTTTTGTAGCACTGCATGTTGGTTTGCAACAACCAAAGTTTGAAGGATACTAAGGCACTATTATTGTGGAATTTGGATGAGAATTTCAAGCTCTCTAATCAATTGCACTATCCAACACTTGAGATTTTGCTACTTTAACCTCATAGGTTCATTGAAGATTTTAGAAGGATAAAAGCACTCAAAGTCTTGGCACTAATAACATATAACTTTAGATGGAGATTTCATGGGTCACTATGGGAACACAGGGTTGATTGTTCAATTTCGCTATTCATAGTGTCATTAACAAATCTTTACACCTTATGTCTTAGAGGAAAATAATTAGGTGACATCTCTTTCATAAGTGAACTCAAAGGATTGGAGATTCTCGACTTACGTAGTTCTTTATTTGATGAATTACCTACTGTCATTGGAGACATGAAAATGCTTAAACTTCTGGATATTTATGGTTGTGAAGTTAAGAAAAGCCCTTTAGAAGTAATTGCAGATGTGAAAAACTTAAAGAATTATACTTTTGGGATATAAATCTGCCATCCTAGAAAAGTTCTCTGTTTCTAAATAAATACCTCCTTTCCTAGAATATGTGGATAGCTATGATGAAATATTGAGATATTTATGCATACAAGGCTTCAAAGTCTCTACTTTGAATTCGTCATTGAAAGGTCTCATTCTTAGAGCAAACTTCCTTTAGTTTGAGAATTGTTGGTTGGATTATAAGATATAAATTTTGAGATAAATCACTTAAGGGTTTCATGTTGTCAAGAAAACAGATTCATTGTCGATAACCATGAAAGCAACATTCTTCAAACATAAATGGTATTCTCCCACTTGATTACTTTAACATTAAACCAAATGAATAGTCTTGAACAAGTGTTCTAAGATTCATCCATGAGCTGTTCTCGACCCATGATACAAGAACTGTGCATACAAATGTGTTCCACTTGAGAACTTGCATCTTCACCTATGCCATAATTACGATACTGCCAAAGTTTAGGAAACTTGATATTGGTTATTACGATAAACTGAAATGGCTATTTTCTTATTTTTTTGGCTTCTCATTATCCTTTATTAGATCAAATACATATAACCAATTGCTTTCAGCTTGAGAAGCTCATTAATGAAGAGGGTGCACATGGGGATCCACAACATCATGATGTGCAAAATTGTCCACATCACTTAAGTCTTATATGCGAAATCCCTCTTGAATCATTGCATATTTAATAATCCATGTTGATGCATTTGCTTAAAACAACTGGTTTGTGCTCCCCCGTGCGTTGCACGAGTGCATGTACTTATAGAACAGTTTAATGCTTAATTATATCATTGTCCTAAAATTAAATCATTGTCTTTCATATTTTAAACATACTATATTATTGATAACATAAGTAGCATGGAATAACAATATGATATCAATAGTCCTTCCACTAGTAACTAACTTTTCTAAATAAGTAACATAAGGTTTATAAAAAACCCAATAACAATGAAAAGTAACATAAGATTACTGGAAAAAAAGTAATAAATAAGTGACTAATAAGTTCTTACTACGCTTATAATAAAATCAAAAGTGTAAAGTCATGAGTAAGAACACAATTAAAGAATAAAGGGATCATATCATTCATTAATTAACAAAAAGTATAAACTGATAACTTTATTTGAAAATGAATTAACCGAATTCGTAATTGTGATTCATTCTCTTAATCTCTAAAGTGTTTAATGGTAAGTATTTCGCTCGAATTCAACTAAAAAAATCGCACTACTACTATTGCAAAAAACACTTTTTAGACCGGATAAAAACGACATTTTAGACCGGTTCTAGATCAGGTCTTGATACAACTAGTATAAAAAGTCTGTAACTTTTTAGACTGATTTCACTTTTAAGATCGGTTGTGGTCAAAAATGGTTTTAGAAGTTTGACAATAAGACTTGTTATCTAAAAAAGGCCTTAATGTCATGACTTTTAAGACCGGTTTTACTGAGAACCGATCTTAAAAGTCATGACTTTAATTTTTAAGACTGGTTCTCAATATAACTGGTCTTAAAGAGACTTTTAAGACCGGTTTTTCAGAAAACAGGTCTTAAAGAGACTTTTAAGATTTGCTTTGATGAAAACCGGTCTTAAAAATATGATTTTTTTTATAAAAATTTTGTTCTTGTTTCAGCCTTTCCCAGGCCAGTAAGCCATTTCAATGACAATCTCCTCTCCACACAAGCAACAACACATATATATTCACAGTCAGAAGTAATGATAACAGCATTACTACAACCCACATTTCACAGAAGCAACATTATCAATACAAATCATTCAAAATCAATACATTTAATTCCAATGACTACTAATAACACATTATCAACTCATTCAATTCTCAACAACAATATTAACATATTATCATCATCAAGCATTTTAAAACATAATTTGAATCTATCGATATAAGAATGAACCACAATTTAACAATGATAGAAGGAAAATCTCAATTTTGTGCACTTTCAATGATAAAGCTTCTAAATAAAAGTAGGGGGAAGACAAATTTCTTATTATGTGCAAAAAATTCCTAAGCTTTACAGAAAAATGAAAAAAAAGAAAGAAAATTTACAATAGTCAATTCTTCACATCCCATACGTATATCAACAACCAATTAGTATCAGCAATATCCTAGAAATTGTCCTATACAGAGATATAAACCAAGTTAGATATGAAAACCATAAGTATTATTAGAACAACATTGGATTAAAAAACTTATTATTTTTGTAAAAGCTCATAGATGAATTCAGCACAACAGTTGTGGATGAAATCAATATCTTCTTTAGGAAAGGGATTAGCAAGATCAAACATCTGTATGTAATACCGAAGCCAGACAAAACATTAACTTACTAACTTAAAAACAATAAAGTAAATCAAAATTTTTGAAATATACATTTATTACCTCTTCGATAAAATCAGTCGTGCCTAGGTTGATAATATTGTAAATTTGCCTCAAAATATAAAGACCACATAAGTTGGACCCTGGTGGTTGCCTATGGCTCTGAAAAAGAACATGACATCATCAAAGCAAGCATAAAAGCATAGCTTATGGAACACATCTTAAAGAAAATAAATATGTACTCACTTTTGGGATGATCCATATAGGGTTTTTTAAGTCACGAACATGTTTACCACACTTAGCATGTAGGAATGTCCGCATAGCCCTATCATCAAAATCACAAAGATTACTTATTTTGCACACAAGCACATAAAAGGTAATAATGCAAGAAAACTTACGAGTTTATTGTCTTTATCAAGTCATTCCCTAGTTTTAAGTGGAGGGGGCATAGGAGGATGACGGTGTAACTAGTCTTGCATAGAAGAACCAATTGCCAATGATCCCTGAAAAAAAGAGATGAATAGTAAACAAATAGAAAGCACTATATGTGTTTTGGAATATAAATTTGTTTCTTACCCATGGACATATGGAGCCAAAAAACAGTCAGTTGCTGTTTCACTAAGCCTTTATGATAAGTATCTATATCTGATGGCAGCAGTAGTCCCTTTCTCTTGGACTTGAACTGGGTATAAGAATCTAAATTTATCTCTCTTACCAGAGGAGACCAACCTACAATTCATATAACTATAATAATGTAAGCACACATAATTTTTAAAATATTTACTCCCAATTGAAGAAGATACTTACATTAAAAATAGTTGGACAATCCCAATCATAAGATATTGTCTAGGAGCGACCAGAGATATTAAATCTTCCTTATCAAGATAGCATATCGGCCCTGACTTGCCAACAGCTAAATCCGTAGGTTAATTTCTTGTTCGAAAGGATGTATTTTATGCTATCAGAATCTCTTGATACATGACATTCAATGAAGGCTATGAAACTTCATGAGCGAATGGAGCTGGACTTGGGGCTCTGATGGGGGATCTGTAGCTCGAACAAAAACAAGGTTATTTGGCCATGATATGAAAGTACTCAGGACATCGCTCATAATCTTGAACTCATCAGAAGGGATAGGGATAGGTGCATTTGCAATGATAACCTCTTCAACTGACACTTTTACCTGATCATCTGTCATTCGTTGGTAGTGAACAATTGATCCCAAGTTGTGCACCCTCCCCTGTGCAACTAACCGTATTAGAGGATCCTCGACAAAAATGTCAAAAAGGTTCAACAATTTTTTTTCCAGGACCCTTTGATGACTGCCCAATATTACAACAACTCCCTTTAGTGATCTGCTTATTAGAATTAAGCGATTGTACCTGGGGGCACCGGTATCTTGTCTTGTGCTCACCAAGGCATACACTTCCTCCTTTATCTTGCTCAACTGGGCATCCAATAGTGCATCAAATGATGCTTTTGTCTCAATCCTTGCTTCCACCCTCACAGTGGACAACATACGCTCCAGTTCTTCCCTAGTCACCACTTTTAAGGAATAGCGTGACAAGGCTCCAAAGTAATCCTTTATGCCCACCCCTCCTCCAATTCCCCTGACATAGCTTGGATGCTCACGTTTTCCAGTAGCAACCATTAGGATATCATTCCTCTCCTTTGACCTAAAGGATCCATTAGCTTGCTATATGTTGACAAGTTTCCATATGCAGGGAAGTATTTATAGTACAAAAGATCATGGCTCGTATTTTAAAAATATCCTTCTTATTCGTGTAAAAAACATCGACACCTTTATTCCACAACTCTTTCAAGTCTTCAATCAAGGGTTCTAGGTAAACATCTATGTTATTTCCAAGTTGTTTTAGTCCTGAAATCAACATAGATAACATGATGTACTTTTGTTTCATGCATAACAAAGGAGATAAGTTGTAAATTACCAATAGAGCAGGCCATAAACTATGTATATACTTAGGCTACCATAAAGATTCATGTCATCCATGCTAAGCCCAAGTCTAAGGTTCTTAGGTTCTTCACCAAAGGTAGAAAATAATTGATCAATTTTCTTCCATAAAGAAGAATCAGCTGGATGTTGAAGCTTTCTATCAGAAATCATCTTATCCGCATGCCATCTCAAATTTTGGGCATCAATTTCATTAGCAAACAGGCGTTTGAACCTTAGTATGATTGAAAGATACCACAACACTTTTGCAGGGGCCTTATTTGATTTGTACTTGAGGGATTTACATATCAGACACTACTACTTCTCTTCATGCTCTTTTTTGTACAATATGCAATCATTAAGGCATGTATAGATCTTTTTATACTTCATCCCTAGTGGACATAGTATTTTCTAAGTGTTACGAGTATAGGATGGTGTATTTAGAAGTGTAAGTGTACACTATCGTAATCAAGTAATATAGAAGTGAGTAGAGTATCGTTCCCACGAGGATTGATCACTAAGTACCAAAATTGATAATTTTAATTCTATTTAGTCGGTTGATTAGTTGTGATTGAGATTGCAAGATAGAAATGATGAATTATGAATACAAATGATATAAAGACAAATATGATAAAAAGCCCTAGGGATTATATTTCACTTAATAAATTCCGGATTGAATCACTTATCTATTCTAGTCCAATTTATTCCACATGATTGATAGTCGAGTTTCCCTATTTTAATTACTAGCCTCTTCCAAGGTCAAGTAATTCTAGAATTAATTGCTAACCCAATATATTCCTATATGAATTTAAGCAATCAATCATGCATTAAGATTTATGGAACTCAATTAAGACTACATAACCCATATGAATATATTCCTATTTCATATGCAAATTATGGTTTTAATTATAGGATCCACACACATGTATCTCCTTCCGGCCACAAAATTTCCATAATTTCGTCAAACCTCGTATGTACCATAAAACGTTCCAGATTCATCATCTAACTTTAAAAATTCATATCTCACTATTTATAAACCCAAATGATACATATTATATACCAAATTAAAGCTTAAGATGTCTACTCTCCTTATATAAAGTTTCATAATTTTCGGACCAGGTTTTGTTACCGAAATGTATTTTACAACCAATATGATTTCAGAGAAACTAACCGAACAACAACTCCTCTTATTTTCTAAAAATTCTAGACTTATATATAATCATCCAAAAATCATAATCTCATGTATTCCCATATAATTTTTCGTGTAGAATTCATTGGAAACCTCAAATTTATCAAATTCTCACTCCTTCCTTATGTACTATTTTACCCAAAACAAAACCTTACAAGACAACAATTCATTATACTAGGTTCTTATGCTTCCCAAATTACCCAAAAATAACCTCAAATTAACTAGAAAGAGTTAAAAGCATGAAAAGGGAACTCACCTATATTAGGATATGAATTTGTATGTAGAATTTGTAACCACTTCTTCCTCGTTCTAGTAGCACCGATCACTCTTACGTATCTCTCTTTCTCTATTATGTGTCTCTTGCTCTCTCTCTTTTTCACTCACTCTCTCTTTTCTTTCTTTTTGGATGTTGGCTAAGGAAAATGAGAAGTGTGTGTGTGTTACGTATAATTATGAGAGTGAGAGAGAGTATGATGTTTTTTTTAATAATTAAAAATGTGTATGTGTGTGCCATGTGTGTAGTGTGTGTGTTATTTAATTAGTTAATTGTGTGTGCATGAAATGCGTGTGAAGTGTGGGAAGAGGGTGTGTGTGTTTTAATTATTATAATATATATATATATATAGGTATATTTTTATCCTATTAATTACACACACTATGTATTAATTTTTCTCTTTGTCTAATTTAAGATTCCTTAAATTTCATAGCTTCCATAATTTAGCTTACTATCTAACTCCCATAAATTAGTCCTTAGCCTTTGAATAAATTTTGGTATGTTACAAACTCCAACTATATTATATAATAAATGCACTCAAAAGGGAGACACAGAAAAATGAGAACAAGAGTTTTTTTGTGAGTGAGAATATTCGTATTTTGTTGGTTCCTTATTTCTTTTGGATTTGGCTATCCTCCTCTACTCTTATTATTCTCTTATCCTCTTCTCATTTCGATCAACTTTTAAATTGAAATTTTGGCAGTTTAGATTAATGTGTTTATGAAAATATTAATAGAATATCAAATTATTAAAAAATGTATATAAATAAATTCAATAATTGCTAAATTTTAGTTATAATAATTTAAAATTACAATAAACAAATATTTTAAACAATATTTTTATAAAACTTTGGATCTAACCCACTCAAATTTCAATCTAAAGGTTGAGATGAGTGGTGTAATAAAAGAGGAGGGGAAGAGGATAATAAGAACAAAGGAGGATAGCTAAGTCCCTTTCTCTAAAGGAATAAATACACTAAAATGCCCTATAAAAGTGTATTGCATTTCAACCCCAAAGTTAATGGGTTTGAGCATAATCCACCAAGTGTGAACCAAACCCATTTTCCAACAGGAGATAATGGAAGTTTCTAAGTGAAAGAAGAACTAAACTAAACATCAGCCAAGGGCCACTCCATTACATGGCCTCTCTATGTTGCCTCCACTTAAACAAAGTGACATCATTTTGCATTAAAAAAATAGAATTTTAGCCATTCATTTTTATTTCTAATATCAGTTGTTGAAGTTTGAAGGTAATATGTAACAACATATTGAAATCTACAGACAATTCTCTCACAACTCAAACTTTTAAGGGAGGTAAATGAAATCTTTGTGTAATCTCCCTCATTCATTACAAACTTATTTATTGCTTGCCCCTAAATTTAGGAACCTAATCGAGATTATCTGTGCTCTTCATAACTTTTGAATTATTGTGCCACTTGTAAACCCCCTTGTAATGCCATAATTTCTACACTTACCAAATAAGTTCTTATCGAACCACTAGGCCCGGTTTCACTTTTGCACAAAACAAGCTTTTAAAAGTTTCAAAATGGTTAAGTAATGGCACGCTATCTCATTATAACTCATCATATTTCTTAAGCTTGTTTCATATTATCAGAGTATCAAAGTATCTCACTACACCTCTATACTTTTACCAGAATATTAACATATATTCATTAGGCCCTTAACATGAAATTACCCTATCCTAATTCATTTATCATGCTCAGGCAAGTTTACTACTTTTTACACAAAGAAATCGGTTAAACTATATCATACTATGCATACATTACTACTATACTAGTCTCACTTTGTCTATATTCTTATATACATATACAAACCTAGAAACAGATAACCAATAGAGCTTTCAAACTAACAGCTTCATCTTCTAGCAATCTACAATTACCATTTTGCCCTTTGAGCTGTTTGCTTTTGCTACATGTTAATTTAGGGAAAGTATGAGATTTATGAGAATCTCAGTAGTAACAACAAACACTCATAACATATACAAGTTTACAAAGCATGCTAAACAAACCATTATACACAAATAGCAATCAACAATCAACAATTTACAATACTGGACCTAATGGTCCACACTAGGTCTTACAGCTAAGGGACACACCCCATGCAACTAAGCACATATATTAGGTCTTACTGCCTCATTGTATCGCTCAGTCTTACGGCCCTATTTAGGATCTTATTGCCCTAATACAATGCTGAACAACAAATTGTACCTCCTGGTCTTACAGCCCTTTCTAGGGTCCTATTGCTTGGATACAATGTCAACACAATGCTGAAAGCTTCTCACATATATAGCATATATTCATGAAATGAATATACTGATAGTAAAAACATACATGCAGAACAAGACATAATATATGAGAGTAAGAGTTACTACCTGTCTGTCTTCCCTGTGAATTACCCTTTACCAACAAATTCCTTCTTCCTCAGGCTTGGGCAAATATCAAATTATATAATTTAGAATTCATGAATATGGGTTATTACTTATTTCAATTCCATTATCATAACAAACATTAAGTTACTCTGACCCATTCCACTTCTTGTCCTTTAATTTATCTCTTATTGGTTATCTTTAACTTTTCTATGTTCTATGTCTAGTACTTGACTATCTTAAGACATGAATTATGACATCCATCTTTCAAGACACCTAATATGATCACACCAATCTTTAAATCATGTTTCTAATCCTCACTCATCTCTCACTCCCAGCTCTAAGATTTACTACCATCCTATAGAATATGACAAACAATACATATTAACAATCACATAGAATATAAGAGATATAGTTATTACCTGAAATCCTTTCTAGTGTCTAATTAGTCAGTCCACTAATTCTTGATCTGACTCGGGCAATTGTCAAGTCCTAAAATTCAAAATTTATAATAAATGATTTATTACTCATTCATGAATTCTTTCTAAATTCATGTAGTTAGTTATCTCTACCCTTAGAGTTCAAGGTAATTACATTGTACCATTACCCTTTCATTTCACACATTTACTAAAGCTATTAGAATTTTCATCAAACTTTGAAAATTCATATCTTCTTGTACAAATGTCCAATTGCAGTGATTCCAAAGTCCATGTAACCCTTACTAAATCTATTTTGAAGGAAAAATATTCCATTCAGCCAATTAGGTACACACCATTCTATAATTACCATTTATTGGATGTTGTTACAGAAATTTTCTAGTTTTACTTGGCTAACTTTAAAAATACATAACTCTTAGTGTATTAGTTCAAATGATTTATATGACCTATCAAATTAAAGCTTATCAAGTACTCTTTCATTTTGGAAAATATTATAGGAATTGGACACCATTCTATTACTCAAAACACAATGAAAACCTCTACAATGCAAGGAAACCCTAATTGAACAACAACATTGCAACTTTCAGTTTGTATCCCATAACCTAAAATTTAACCCTGGGGCTTATTCCCACACTGTTTTTCATATATAACACAATAGTAATATCAAAATGATCAAATTCACATTCCTTCTTATTGTCTTGTTCATACCAAAAAAATTAGGCCGCTCAACAATTCAACAATTCACAAGTTAACTACCAAACTTCACTTATATGCTTCTAAAATAACATATAATCACATGTATATGTTAAAGCTTCATGAACCCTAACAAACCCTAGATGACCGAAATTAGGGCAGAAATAACAAGCCCCAAAAACTCAACCAAACAAGGCAACGTATATGCCAAAATGATGCCCTTGCTCACCTCTTACTCCTTCTTGAGTTCTTTTCTTGATCTTCCAACTTTTGCTTTTGCAAGATGGCTCAAAACCCCTTCTCATCAAGAAAAAAAAATCATAGAAATGAAGTTCTTGAAGAGGGGAACAATATTCATGTAGAGTTTTTGAGCTAGAAAGGTGGTTGACCTAGTGAAAATGGATCAAGAAGCTGGTCTCTTGCTCTTGTCTTCTCTTTGCTTCTTACTTTTCCCTAACTATTTCCTTCTCTTCTTTTCTTCTTGGCTGGATGAAAATGAGCTCAAAAGATTTTGCACATGTCACGTATTATTTTATTCCTTCTTTTTCCATATGGCACTTTCTTGCTTCTACATGTCCATATATGTGGCAAAATCATGCGCCCTCTTGCACCTTTCTTCCTTAGCCAACTTTCCATGATACTTTAGGGGAAATATTGATTTTTTATTTTATTTAGCCAAATGACCATTTTACCTTTACATGTTCTTGAATTTTTGTAACCAATTGCCCTTTTCTTCTTCCCCTTTATTTTGGCCGAAATTTTCAATATTTGTTGGGTCAAAAATTGTGCTCTTTTATACAAAATTTTAGACCTTAATGTTAGGCTTTTGTCAAAAAAAAATTATACTTTAGGCCTTACTTGGCTAAAAAGTTCACTTAGTCACTATTTTCACTATTTTAGCTACTTCAAGTACACCAAAATTCATTATTTTATTTCATTGACTATAATCAAATATGTAAAGAATTTTGTTGAATAAAATTTGGGGTGTTACAACTTAATCCTGGGCAAAATTAATAATGAAATAGGCTTTAAGCCTAGGCCTGCCTAACACTTTTCATATAGTTAGGCAAAAAAAAAAAGGCAATTTGTAACAAACTTCGGTTCTTCAATTTTAACCAAATTTTTTTAATAAAACCGTACTAATGACCAAACAACCAAAATAGTCAAAAGTGTAAACCAATACAAACCCACTACCAAAAAAAAAATGAATTGGGTTCGGTTCAGTTCGGTCTTTGATTTGCTTTTATTCACCCTTAACTAGGTATAATTAAGTTAGACTTCTCAAAGTAGAGTGTCATTTCTTGTAGCTTGACAAAAATCTTGATTTTATCATTTAAAACTTAGAAATTCTTGTATTTTGATTTTTTTCCAAGTCATTCCATGCTCTTGAATGACTTCTAATATGTTTCTAAGCTATAAATAAAGTTTTGACACTTGAAGCCACATTCATTACATTATGTACCATAAAATATAAATTACTCTTACACTATTAAATTCCTATATCATAACAAGTCAACAAAAGTATAAATAAGTGATAGAGTTGAAGTGTTCAACTTAAACTATGTTTAAATTAGGGTGAGACAAACATGTAGCATGTGAAGATCAACATTATTATTAAATTCAAGCGATGGGCTTGTAACTACGTTGTGGAACATGCTTAAGGGTAGCCTATAGAAGATCAAAGAGTGGGAATTATGCCAAAACAAAAAGGGTTACTGGGAGGCAAGTGACCACATAAATTGGAAAAGCAAGATAATGAAGCTCATCCTTCAGTACGAAGAAATGTCTAGCATAGAATGACACCAACATGGTGGCAATTGACATGACCAAGGAAGTCAATCCCACCAGTAACTTCCTGGGCAAGCTTTTCTTGAAGTCCTGCTCTTGAAATCTAGAAGCCATTATAGATAGGAATATTATCACAACGATGATGGAGTAGCCCAGGGCTATGATTGATGAGATAGCGAACAACTAAAATTGTGGCTCATCTTCTAGTGTTGGGTGGCCTATTTGTTGGACTACTCTACTGGGCACAGTAGCTGCTGTGGCAAAGGCTACAGTGGCAATCAATGGGGCCACCACCGAGCATGATTATAAGGTTTTGGTCAGCCACTCTGCTACCCTTTTTATGAGTTCTTGTGAAGACAACATTTAGGGTTTCATTCTTCTTGTTATATCAAAGAAAGAAATCAAGTGGAGTTTTCTTATTCACAAACTGCACAAGCAATTATTACATTTAGATAATCACAATTTAGATGTTATAGAGAAAAAATAATATATGTACATCGATAGATACACACAAGAATCAGAAGTTATATACTTGTTATTACATTGTAATATCAAATCCCTTAACATTTCGATATTCATAGAGTGATAAGCATAAAGTTTGATAAGGTATACAGAAACATTACTGATATTAAGTACAAGTTTACATTACAGGTGAATTCCTCTAACGGGTTTGATAAATACATAAAAATGTATAGAGCATTCAAAAAATAGCAAAAATAACTATAGCAACAACTGAGAGCTTCGGGACCTTAATCGCCAGAAGCCACCTTTTTGTCTTACGAGTCGCCAGCTTCAACTGTAATTTTTTTGTTTTGAAAAAGAATGAGATTCAAGGAAATCTTAGTAGCAACATGCTTACAAACATATAGAATGAAAAGATAGATATGCAATGTCATGTCATGTAAGATGATCAAACTATATGTGTATACTTGCCCAAAGTCAAACTACATGTTTACCCCTTAGTCTGCTTGGTTCCCCTATTGAGTCCCTGACCACAACATGGAAAATTAGTGTGTCTAGGACACTAGCTCATGTTACAGTGAATGACATATTCAAACATACAATTATCACATAATATATGTAAGAAGTTACTACCTGAATCTTTTTCAAAATTTCACTTCTATCCTTCTATCAGATTTCGGCTCAGCCTATGTCCAATTCCGATCAAAATTAAAGTACAAGTAACTAGTTATTACTTGTAGCATTATTGCCTTTAAATTGTATGCTGCTAGTTATTTAATACAGTTACAATAGTTTCTACACAATACAACTCTGTACAATGCAATTTCACTGTTTTCCAGAAATTGACAAATTGGTCAGCCAACTTTGGAATTAATTCTAAAAAAATCCAATTTGACTACTTCCAAAGCCAAAATGAATCTATTTCAATTTAATTTTAAGGAAAAATATTTAGTTTTTCTCATTATAATCCTATAATTCCCAGTAATTCCCTAAACACCACTGTTCCAAATTGCATTCCAGAAAACAGGGTATAACTTCAAAAATTCATATCTTCCAATATACTTGTCCAAAAATTACAAAATACCTATCAAATTAAAGATATTTATCTCTAATTTAATTATGGAAATTTTTAGAATTTTTGGACAAGGTTTGATCTATGAAAAACCATGCATAGTGTTGTTGTTCCATACAGGGCAGAACCAACATATGTACACAAAAACTTCATAAATTTCCAAATTGGCATACAAATATCCACAAATCATGAACACTTGCATACCTATACAATTTTTTCTTCTAAAGCTAATGGAATCATCAAAATTTCTAAATTCCTACTCCTTCCACATGCAAAACCAGAACAAAAAATCAGGGTAAAATGAAGATTCACAGAAAAAGTTTGTTGTTTTGTCATTTTCTCTTGCTTAATCACTTCCTTGCTACTTCTAATCAAATGATTAGCTATTTAAACACTTGTTACACATGATTAGAAGCAATTTGAGCATTAAGACCCCTTAGAGTTTCATCCTCCAATCTTCACAACATAATCAATTCCAAGCCCAAGAATAATAAGAACAACAACAACAAAGGTGCAAGGAGCAAGTTCTTGAAGTTTACCTTTGATTATTGTGATTTATCTCTCTAAAATTTCTCAAACCTCTCTCTCTAAACCTCTAATTAACCTTTCTAATCATGGTATTTAAAGAGGAGAATAATTTAGGAGAGGTTTGGGAGTGATTAGGAAGCTTAAACTTCAAAATTACAACTTCCTTACCTTATATTTTAGAAAACCCTAAGTTTTTCCTTGCTCTTAAGCTCCCTCCACCCCAGCTGCTCTCTCTCTCTCTTACATTCAGAATTTGGATGAGAAATGAAGAGGAAAGATGAAGAGGATGATAATATATTACAATGCTAAAAAAGGCTTTTACATGTGCAAGCTTCTTATTGGTCCATAATTGCTAAATATTCATTTAATTTTCATTTCCCTTTCCTTCATTCATTTCAGCCGAAAATCATAAAAAAATGAGGGAGTATATATTGATATTGAATTATCTCATCATTCCATCTTGTAATTTGTTGACCAAAGCCTTTGACTTTTTGACTATTTGACTTTTCTTGATAATAATTTTCCAAAATAGGCTTAATAATGATCAAGTAGCCATTTCTCTATTTTTAATTCCTATTTAAATCAAATTATTAGGAATATTAGGGAAAAATAATTATTTCCTACTTTATGGCAAAACTACCGTTTTACCCCTACCTTTTATGATTTACCGAAATAAATCATTTCTTACTTCTTTCCTTTGGTTTGGCCAAATTTTTGACAGTTGTATGAGTCCATTATTTGTGTCATTTTATGTTCCAATTTTGGTTACAATAGTAGGCCTTTATGTGGACATTAGTTGCTCCTTTGTGTCCATGCTTGACCGAGTTGTGTGTAACCGGCAATTGGAATATTTCTATAAGTTTATGCATACCACAATTCACCATTTTATTCCATTAAATATATTAATTACATAGGAGGAATATTGGTGATTAAAAATGGGATGTTACATGTACTACTTGAGTTCTTATTACATCTGAAGAGGTTTGCCAGAAATCTACCAAGTGTGGTTGCCAAGTGCAACACACTGTTTCCATCATTATCCAGCTGATGGAATAAGCTTTCTTTGTAAATATTTTCCTTCAATAAGAACTGATACATGTGATGTTGCCTATGTTCTATTGCCAGTAACACAATGTTCTTATCTTCATTCAGATCGTAAATGGCCACGGCAACAACTCAATAATTTTCTTAATTATTTCCATCACACCATTCTTTGCAGCCACTAATAGAAGGGTCTACTTTATTCTTGTTTTAGGATTCTGCTCTCCTATACAACTTAAAGGCACATCAAAGTAATTACTAAAATTAAAATTCAAATAGTTCTTATGAGGAGCACATTCCATGCTCATCAACTTGACAGTGAGCATGGGGTGCTCAACATGGGGGCGCATTCCATCCTAAAATATCTTATAGTTCATCTATCCTCTAAGTAATTTTACTACACTGTTTTAAAGTATTTTAGGATGCATATTGGATGCACCTACCTAGAAAAATACCTCATAGTGTTATATGGACATTAAACCAAAGATAATTTTAATACAAATAATTTTCTTTGTAATGATCAAAGAAGGGATAAAGGAAAAAAATAAGAAAGACCAAAAGCATTCATCATTTCAAAAAAAAAGCAAAAAATCAAAATCAAAAGTCAATCCCTGCTTAGCTTTCAAAACCCAACTTTTAGGTGCATTTGGAGTGCTGAGCACTCAGTTTAATGAGCATGGAATGCAATCCCTATTCTTGTGTGGTTGTGCTAATGTTAGTCTTTAACTTTGTTCTTGGTGCTAGTAGGTTTGTCTTCTTGTGATGGTGCATTGTAGCCTTCCTGATCCTAGGGCTGGCTCCCTTTATCCTCATACCCATAAAAGGAAGCGCATCGAAGAAGTTTTTCACTATCTGAATAGACCATGTATGGTTCTCCTTTTTCCTATAAATATTCCTCAATTCCTCAGATCTTAAGGAAAATTCAAAATTTATAATAAGCACATATAAATAATAGGTTTTATAGGCCTTCAATTATGTTTATTATGAAATGTATCAAACATAAATAAGCATGTACACATACACACACACCCCTACCTTTCCCAAAAAGTATCAAAAGTACCAGATAAAAGAACTTGATCAAATCACAACAAGCTTTGTAATTAATTAGAAATAAAAAATTTTGTATTACTTACCAAAGTAGTCACCATTGATTGCAGAGTGAAGGATAGTATCACCATTGTTCCTTCTATAGTTAACATTGTAAGGATTAGTGATGTTAGGGTTTCAGATGAAATAAAGGTAGAGAAAAGCTTGCTTTTTACCATAGAGAGTGGCCAAGAAGAGAGGGGTCTCACCATCAAATTACGATCATCCACCAAGGTAGGCTCCATGCTGGCAATAATGTAACACATTTTGGCATTACCCATGGAAGCTGCCAAATGCAAGGTAGTATTGTTTATGTGATTACGAGTTTACAAAGCCTCTATAAGCTCTGCTTTATTATGACCTTGTTTCTGCAACATGGTGTCGACCATCTCCTCCACCACGTCCTCTTTCCCTTCAGAGATTGCTATATGCAATACCGTGTGGCTTAAGGGAATAATTCTGGCCCTGTAAAGCCATACATCTTCCTTGTACATTTCAATGACCTCCCCCATTCTCCTTTCATAGTACATGAGAATAGTTTCTTCTTGTTACTCTCGTGCTCCATATGGCTTTACTCTAATATGGGTAATCACCATCTAGTGATGGCTCACCTATATACTGATCACCAGCAATACCTTATTGGCTAGAGTTTCCTTGCTTATCAAGTTATTCCCCAAACAGATTGTTCCAGAGGATCCAATACGTGGCTCACCCAAAACCTAAAAAGCAAAAGAATATTTTACATATGGAAAATAGAAAAAGAAAAATATATGTAACATAAGATATCTATTTATGTTACAACCTATAGTCATTAATATAAAATCTACTTTGTAGTTGAATGACTTTATTAAATTGAATTTTATATTAAGGAGTATGGTTGAAGGTCCAAAGAACACAACAATATGGAAGAGTGTAATTCACAAACACAGAGCAATAGTGAAAAACACGAGTGAGTAAGGAATGATGAAAGAGGGGGGAATAAAAAGAAATAAGGATAATATAATATATAGAAGCATATAGCGACAGAGCACGTAGCATTTGGATTTTAATATATTTTTCCAATTAAATTTGTCAGTAACTTTACAAAAGTATCCATTTTCACCGAGTTTCCAAATATGCTATCAGAGGAAGATGTGCTTGATGATTTCTATATGGGCACAAATGCAAACTGTAAAGGATAAAATGTTAAGCTAATAAAGCTAATAGAGGCTAATTCAAATCAATTGGCAATTTAAAAATCAAGCTCATCCATTACTATGAACAAATCATTCCAAGATTTTAGGGCAAAACCAAAATAGGAGTTTCAAAAGCTGATTCCAATCTTCTACTAATTTCCATGTCAATTCCCAAACGTAACTCAAGTCAAAAATTGCAAATCGGAAAAAAAAACCAATTGCCAAACATCTAATACAAATTAAATATGAGCATGTAATTTCTGCATCGATCGTATAAGAACCCCCTCTAAAATATTACATGGCCATCCTGAAGTTATGAGCAAAAGTTGTACTAGGAACAAAATGAAAATTATCAAAAACCAAAACCCTCTGATTCTCTATTGACCCAGATGAGAAGGAAACCTCCAAAGTAGATTTGAAGAGGAGGAATGTTGAAGAACAGAACATGAAAATCTTTCGTATAAAGAAGAACATGAAAATCCAGCTGTGCCTTTTTTAAAGGAAAAAAGATATCCAAAATTACCTTCGATTAAATATAAATATGTTATGAAAAATGAGAAGAACACAAGAGAGATCTAGGATGATAGAGATAAGCAAAATAAGAAAGAATTAAGCCTATTTGGGAAAGCGTTTCAAGCTTGAAACGCGTGGTAGAAGACAAGAACACATGATGACCATGATTTGGATCGTTTAGGAAGGCGGTTGATTCCACTAGGCTTCTCCTACTAATGTTGCTTTTGGAAGAAGCTCACGTTACCTTGCTTTTCTCTCTTACGGTGAGCACGACATCAAAATACAGGTAGGCCACACTCCTTCTTGTAGCTAATCCTTTATGCTCAAAGTAGGTGTTTGAAGCTCAAGGTAAGCTATCAATGTCTATAAAGTGTTCCCTGTTGGCGTCTAATATATCTTTGCCATAACTGAGATTATGAAGAGATGAAGGACTATGGAAGGGAAAAAATAATAATCTGTAGAAGCTTATAACTTAACCTCTGAGTGAAGATAGATGAAAGAAGCTCAAATCTTTGTTTATGGCTTTTTGCAACTAAACCTCTAAGTGAAGAAGCTGGTAGAAGAGAAGGATGATGGTAGTAGAAGCTTACCAATAGCAGTGAAAGTGAATGATACTATCGGTGAGGAAGAATATGAAGGAAAATTGTGTATTCTCTCTATGACCATAACTCTCTCTTCACAGCAACCTAAAGTTCCAATGCTCATCAACATCTATGTCTCTTATAGTGGTGATGGCAGAGTGGTTGAAGCTTGCCGGTAGCCTTGGTTGTCGATATTGTTGCTGGCGAGAGAGAAGTCAAAGGTGAAAGGATAGTGAAGAAGATTGAAACTCCCAGCTCTCCTCATCCACATGGTAACTCAATCCCTTATAAATGTCCAAATCTAACCAAAGCACAAGAACACTAGGTCGGGTCCATTGCAATCGGAAAAGGGACTAAACTGAAAGATTTGAAGTTTATTGAGAGATTAAATTGAAATCTTGAAACCTTTTGTGATTCCAACCATAATTTTTAAACCTTCTGGGCATTTTTCTAAAATTTTCTCTTGTTCCTTCCTTGATCAATTTTTATTTTCCAAAGATTCTAGGTTTTCTCTGTAATTTTAACCAAATTGATATAGAAATAAAATAAACCCAAAATATAAACCTTGTATTCCAAAAATTAAGGCAAGTCATAAAATATATGACATTTTCACCCTTTTTCAACCTTAATTTTATACAAATTTCTTTAATCATTTTTAATCACAAAAGAGATATTTTAAGCTCAATTATTATGACAAAAACCCCAAATAAAATATGAGAATAATAATAAAATAAGGATTTATCAAAGATCACCATTCACTAATGAGAGAATCGTAATTAGGTGTATCTATGTTATTAGATGGGTATTCCCAATTAAGGTTGTGGCCATGGAAGTTGTTTTTCCTAGCAAGAGTAATGTAGGAGTCAAATCTTGTAAGATATGCAGTATTTTACTGTTTTTTCAATAATAACTGAACTTTTTTTATTTTATCAATGTGTGTAGTATTCATTAAGATTAATATCATTTTTTGTTATTTTTCATCTAAACTGACTTTTCAAATAATAAACCAAATAGGTTTAAAGTTGAAAAAGAAGTCACTTCTTCCACCGCCAATCCAAACACAAATCACATTTATAATCTAACTTTTATCCTATCTTAAGTTAGTAAAATCAAATTGAAAAAAGTCATTTCTGCTACCGCTAACCCAAATAGGCCCTTAAAGGGTAAAGAGAGTGTTTCTTATTCTATTACTTATCACAAATGTGTGTACATGCCTCTATTTATAAAATATTGAAGACCAACCCTATAAGTTACAACCATGGTTCAAAAAACCAGATTAAACCAGCTAGTTCAACTAGTTGAACCGGTAATTGGTCAGTGGTCCAATCCAATGCATAGATTAACCTATAAACTGGTTTAAACCAGTAAAAACTGGTGGTTGGACCGGTCACATTTTCAATTTGTTTTATGAAATACATTTTTTTATTCTTCTAACTATTATCTCACACTATTTTTTAGAGGAAAATTAAAGTTTGAAGACCAAGATAAAGAGAAAAGTAAATAAAGATAGAACAAATCTAAAAAAAATATTTTTAGGGATATAATAATTATAGAAAATGAGATATCATTACATAAGTATAGGCATTATAACTAATCCTAATAGATTTTAAGCTTTTTTTTTCTAAAGATCTTCATTTTTATCTATAGAAGTTTATATATATATATATATATATTGCCACTAATAAATTGTAATATTTTCATATGACAGATCTGTCCACCGGCTAGAGCTCGATTGACCCATTAACCCTTGAACCTGTACCGTGACCAGTTCATTGTTCGATATGGTTTTTTGTTCCTTGGTTACAACACATAAAGAGAATAATAAAGCAATATAATTATACCAATAGATGTTACAAAGATTAAATGTTAGAAAATCTTCAATTTAGGGGTTACCAACTATGGTTCCATTCAATATGGATAGGAGATAAAGAGTCTTGTTCTTAGATGTTATGGACATCCATATTGTAACATCCCAAATTTTGAGACTAGAGGCTTAAAAATAAGCCTAAATCAAGTGGATTGCTAAGCCCTAGTTTAGCGAGTGTCCTAAAAAGGGCATAATTTTATTCCCCATAATGCCAATAAAGAAGTGACAAAATAAGGCAATTAGAGGTCACACACAACATAATTATATTGTAACACAAATTGTAACAATTTGAGATTTGCTGTCAATGTGATTAAAAGTGGTAGTCTGATTATGTGACATTTTTAAATATTCAAATGATGTTCAATGCCTATGAAAATTTCCAAAATGAATGTAGACTTATCAAGCTTTAATTTGATAGGTTATATAAGTCATTTGAAACTATACACAAGAAGTTATGTATTTTTGAAATTAGCCAGTAAAATTGGAGATTTTCATTTGGCTAAAGCCTATATTTTCATTGAAAATAGACTTAATAAGGATCATATAGCCTTTAGAACCACACTAATTAGACATTTATACAATTAGATATGAATTTTCAAAATTTAATGAAAATTTTGCCCCGTTTTTCAACAAGTGCGAAAATGGAAATAAATGTAAGGGAAAATGGTCATTTGACTAATAAAGTAAAAAGTCACTTATTTTCCCCTTTAATTGGGATCAATTTCAGCTGAATAATAGAGCAAGGAAGGGAAATTAATACTTAGCCTATACTTAATCAAAGAGGAAAGGATTATAGCCAAGTATTTTATGCACATGTGAGTTGGCATTAAACAATAAAATTTCTAAAGCAAAAAGAGATATTTGAAGAATTTATCATTCATTTCCTTCTTCATTCATTTTGGCTGAAGCAACAACAGTGGGGAGAGAGAGAGAGCTCATATGAAAATAGAAAGGCAAAAAGAAGAACAAAGATCAAGAGGCAAACACCGTAAGTTCTAGGTGATTTTCTACTTGTTCTTGCCTTCTTCATGGTAACTCTCTCATATCTCTTCTCTATCCAGAAATACATGTTTAGCAAGCAAAATCAAGAGGGAAGAGAGAGAGAAAAATGGCACCTAGAGAGAGAAAGTGAGAGAATCAAGAGGTAAGTTCAAAAATCCTAACCCTCCTACTATATGTTGTATTATTGGTGGTTGTTGTTGATTTGTCGTCGTTTTGGCTTGATTTTCATGAGTGGGATGCTTAAACCTTAAGGAATTATACTACTCAAATTTCCATAAATCATGTTTAATAAGTGTTTAAATGGCTAAACATGTGATTAGGAGTAAAAAGGAAGGAATTTAAAGGGTTAAATCAAGAAAACACATTTTCCCTTCCTCTTTGGTATGTTTCAGCCAGACCATAGATGATGGGAAGGAGTAGGAATTTCATCAATTTGATGGTTCCATTGAGTTTATAAGGGAAAATTGTATAAGGTACATGTAGAGTGTAGAGTATAAAGGCCCAAAAATATGAAATGACACAATTACCTTTACAACCCTAAGTTAGGGGCTGTCAAGGGTAAATCTATAATTTGGTCTGGAATTTAACCAATATAAGGTCAGAAAGGGATTCTACATACAAAATGATGTAGGATTAGCCCGGGCCACAATTTTGGGTAAAGTACAATTTGACCGGGTATAAAGGGGCATAGACTGGGTCCCCAATGGTATTTTGGTTGTTTAGCATTTTTGAGTCAAGAAAACCAATACAATGAGTTTAGAATGAGTTATGAATAAATAATAACTCATTTATCCTAAATTTGAAATTTTAGGATATACCGAAAGTCCGAGACGGAGATGCAGCTAGACCGAGGTATGGAAATGACACGTTTCAAGTGATAGCACTTTCTTTCATGCACTATGTGATTATTGTGTATGCCATCTTCTGTAATTTAAGCATAGTATATTGGACATGCCTATTAGCCTAGTTATGGTATGAGACCCAATAGGGGTACAATGTTAAGCCGGGGTTGCAAATAGTTGTTTGGCCTTAGACAATGTGCAACAACATTCTATCATAATCCACAACATGGTGCATGACATGTTTATATTCATATCATATATGCTAGATTTCTTGTTACTACTAAGATTCTTCAAATCTCACCCTTTCTATAAATGTATCAAGTTTCTAGTAGAAGGCAGAGGCTCAAAGGGTAGAATCATAAATTTCTGGCAACTAAAAGTTATGACCTGGTACAAGAGAAGAAGCAATTGGTTATCTGAAGACCTTTTATTTATTTTAAGGTTTGTAATTGTTGTGTACACCTCCTATGGGGAATTCCTGTATATAAACAAGCATTGTATCAATAATATCAGTATGTTTCTGCTATTTATGTATGCCTTATGAACGATATGCTTATTACTCTGCAAATATTGAAATGTTAAATGGGTATTGACACATACAATCATAATATTAATAACATTCTCCCTTAGATGTCCATAAGCAAATATTGTGCCTCATTAAAACCTTACTAGGAAAACCCATTGGGATAAAAATATAGTGAAAAAAAAGAGTACACAATGATATATACTCTCCCTAATATGGTGATAATATCAAGTTAAATTCTCCAAAGTACAATATTATTTTTACTTCCCCTGATGACAACATCATTTTTATTCCACTTGACGACAACCTTACCTTTTTTCATTTTATTTCAATAGTGTTTTGATTCCTCACGTTGATTATCTCCAACATCATTTCAAACATATCTTCCAACTATATCTAAAAAATCACTAAGATATATCTTGCACCTACATGATCAATTTGTTGTGAAGAAAATAATCTCAAGAAACTATTGCATAGAGTCATCACTATAAATCTCAATTTCATTGTCCACTTGCATACATGCATGAACTTAGTCATAACATAAAATATCAATAAGATATGTAAATATTATGAGAGAATAAATATATATGGGATCTCTAGTTAAATTCAATATATTTTTATAGGAAAAATCATTATTGCAAAATTCATGATTTTTAAATCATTAAAGTATTCAATAACTCTAAAGTACAAAATTATTCATTTCTAATATATTTTTTAGTAGATCATGTTGGAAATTATACCCTAGGGGCCAATCATTGTAATTTGAACATTGCTATTCAATGAATTTCTCCATTTAGTTGTCATATTATTCGCATGTTCACTGTGATAACTATATCTTTGGATAAATCATAATGATTGTCTTAAATGTCCCTGGGCGATCATCTATGTAGGAACAAAGATGAAATAAGACCAGTATGACTTTGATAAGGTATGGAGATACAAATCAAACTCTTAGGCACTTGTAGGAGTATAAAGTATTGGACCGACCCGCCATAAGAAAGCTGTATGAATCAAATCATAAGCTTATCTCACGTATAACCATGTCACTATGCCCTTTGACCTAAGATCATCTTGGATTCCTACATGAGAGTCGCTGAGCTTTGACCTAGTCAAAAGTCACCTTTAACCGGGTAATGATAAAGGATACAATTGAGCTTGGTGGTTTTCATGCAGATGAATGTGAATGGTTAAGATGTAATTTGTCCCTCACATTAGTAGAGAGATATTATTGGGCCTCTCGATGAGTGAGTTTGAGAAATGTATGGCTATACTATAATGGAAAGGAGTTTCAATTTCTATAGTAGATTACTCATGGATCGAGAAAGTAATAGTCAAGAATAGAAGGATGACATACTCCATACCTCATCCTTGACTGAAATATTGTGTGACAGAAGGGATGTGATATGGTTGTTTGACAGGTTGTATCGGTTTATCAATCCTCATATAAATTGGGTAGTCATAATATTTTGCTAGAGGCTGCACTTGTGGGTTAATATAGTCATTAGCCCACTGCCAAATCACATGGTGTAATACCCCATTTTCACCAACCCTCTTTATGTGTATATTTGGAATATATTTAGTGGGATGAAGTGGTGAAATATGGCGTATGAATTTATGTGAATTTATGGAAAATATGCCAATCGCCGGTTACTCGTAATTTGGACAAATAAGGATATAAGAAGGCAATAAATGCACCGATAAAAGCCTATTATTGTAACCAAAATTTGAGAAATTAAGTGATGAGAATAATGGCCTCATTTAAGTGATAAAATGTAGTTAAGTTTAAGAAATGGGTTAAAACTGATTTATTTCGGTAAATCACAAAACGTAAGGGCAAAACAATAATTTTGCTGAAAAGTGGGAAATAATTATTTTTCCCTCATATTCCCAATCATATAAGTTAAATGGGAATTAAAAAGAGTAAAATGACTACTTGATCATAAATAAACCAATTTTGGTGAATGATGGACAAGAATGGTCAAATAGTCAAAAAGTCAATGACTTGGTCAACAAGTTACGAGTTGGCACAATGAGATAATTAGAGAACCAATATTTCCCTATAATTCTCATGTGATTTCTGGAAGATATGAAGCATAAAAGGGAAATGAGGATTTAATTGAGGAATAATGCAATTTCGGACTAACTATTACATGCCACATGTGCAACTTAATTAACCATTGCATTATATTTTTAATCTTTATTCCATCAGCTCTCATTCCCAACTGAAACTAAATTAAAAAGAGTGAGGAAGAGCTATAGAACCAGAGCTGCAGTAAAAGAGAGAAGAGAAGCTAGGTTTCAACTAAGATCAAGGTAAGAGACTTGTATCTTGTGTCTAAAGGTTCATAATCTCTCCATGATCTCTTATCCTCACCTCTCTACCCGTGGATACCTTGTTGAGCAGTTGAATCAAGAGTTAGAGAGAGAGAGACAATGGTCCGCTACAGTGAAACTGCTACAGTGCACAGTGAACAGTATCCGCATGAACAGTGCACAGTGAATAGTACACATGAATAGTACTTTCCCTTAAATGCCTTCTTTAATTCTTTTTAATCCGGTACTATCCATGGCTGCAAGAAAATCATTATTTATTTATAAATTACACCCAAATTGATTACATTTAGCTCAAATATAGTCCACAAAATCATCATATAAGGGAAAATGGATATGCAAATATTTTACTTATCAAATTCCCCCACACTTAGCTCTTGGACGTCCTCGGACAAGAAAGAGTAACTAATAAGTGCTTCCAACAAAATCAGAAGTGACAAGTCATAAATAAGGACACAATTAAAGAATAAAGAGATCATAGTATTCTTGAATCAATAAAAGTATAAACTGGTAACTTCATTTGAAAATAAATGAACTGAATTCATAATTGTCGCTCATTCTCTCAATCTCTCAAGTGTTTTAGGGTAAGTGTTTCGCTCAAATTCACCTGAAAAAATTGCACTACCATAAGCTTGCCAAAAATCTCAATCTTTACTACCTAATTCACATGCATAATTCAAATCAAAAGGACTTATTAAAGGTTGTAATGGGGTTAAGGTAAAAGGAATGTAAAAAGTGATATGAATGGCTATTTTTACTAAGTAAATAGAACAATTGAAACATGGGTCATCTTATGAATAAACCTGGCCTATTTCATCCCAACAACCCATAATTTACATTTCTTTTTCTTTTTCTTTTTCTTTTTCTTTTTTCTTCTTCTTTTTTTTCTCTTTTTTTTAACAACTTCTGCACTTTTGTGGTTGATGATATATAGACCCCCACACTTGTTAAAAGCCCATTTCAAAAAAATTTCAAATGCTCTGTTAATCTTTTGAATTCAGTGAAAGCACTTGATAAATCATTAAAACACATATTAATGGGTTGAGAAAAAAGAAATAATCAATTAGGCTCAAAGGGGCTTATCAATGGTATAATTGCAAGGTTGGCTATTTGGCTCTGGCTAAACAAAATGAATGCCTTTATCATTTTTGAATGTGCATGTGACATGTAATTTCAACTAGATTTAAAGCAAGTTCTAGAGTGACAACTTAATAGGTGAATATCACACACAGGAAATATAATCACTATTGATCATATATGCTCAAAAGCTCACGGTTAGGGACTTTCAAATTCAGCTCATTCAATCTCAAAATTCATCACCAAATTCAACAATCAGCTATTCAATCATGCTATAAAATCTCTAAACTCAATTGATCCATGTTTCAAACTTATATACTTCTTAAAATCATTGAAAAGCACTTAAATAAAATATTTTTTTATTAGGTCGGACCTCCTTTTTTTTTAAAGATGAAATAACAAAAAAAATACAACTAATAAGATGCGTCTCAAGAGTTAAGAATAACTCTTTACTCTGCCATCTATGCATACCCCATGCATCTAATGGTTTTACTAACTAACTATCTAATGGAGAAATTATGCTCTCTGTTTTTTTTTAATAATCCTCCCCCAACCTAAATCAAACATTTTCCTCAATGTCTTCTAAAGATTAAAGAAAGGTTTTTTTTAATTGAACAACCTAAACACACAATAAATTAAACCAAAATGCTGAGAGTAAAACCATAAGATAAAAGAAAGTTACAACCGGAGAGTGGTATCTGGATTCTGCTTCTGACTGCTATCTGAAGATTGCCCACCTTTTTCTTTTACTAATAGATCTGGTTGGGTTTATAGGTTTGCAGTTTATCTAGTAGTTGATCAGCAGTTGGTGCAGAAATGATGGATTGACGAGTCGCTTGGGGTATGAATCCTGTTTCCACAGCATGATCAAGAAAAGACAACAGATTATCATAAAAACCATTAACATTTAACAATCCTAATGGTTTTTTATGAAAGTTTAGTTTAGCCCAATATGCAATGCTAGAGATCCCATCCAACGTTTCAAAACCACCGGGTAGAGCGATAAAAGCATCAGCACGGTAAAACATACGTCACATTCGTTCAGGCAGGATTGAAACCTCTAACTCTTGGCCTAAGAAGAAGAATTGATGTTCTAACTCCTTTATCCTTACACACAAACCCGTGCTACCATTAATGATTGCAGGAATAGCCATACTTAACTTCAGGCCCTCGAGACCTCTCCCGTAGACAAAGTTGATTTTCCTAGCGGCTAGTGCACGTCCCAGTTCCTGTGCTGCAGGTATAAAATCTCCATCCTTTCCTGAGTCATTTTCACCAAAAATGCATATAGATTTAAAATTGCATTTTAGAGTAATACCACTCCTATCTTTTTCTCTCTCAAACATTTTGTGTTTTTTTACAAATGGAAGATTACATATTTATATTATAAAAACAGCGACAACAAAATCATGCAAATCACACATTTTTCAAAAAAATTTGAAAAACATTTCTGACACGAATGACCAATGGGCCACTGTGCCAAGAAATTAAGTAAAGTGAGTAAAGAAAGTCAAAAGTTATTGAAAAAGATAAGACAGATTGACAAAAGTAAGATTATGTACAGTAGTTGTGATTGTGGCTCACATCTTCCTCTGGTTTTACGTCCAGTAACGGCTTAAACGCTTTCTATGAATCGAGGATTTGCTTCCCATCCAGTTTTCTTATAAACTGGCAAACAGGGTCTTTTAACGTCAGATTCCCAAGACGGCAGCGCTCTTTTTCTTTGTTGAATGTCTAATAAATCAAGAAGAACATGATGAACATCACCATTAGGATGCATCTCAAGAGTCTGAATGATATCATCCAATGACTCCTTACTCAGTCCATCCTTTATAAATTGGATTTTATCTTCTCGATTTATAGAAACCATATCTTTGCTCCTACAGCGATGATCACAATTCCACCTTGCACATTTAGGACAAACCTTCATTCTTTTAGCTCTTCTCTTTTTGGAGTAAGAGCTTCTTCCCATACCTGGCATATGTTTAATAAATGAATCATGAATCTCACCTATTAAACGTACCTTAGCTTCAATGATCCAGCGGACATCCTCAGGAAGGCCCAAACGCTTGAATGTCTTCATTCTTTCAAGTCGACAGCTTTAGATCTTCTTAAGCACATCTTTGGGAAGAGTAGGGAACCTATTCTTAAGCTTTACAATAATTTCCTCCATGATGAGACTAAAATTTAAAGATGCAGTTTTGTGTGCTTCAATAAGTAAGAAAGAAAAAAATGAAAGATTAAGGAAAAGAAGTTTTGGGTTGCCTCCCAAATAGCCGCCCTTCTTTAACGTCTTTAGCTAGACAAAGACCAAACCAATAATTTTTTTTATTTTTTTATTTTTTTATTTTTTATTTTTTAAAAAGAAAAATTAAGACTTACCTGTTGTTTCCTCCAAAGTGATGACAATTTTCAAGGTGTTGAGTGCACCATCATTATATTCTTTCAGCCTTTGCTCATTTACTTTGAATTTTCGATCACCATCTTGAATCTCCATTGCTCCATATGGCCATGTTTGAACCACAGTAAAAGGTCCTGACCACCTTGATCTCAACTTTCTTGGAAAGAGCTTTAGCCTTGAGTTATACAACAACACTTTTTGTCTCGTCGTGAACTCTCTCCTCAAAATTCTTTTATCCTGCCACATTTTTGTCTTCTCCTTGTATAACTTTGCATTCTTATGAGCTTGTTGTCTGGATTTTTCAAGCTCATTGAGTTGGAGAAGTCTCTTCTTACCAGCTGCCTTTAAGTCAGAATTTAAGGCTTTTATTGCCCAATATTCTTTGTGCACTTTAGGATTAGTTGATTTTGAAACATCTACTATTCCTATTGCGAGTGGTTGATTCATGCAGCTTTTATTCACCACGTCTTTTGTGCATCTAGTTAATGTATCTACTCTGTAACAGGTGTCACCTTCATTTGGACATGACCAAGCCTTAAAAATGTTAAAAGATACTTGGTCATCTTGAGCTCGTAAAGTCAACTTTCCTTGTTGCACATCTATTAAAGTTCTCCCAGTTGCTAAGAATGGCCTCCCAAGAATGATAGGAATCTCTTGGTCTTCTTCCATGTCGAGAATGATGAAATCAGCTGGAAATATGAGTTTGTCTACCTTCACCAAAACATCTTCTAAGATACCCCTTGGATGTTTAATTGATCGATCAGCAAGAAGTAGTGAAACTGTGGTAGGCTTCACCTCTCCAAGACCAAGTTTTCTGTAGACAGATAAGGGCATGAGATTCACACTTGCTCCCAGGTCACAAAGTGCTCTTTCAAAGTTACATTGACCTATGGTGCAAGGTATGCAAAAGCTTCCGGATCTTTCAGCTTTGGTGGTAGTTTCTTTTGCAGAATGACACTGTACTCCTCAGTAAGTGCAACTGTCTTAAATTCCTCCAGCTTACGCTTATTTGAGAGAATGTCCTTCATGAATTTTGCATAACTGGGCATTTGGGCAAGAGCATCTGCAAAAGGGATGTTGATATGTAACTTTTTGAAAACCTCTAGAAACTTTTTAAACTGCTTGTCTAGCTTTGCCTTCACAAGTCTCTGAGGGTATGGAACTGGTAGTACATATGGAGGAGGGTTATCTGGAAAGCTAATTCTTCCTGGTACCACATCATCTTCTTGAGGTTTCTGTGCTTCCTCCTTCTTTTCTGGTTCACTTTCTTTCTTTTCTCTGTCATTCTTATGTAGAATTACAAGATCTTTCAATTCTTTCCCACTCCTTAACGAAATAGCCTTTACATGCTCTCTTGGGTTTTTCTCAGTGTCACTTGGAAGAGTACCTGGTTGTTTGGAATTCAGCATATTTACAATTTGGCCCATTTAGATCTCCAAGTTCTTTATTGAGGCTTCGTGGCTTCTGAGTGTTGTATCAGTCCTAGCCATGAATTGAGATGTATTCATGGTTAGTTGAGCCAGTGCATCTTCCACATTCACTTTTTACTGTGATGGATTTGGTGGTTGAAGAGCTTGTTGCTGGTAGTTCCCTTGCGGTTTGAACACATTTTGATTATTCCTCCAGCCAAAGTTTGAATGATTCTGCCAACCTGGATTATAAGTGTTTGAGAATGGGTCATTTCTTTGATTTCCGATATAATGAGCTTGCTCCGACTGAGAAGGTATAGATGACTGTCCATCTTGAATTTGTGTACTCATATGAGGTCCTCCATATCGGTCACAGGTTTCATGAGAAGTACTGATTGCATTTGCTTGACTAGTCAATGAGCTCACTTGCTTGGATATAGATACAACTTGAGAAGATAAAGTTGTAAGGATATCCAGCTCGTGTACTCCAAGTACCTTCTTTGAATTATGACATTCAGAAGGCCATTGATATGTATTTGCTGCCATCTCCTCAAGTAAATTGTAGGCATCATCTAGATTTTTTCCCATTAAAGATCCTCCAGCTGCAGCATCTACAAGAATTCTGGTGGTATGTGTCATCCCATTGTAGAATGTTTGCAGTGTCCACTAATCTGGTAACCCATGATGAGGACATCTCCTTAGCAACTCCTTGTATCTTTCCCAGGCTTTATAAAGGCTTTCTAGTTCATGCTGGGAAAATGAGGTAATTTCATTCCTCAATTTTACAGTTTTTCCTGACGGAAAGTATTTTGCCAAAAATTTCTGTGCCAAGGCATCTCATGTAGTTATCCTTCCCACTGGTAGAGAATGTAACCAGCTCTTAGCCTTATCCCTGAGTGAGAAAGGGAAAATTCTAAGTCTAATGGCATCATCAGTAACACCATTATGCTTGAATGTGTCACATATTTCTAGGAAGCTGGCTATATGTGTGTTGGGATCTTCTGTTGATAAACCACCAAACTGATTGGCTTGCACCATCTGGATAATTGCAGGCTTGATTTCAAAATTGTTGGCTGCTACTGGTGGTTTTCTGATTCCAGAAGTTGTCTCCATGACTGTTGGTGTTGCATAATCACGAAGTGTTTTGGTATCTATTGCTTCTCCTTCCGGATTTGCCATTGAATTAATTGAAGTAGACTGCTTTTGAACTCTCCGATTTCTTCGACAAGTTCTCTCGATCTCAGAATCACAAGGTTGTAATTCAGTCTTCTTCGATCTGGTCATATACTAAGCAAGAACCTAAAAAGAAACAAAAGACACAAAAAAATGTAATATGAAGACCAAATTAGTATTAAAATTACTTGGTATTGATATTAATGACGATCCCCGGCAACGGCGCCAAAAACTTGTTACGAGTGTAGGATGGTGTATTTAGAAGTGCAAGTGTACACTGTCGTAATCAAGTAATATAAAAGTGAGTAGAGTATCGTTCCCACGAGGATTGATCACTAAGTACCAAAATTGGTAATTTTAATTCTATTTAGTCGGTTGATTAGTTATGATTGAGATTGCAAGATAGAAATGATGAAATATGAATACAAGTGATATAAAGACAAATATGAGTAAAAGCCCTAGGGATTAGATTTCACTTAATAAATTCCGGATTGAATCACTTATCTATTCTAGTCCAATTTATTCCACATGATTGATAGTCGAGTTTCCCTATTTTAATTACTAGCCTCTTCCAAGGTCAAGTAATTCTATAATTAATTGCTAACCCAATATATTCCTATATGAATTTAAGCAATCAATCATGCATTAAGATTTAGGGAACTCAATTAAGACTACACAACCCATATGAATATATTCCTATTTCATATGCAAGTTATGGTTTTAATTATAGGATCCACACACATGTATCTCCTTCCGGTCTCAACATGTATATTAAAATCATCTAAAAGGTGGCCAATCAATTGTAAGCATTAAGAGCAATAATTAAAACTCAATCATGAGGGAAAAATTAAAACTAGATTTAATAAGTTAAGATTCAATCCGTCATTAGTAAGCTACGTCATCACCCTAGGAAAAGGAAAATTTAGCTCATGATAAAATTAAAAACAAAACCAAAATATATTACAAACATCATAAATATTGCATAAAAATTAATTACAAAAACATAAAAATACAACTACAAGATGCATGAAAATGGAAAATCTAGCCTACCATATAGGAGGTAAAACCATCCATGTAGATGGCAACCTATACCATCCATAAAGGAGGACTACCTAGGCCTTCCACATAGGAGGTAAAACCATCCATGTAGGAGGCATGCAAGAAGTAAAAAAATGCAAGAAATAAATTCTAAAAATAACAACTCTCTCTCTAAAATAAAAACCCTCTCTCTCTCTCTTCCTTCCTCCACATTTTAGGGTGCCAAGAAACTCTATTTATAGGCTTCATTTTTGGACTGCTACAGTGATTTGCTACAGTGAACCGACCACACTGTCCGCTACAGTAACCCGCACTGAACCGCCCTACTTCCACACACCGTCCGCTACAGTAACCACAATGGTCCGCTACAGTGAAACTGCTACAGTGCACAGTGAACAGTATCCACATGAACAGTGCACAGTGAATAGTACCACGTGAATAGTACTTTCCCTTAAATGCCTTCTTTAATTCTTTTTAATCCGGTACTATCTATGGCTGCAAGAAAATCATTATTTATTTATTAATTACACCCAAATTAATTACATTCAGCTCAAATATAGTCACAAAATCATCATATAAGGGAAAATGAATATGCAAATATTTTACTTATCAGTCTCTAAATCAAGTCTAATAAAGGTCTAACTAGTTAATATATTGGTTATAAGTAGAAAGGAGGTCATTAGGCTAAAGAAAATGAGAATCTGACACAACTTTTCTAAGAATTTATTTTCCCTTTCCTGTGTTGGACATGGCAAATAAATAGGAATTTGATAATTCTGATGCTTCCATTGGATTCAGAAGGCCAAATGGTGTAGGGTTTATGTTGACCCCGAAGTAAGAAAAGAATTAGAGAGTGAAATGACAAAATTACCCCTTATAAGCCTTATTTAAGGGCTGTCAAGGGTATTTTCATCATTTGGGTTTGATTTTGGCCAATTCAAGGTTGGAAATGGATTCTACACGTGAAAATGTGTAGGAATGGCCTAAATCATGATTTTGAGCGAAATACTTATAATTAGGACCTAAGGGGTATTTTGGTAATTTGGCACCATTAGGCTAAATTTACCAATGTTATAAGTTTGGAAGGATGCATAGAAGAGTAATAACTCATTGATGGTGTACTTAAAGGTTTCAGGACTTGACAATCGATCTGGCCTCAATAGTTGCCCGAGCTTGAATTAAGTCGGAGAAAGTTACGTAGAGGAGCAACCAGGTAGTAACGTGTCTTCATATAATGTAGCATGCATCATGAATTGTGTGATAGTGGCATAAATGATGAACATGTGTAGATTATGCAGGGTGATCACCTGGGGCCTATCTTTGCACGGGTTGACACTCAGGCGATAGTATTTATTTGCACGAGCAGTGCTTGGGGCCTATCTTTGCATGGGTACCACTCGGGGCCAAGTATCTTGCCTAGCGCTAGCATGGTTAGTAAATTGTATAAAAAGTACTAAATGATGTTATGATGATTTGATTGAAGATTATGTATAAAGCATGCTTTGTGTGTTATTTTATATGTATGGCTTACGTTACTAGTGAGATTCCTTAGAATCTCACCCTTTTTCCAAAAACAAATCTCCTGTACATGAAGCGAGCTCGTGGGGCAAAAAGAAGGTAAATGACAAAGAGCCGAGACCAAGCGGCGGAGGAGCTTAGCTTAGGTTATCAAATTCCTGTTATGTATTTTAAGACTTTTATGAGTTTTTGGATTGTATATGAAGAGAAGATGAAGTGGATAGTATATATGTTGTAAAGTAAAACTAATAAAATTGTGCACGTATGTGAATATAAGGCAAAGGTATTGTATGAAGTTTCTAGCATTTTTCGCACTCTGTTGTTTGGTATTCGGTGAGTATTAGCTAATTTGTACTATACCGTAGTGTCGGGAAATAAGGTATCACACTTTTTAGTATTAGAGCAATAGTTCTGGCAACGAGGGTTATTGTTAGAGTCATAGAACATAGATTTTGGCAACAAGTTGACCACTGTTAGAAATCCTCTGCTTGGATTGAGAGATTTGCATAATACATAAGTGTTAAGGTGATTTAGAACATGGGTATATGATGTGTTAAAGGAGTGTAGGAAGTATGGAGTTGGTTTAGTAGTTGTGAGGAAGTTTTGGAAGATTTGGAAGTTGTTTTATAAAGGAAAACGGCTGGTGAACTCGAGTTTAACAGGCTGAACTCGAGTGTACTGCGACCCAGAACTTGAGTTTGTGATTGTAGACTTGAGTGCATGGGGAATTTTCCCACAAGATCAAGTATTTCAGATAAGAACTCACAAGAGTTTAAAGGTAAACTCGAGTGTGACGGACTTGAGAACTCGAGTGCTACGTGAAGGACTCAAGTGCATGATGATTTAAGCTGGGCGTTAATCTTTCGGGTTGAAACTTCCAAGCCAGAACTCGTGTGACTCGAGTGCAGTGGAGGCTAAGAACTCGAGTGTGGATTACAAAACTCGAGTTCAAGTCTTTCATTTTCACTCTCAAGGTTCTCGGGTAGGAACTCTCACGGCTGAACTCGTTGGACTCGAGCGTGATATTCCAATAGAACTTGAGTGATGATTTCTTAACTCGAGTAGAACACTTGTCATTGAAGTTTAGGAGATTCTCTGGAACAAACTTCTTCTCTCACACTCTCAAGACTCGGGGTACTGGAGAACTCGAGTGCTAAGATCAAACTCAAGTGCAGGCTCTCTGACGTGCTTGAATAAGGTAAAATTCAACGAGAAACACTGGCTGAACTCGAGTAAATCTTGGAGAACTCGAGTGAAGAGGCAAAACTCGAGTGCATATGGATAGACTCGAGTTCTACAATAATGATAAGAAAAATGAAGTGTGTCATGTGCAATGTTTCTTTAAGGGTTTTGATACATTGTACCTTATACATTTTGACTGTTTTCTTGTAAAGTAGCTCATCCCTATTTGATTATCATTGCAATATGGATTATGGCACAATGGTATATAAAAAAGCAGGAATGTCAAGAGTAAGACGAACATCTCGTAAGAGCATGCTATCTCCTATGATTATCAAGAAGAGAGATGAGTCAAATAGTGAAAGGCAGAGAAGCAGGTCACCTTCACCTCCTTTTGTCAATCAAGTTCCACCTGAGGAGTGGATCCCAAAAAGTAGAACTTATGTAATCCTCAACAGAGATGGACGTGAACCAAGGATGGCGCGTATACATAGAAAGAGTGTCAAGTGGCCAATATACTTTAGTCCTATTGCTAAAGATGAAGCCACAGTAGTGGACAAGGATAATGTAGATCCAAAGGATAGTGTGCAACATCCAAACTCAGCTGTGGAGTCTGATGCCCCAGTGGAAAAGTTGGCCTTTGATCCATATCCGAATGACGAGTTATGGGAGCAATTGAAGGACCTATATATGACAGCTTTTATGAAATTCTTCACTCCCATAATGTAGTATACATCATTTTTGGAGTCAGTGCAAAAGATGTATGAGCAGAGAGAGCAGTTACAGCTAATGATGGACGATGACGTTTGGATCCAAACCACATTGGCCTATCTTCCTGATTTCACTTCTTGGATCAAGAAGAAAAATGAAGTTGTAATTATGGGTCCCTTTGAGTTTTTACGTTTATTAAGCATATGATTATGTATGTGGTGTTTAATATGCATAAGGAATAGAAGGATAGCAATATGCTTAATATGGTAACATAGGCTTGTTTTGAGTGTAAATATTAAGCCGCTTGTTATACATATGACTAAGTATGTTGAAGAACATGTTTCCTTTTGGTATAAATATCTAGTTGCTTGAGTATATGTGATTGATGTATATTGGTATATGACTTTGGAATGTTGTATGTATATATAAGTATTGATATGATGATTGACATGGTATTCCTTTTGATAGTGAAAAGGAACAATAGGACGAGGTAGACCAAAGAAGAATGTGCCTCAAAATTCTGAACCTGGAAATAATCCAGAACCGAATCTGATGCAACAAGTTTTCACGATGCTGGCTCAACAGCAGACTATGATCCAGGACTTACAGGGAGAAGTTGAGAGCTAAGGGAAAGACGATATACAGATGAGGCACCCCCTGCAAGAAATCAACTCGGAAGGGAATCCCCCTGGAGGAAATCATTCTGAAGAGAATACAGATGAGAAGCATCCTCTAGTGACAAGCCATCGCAGTCATATTAAGCGAGCATGGATATTTTTGTTGTTCAAGAACCAGATGAGAATGTTGTCCAATACTAGATGCCAAGGTTTATCAAGTACCAGCCTGAGGCATACCAGAGTAGGTTTAACCACAAGCTGTGGAAAATTGGATAAATCCTTTGGAAAAGATCTTTGAAGTACTCGGATGCCAGACAGAGATGAAAGCCAAGATGGCAATCTATAAGTTAGTAGGCGATGTTGATGATTGGTGGAAGAACATAGCGTTGCTATTACATGCTCGGAATATCCCTCTAATGTGGGAACTATTTTAAGAAAATTTTTATGAGAAGTATTTTTCGAGATCAGTCAGGATTGAAAAAGAGAAAGAATTTATGGCAATACATCAAAGTGATAACAAGACCTTTGATTCGTACTTGTCTCGGTTCATCCGATTGTCTCATTACTCCTCCTACTTAAATCTTAAAATTGATGAAAAGTGAAGCTCAAATATGCTTATTAGAGGATTAAAGCCTGAGATGGAAGAGAAGTTGGTTTCCCAACAATTAAAAAAGTTTAACAAGGCTGTGGAAGCATGCCGAATTACAAAAGGGAATTTGAAAAGGGTTTAAGTCAACAAGAGTATGAGCCAGAAAGGTGGATCCAGTCATAAAGAGACCTCACGAAAATGGAGAGGACAAGGTTTTCCATAAAAAGGAGGCAAAAAAAGGCCCTTTTGGTCTGGAAACCGTAGTGGTCAAAAACTCTCAATGTAACATATGTGTGCTCGATATGGTAAATCTCATCCGGGACAATGGTGCAATGTTTCTACAAGCCAAGTGATTTGTTATACCTGCTAGAAGCCGGGCCATTTGGTAATGAATTGTCCTTAACGAGCCTTACAATGATCTGTCGAGCCTAGATAGTAAAGTCAGGGACAAGTGTTTGCCCTGACTCGAGAAGAAGTAAAAGGGTCTCCGGAGCTAGTTTAAGGTAAAGTCATTCTTAACGGTAGTGTATTGCAAGTATTATATGATTCAGGTGCTAGTCATTCTTTTATTGCCTATGACTGTGTTAAGCTCCTAGGAATGCATATGCATCAACTACCATTTGATTTAATTGTATATACACTGATGGGTGTTAAAACCTTGACTACTGATATTTGCTTGAATTGTGTTATAAATGTCGAAGGACATGAGTCTATAGTAGACTTGGTCTGTTTGCCACTCCAAAGACTTAAAGTTATACTAGGTTTCGATTGACTTATAGCAAATAATGTGCTGGTAGATTGTGGAAATAAGAGTATTATATATCCTACTCCATGAGATTTTAGCCACAGAGATGTCAGCTTGAATTTCCTCTCATTGGAAAAAGCTACAGAGTTCCTGAAAAGAGGATGTCAGGGGTATGTCGTGTTCTTTTCTGTGCAAGTGAATACGAAATTAACGCTGAAGGACATTCCCATTGTAGAAGAATTTCTTGAGGTGTTTCTAGATGACCTACGTGGTATACCTCTGGAAAGAGAAGTGAAATTTGCAATCGAGATTATGCCTGGAGCCGGATCTATATTGAAGGCCCTATACCGAATGGCTCCAAATGAGATGGCTGAATTAAAGAAGAAAATTGAGGAATTTCTTGAGAAAGGGTTTATACGACCCAATGTGTCACCGTGGGGAGCTCTAGTGTTATTTGTCAAGAAGAAAGATGGAACCCTGCAATTTTGTATTGATTACAGGGAATTGAATAAAGTAACAGTTAAGAAGTACCCACTTCCCCGGATTGATAACCTTCTAGATCAACTGTCTGGAGCAAGTGTATTCTCGAAAATTGATTTAAGGTCAGGGTATCATCAGCTACGAGTAATGGTAGAGGACATACCGAAGACTGCTTTTTGTACTTGGAATAGACACTATGAGTTTTTAGTGATGCCTTTTAGAGTTACTAATGCACCGGCTGTCTTTATGGACTACATGAACTGTATCTTTCGTCAATACTTAGATCAGTTCATGGTAGTCTTCATCAACGACATTTTGATATCCTCTAAGAGTAGAGAAGAGCTTGAGGAGCATTTGAGAATTGTGCTCGATATTTTACATGAGAAGCAACTCTATGCTAAGTTGAGCAAATGTGAGTTTTGGCTTTCTGAAGTTAAATTTCTGGGCCATGTGATCTTGCAAGAAGGGGTTTCAATAGATCCTAGTAAAGTGGAAGCAGTGTTAGACTGGAAAAGGCCAGAAACTGTTGCTGAGGTATGCAGCTTTTTGGGTCTTGCAGGCTATTACCGGAGATTTATTCAAGATTTCTCTCGAATTGCCTTGCCGTTGACCAAACTCACATGGAAAGATAAGTTGTTTGAGTAGGATGAACATTGTGAGAAGATCTTCACAGAGCTGAAGGAGAGGTTGACATCTACACTCGTATTGATTATCTCTGATCCTGAGGTAACTTATGTAGTCTTCAGTGATGTTAGCAAGCAGGGACTAGGATGTATCTTGATGCAACAGGGTAGAGTGGTGGCATATGCCTCTCAACAGCTGAAGCCTCATAAGTTGAATTATCCCACGCATGATCTAGAGTTGGCGGCAATTGTGTTTTCCTGGAAAATCTGGTTGTACTACCTTTATGGAGTGATTGTTGAATTATACTACAACCACAAGAGTCTGAGGTATCTATATGATCAGAAAGAGCTTAACATGAGACAACGTCGGTGGATGGAGTTGCTGAAGGACTATAACCTGGAAATTAAATGTCACCCAGGTAAAGCTAATGTTATTGCTGATGCTCTTAGTCAAAAAATGGTGCTGATGGCAGCTATGATGATACAAGAAAGAAAATTGATAGAGGATTTTAGATATCTGAATCTATCCAATCAGATCCTCTGTACAGGCTATAAGATTAGCTAAGTAGAGAACGATTTGAAAAATGAAATTATGGAAGCTTAAATGCAAGACAAGTGAGCAAAATCAATCAAGGCTATGATTGGACGAGGAAAGGCTTGAGATTTTGATCTATTTCCTAGTGGATTAGTTCAGTACAAGCAAAGAACTTATGTTCCACCGAGGGATGATCTGAGGAAGAAAATTCTCAATGATGTGCATAAAAGTCATTATACTCTCCATCTAGGAATGGTAAAGATGTACCATGATTTGAAAGTGGTATATTAGTGTCCTGGAATGAAAAAGGATGTGATAGAATATGTTGCATGGTGTCTTACCTGTCAGAAGGTAAAGATCGAGCACCAGAGACCGTCGGGATTACTTCAAAGTCCCAAAATTCCAGAATGGAAATGGGAAAGCGTGACCATAGATTTGGTAGTTGGATTACTCAAAATTCAGAACCATAATGCAATTTGGGTGATCATTGATCATCTTACGAAGTCAGCACACTTCATACCAATCAGTGCTAGCTACTCTCCAGACAAACTAGCAGAAATTTATGTGAAGGAGATAGTGAGACTCAATGGGATAACGAAGAGTATAATTTCAGACAGAGATCCTCGGTTTATGTCAAAGTTCTGGAGATATCTACATGATGTTGTAGGCACTTAGTTGAGTTTTAGTACGGCCTATCACCCTCAAACAGATGGACAATCAAAGAGAACCATACAGACGCTAGAGGATATGCTGAGAGCATGTGTAATGGATTTTAAAGGAAGTTGGGATCATTACCTTCCTCTTGTAGAGTTTTCCTATAATAATAGCTATCATGCAAACATTCAAATAGCTTTGTATAAAGCATTGTATAGGAGGAAGTGTCAATCCCCTCTCTGTTGGACAGAATTATCAGAAAGAAGGCTATATGGGCCGGATATAGTGGATCAAAGGACTAAGAAGATTATGATTATCAAGGAGAGATTGCTTGCAGCCCAGAGTAGGAAGAAAAGTTATGCCGATAAACAGAGAAGAATGTTGGAGTTTCAGGTTGGCGATCATGTATTTCTAAAAATATCACCTGTTACTGATGTTGGAAGAGCAATAAAAAGAAAGAAGTTAAGTCCCCGCTACATTGGGCCATTTGAGATATTGGCAAGAGTTAGGCATGTAGCGTACAAGATTGCTCTACTCCCGAATTTGAGTTGATTACATGATGTGTTTCATGTTTCCCAGTTAAAGAAGTACCAACCGGACCCTCGATCAGCATATTATTGAATATGAAGATCTGGATATGCGAGACAACCTCACTTATGAGGCTAAGCCGGAACGAATCATTGATAGACAAGAAAGGCGGCTCAGGCATTAAAGCATACCATTTGTAAAAGTGGTCTAGAAAGGATTATTGCCAAGAGAGGCGACTTGGGAAGCAGAAGAAGATGTGCAAAGACTTTACTCGGGAATTATGCCACAAGCAGTATAGCAAATTTCGGGGACAAAATTTATTAAACGGGGGGAGAAATGTAATACCCCATTTTCACCAACCCTCTTTATGTGTATATTTGGAATATATTTAGTGGGATGAAGTGGTAAAATGTGGCATATGAATTTATATGAATTTATGGAAAATATTTCAATCACTAGTTACTCATAAATTGACCAAATAAGGATATAAGAAGGCAATAAATATACCGATAAAGGCCTATTATTGTAACCAAAATTTGAAAAATTAAGTGATGAGAATAATGGCCTCATCTAAGTGATAAAATGGAGTTAAGCTGAAGAAATGGGCGAAAACTGATTTATTTCAGTAAATCATAAAACGCAAAGGCAAAACGGTAATTTTGTTGAAAAGTGAGAAATAATTTTTTTTCCCTCATATTCCTAATTATATGAGTTAAATGGGAATTAAAAAGAGTAAAATGACTACTTGATCATAAATAAACCAATTTTGGTGAATTATAGACAAGAATGATCAAATAGTCAAAAAGTTAATGACTTGGTCAACAAGTTACGAGTTGGCACAATGAGATAATTAGAGAACCAATATTTCCTTATAATTCTCATGTGATTTCCAGTAGATATGAAGCATAAAAGGGAAATGAGGATTTAATTGAGGAATAATGCAATTTTGGTCCAACCATTACATGCCACATGTGCAACTTAATTAACCATTGCATTATATTATTAATCCTCATTCCATCAGCTTTCATTCCTGACTGAAACTAAATCAGAAAGAGTGAGGAAGAGCTGGAGAATGAGAGCTGCAGTGAAAGAGAGAAGAGAATCTAGGTTTCAACCAAGATCAAGGTAAGAGACTTGTATCTTATGTCTAAAGGTTCATAATCTCTCCATGATCTCTTCTCCTTACCTCTCTACCCTTGGATTCCTTGTTGAGCAGCTGAATCAAGAATTAGAGAGAGAGAGACAAAAATGTCCAGGAGAGAGAAAGTTGAAGAAATCAAGATGTAACTTCCCAAACTTGTTCCTCTTACTTAATTGATGTTAGTAGAGTTGTTTTAGGCTTGATGAGGAATCATTTGGTATAAGATAATCCAAGAAAAATCAAGAGACCTTAATGTGTAAGTGTCTCCAAATCAAGTCAAATGAATGTCTAATTAGTTAATATTGTGAGTATAAGTAGAAAGGAGGTGATTAGGTTAAAGAAAACGATCAAAAAATAGATAACCCTGACTAGTTATAAAAGGTGAGAGCTAGGGTTTTCTACAGATGATGAAAAAGTAGAGAGCCATAAGAAAACTATAGAGGGGCATTGGAGGTGCTAGCATGCTACCGATGTTGGGTCCTATTCATGTGGATACCAGTAGAGGGAGCTAATCTAAGTAGTTGGCTCCTCAAGATTGAAAAAGGCAAAACTCAGAAATGTACAATTCTTTCTAACTCGATTTAAATGCTGTTGATAGATTCACAATTGAGATTGATAAACTTTTTTTATTTTAAATTTTAATTCTTCCACTGTGTACCTACCAATCCCAACAAATCATATGTACTCAAATTATTTTAATCCACATAACATTTCGTATATTAAATGTTTTTCTAGGACATGCTTCTAACATTTTTGGATCCTTCAAGAATTCTCATGTAAAATTCACTATTTATGGAGCCATATGAATAGGCTATAAAAACATCCAATAGACATATATTTTATTTTTTATATACTGTCAAGTTTCTAATATATGCAAAAATTATTGCATCCACCACTACAAATTAATATATCTCAAAATAATCATAATCAAACTTTTGTGAAAAATCATTATTTTCACTTAAATATTCGTATATCACAAACAATTTTATATTTCAAGTGTTTAGATTGCATTTCCATAATTTTGAAATATTGGAAGAACATGATCCTATTTTCATCATGTCTTTTCCCTTTTCTCTTTTGGCCAATCACCTTTTTGTCTGACGACATATTTATGTATAAGATCCTCATTAGATCACGTGATATTATTATCAAAACTATTGTCGACAACTTATCTTTCAATTCCATTTTTCCTATGACAATTCATTGAGATCTCTTCATTGCTTTCTGGTATCTAAACCTCATCTAATTTTGCTCATCTCTTTCATCCCAAATCTCTCTTGTATTCTTCTCTTTTTTCATAACAGAATAATAGGATTTTTGTTTTGCACAAACATGTATGAATTATGTTAAACTTGAGAACATGTGATGATTCAAAATATCCAAAATTTTGACCAAGGAATTTCCTTTTAACTGTCCCCTCAAGTTTTTAAGATATGCTCAATTTGTAGTCTTTTAGTTTGCTTTCTTTAAATACACTATAAAACTTATTAATGTTACTAATATTATTTTGTTCACTCAATTTGGAAAGAAATGGAATGAAAAGGAAAAAAAATGGAAATGAATAAAAAAATATTTTGCCATAGAGGGATTATTGTCATTGGAAAAAAATAGGTTAATGCAAAAATTTGTTTGATTGGAAAAAAATTAGATAAGAAAATGAGCTAAAAAACCAATATGCCCATGTATTAAAAACAATATATAAATGCCCTTGAAAACCAAAAAAAAAAAGGAAAATGATAAATTGAAAATAAAAATAGATAAATTAAAAAGGGAAATATCCAATTTTATTCTCTTAACCATTAGAAAAAGCGCATTTGCTCCCTCATTCTCTCAACCATTAGGAAAAACACGAATGTCATTCTCTCAACCACCCTATTTCAGATCAGGGAGTTTGGTGTTGAAGAAAAATGTCCGCGTCTCCTCCTCTCTTCCTCACTGACAAAGTGAAGCTGTCACTTTTGGAACTGATCGGAGAGGGAGGGAAAATATCAAAACACCACCTTCGCCAAAGAGCTTTCACTACCATCCTCACTACTAACTTCTCCATTGTTTTCCGTCTTTTTCCTTCTCCATCATCATCTTCTCTCTCCGCTATCATCTGTCAACTTCTTCTTCCTCCTCCATCACTGAAGGATCTGTAATGACAAAGTATTAGAAAGTGACAATAGTGAAGCGGCCACTGTCGACTTCTTCTTCCTCTTTTATCACTAAAGGATTTGCAACAATGGAAGTATAAGGAAGTGGTGATAGCCATTGAAGAAGAAAATGAGGGGTTATTTGATAATTTACCTCCTTTGGAAAATTGGTTCCCACCAATAATGAGAGGAAAAGATCTTCCCATGAATGATGGAAAATTGTCCACCACCAGAAATTATTTTCCTAGGAAAATGGTGAACCAAACAGGCATTGTTGGCTTAAAAGTCCAATTTTCCATTTCCCTCCTCTAATTTTCATCAGCAAAGCAAATGGGCCCTAAAAGTTTAAAGGGAAAATTTTTGTTAGCTCTCAAGAAAAGCAAAGTTATTTCAGTCCATCCGGGGAAAAAAAATTCAGAAACTTCATTGCACCCTTTAGACTAAATTAAAATGAAATTAAGTTTTGTGAGTGAAAAGACAATGATATCCTTGTTTTATTTTTTGAATTCCTTTAATCCCTTATTTGTCTTATAAATTCTCTTATTTGTTTAGTGAATGATCATAATCTTCTTGTTAACTAGCTCATTTTATTCTATATATAATATATTATCAAAAAGGGCCATACTTGCATAAGTTCTTTACACCTATTAGTTAAGTTTTCCAATCACACATGACCATATTTTATTTTTATTATGTGGGTTTATAATTAAATGATAATATTTCAAAAATAGATCACATAGCTATTTGTTATTAGAAAACTTCACATAGTCGATAAAAGAAACTTGATCTAAGCATTTGTTACATCAAAATATTACATCTCAGATATCAAAGCTCAAAATACTCTTCCGTCAAGATGGACAGTATGGGATATGCACATGATTTGATGCAAAATAGATGAAGGTGAATCATATTTTTCAGAATGGGGGCAATAACAGCACTGCTAAAGTATTGCAAGCAAGAACCGTAAGTCATATTTGTAACGTCCAAATAATTCTTCGCCTGAAGTCCAAATATTAAGATAATCAAACTAAATGTTATGAAAATCAAACCATCAAATTACAAAGGCCTCCTTATATTCAATATAAATATTAGCGATTTTGTTTGTGGCATTAATTGCCTTATTCAATAACTTTAGTTGTTAGACCGTAGGTTTTAATGATAACAAAAGTTTAAGAGTTAGAAAGGTTTTGCTGGAGATCACATTGTTTAGAAAAGCGTTTTAAAACTCACATAGGTGATATACTACAAATATTAGTTGATTACTCGAGTGACCACTTAAGTGATGCGTTTTGAAAAATAACTCATTACTATAGTGATCACTAGAAGGCAAAATACAAATCACTCGAGTGATGTTAATGAACATAACTAAGATCACTCGAATGACTATTCGAGTGATGTTAGAGAATTTGTCTTCACTTTCACACTACCATGATAACTCATCTGGTGATCCTTTTTCCAAAAAGATGACTTGAGTAACTACTCAAGTGATGTTTTAAATTATCGTCACTATCATATCACCACAGTGCTCCATTGCAGTGATCAATTTTGTAAAAATTTTCTAAAAAAAGATCACTTGAGTAGCCACTCGAGTGACATGTTCAAATTTCATCACCATCACATCACCATAATGATCTGCCCTAGTGATCAATGTTATGAAAAATTTCTAAGTGTAAGATCACTTAAGTGGCTACTCGAGTGATGTATGAAAAAGAACATCACTAGCATACACCACAGTGATCTTGGTAGTGCACTAATTACTTGAAAATTTTTCAAGTAAAAGACCACTCGAGTGACCAATAAAGTGATGCGTTAAAAAGTGCATTACTACCAAAATACTATAGTGATGATATCTGGTGATTTGATCCTTTTGAAATTAGAGGAAACAAGCTTAATCGAGTGACCACTCGAGTGATCCTGGAATTCTCATCACCATCTGATCACCATAGTGATGTTCCTAGTGATATGTTTTCAAAGAAACGAGATCACTCGAGTGATCATATTTTAAACATCACTACCACATCATTATAGTGACCCATCTAGTACTTTGTGTTGTTTTCAATGGATTAAGTGAAGATCACTTGAGTGATGCTTTTTCAAGAAAATAGAGCATCATTTTGAACTCCTTAAAAATCATTTATAACTTGCTCTTTTTGCTTCCAATTGTCATTATATCAATGCTTAAGTAATTTCCAGGTGATCAAGCATGGATTAACACATAAGATGCAAAAAGTACTTTATGTGTCAAAAGCATTAAATGCTTAAAGGTTTCAAACACTAAACATTCTCTCTACTCCAATAGCTAATTCCTTAGACACAAAGAATGTTCTAAGACTCTAATAGTTATAATCAAGACCAAGCACTTCACCTATAAATACTAGAGCATTGAAGACAAAGAACACAACTCTTTGCGCAAAAATTTACTATTTCATTTACTGCTAAGTTTTGAGCTTTTAAGTGTGATTATGTACTTCGGTGATTATTTATATACTCTTGTAAGAGTCATTTATTGAATCATTTATTACAGTGAGTTACTTAAGATAGTAGGATTTTGAGTAGGCATTAATTACAAAATGTAAGGGAGAGCGATCGCTCTTTGAAGAACTTGTTTGTATTGAGGCAATAAGAGCCCCATAAATCTTAGAAGTTAATGGAAAGCTTTAAGGCTTTTGAGGACACTGAACATAGGTCAAGTGGTTGGACCAAACTAATATAAATCTCCTATTTAATGTGATTTATGTTTGGATTAACTTTTAAAAAAATCAGTTTGATAAATTAAAACTTATTTGGATGATTAATGCAAAAGTAAGTTTATTTGGATATAAAATGACTGAAAAGGATATGAATTTAATAAAAATAAAAATAAAAATAGTCAATGTATTATTGGGAAAAATTTTGAAAACAAAATACTAAATTACTTAAATTTTAGGAAAACTTGGAGAAATTAAAAATCCCCCTTTAAACCTCAATAACAATTCTATCATTCTTTGTATATATAAGCTTTTTAGGTTATTTAGACAAATTAAATTTCTAATGGGGGAATTTTTTTTGGATTTCCCTTAAATTTTATTATTTATTTATTTTCTTTGGATACTTTCATAAATAAGGATAAAATTGAAAAAACAATCATTATTAACCTATAAGTAGACTTATATAATTAGGACCAAAATTTTTATCTACAAGTAAACTTATAATAAGGATCAGAATGTTACTTTAATAAAAGAAGGTGGGATCCAGTATTTTTTCTTCATAAGGTATTTAATTTTTTTTCTCTTTTCATGATAGAAACTTCTTCCTCTAAGATAGAAAAGCAAAAAGTACAAAATTTCAGCTTATGGCTTAAAGCAGCTTGTTTTTTTTTTTTCAAAAGCCTAATTGAGATGTTGATCCAAATATCATAAAAAGCCAAAAAATAAAAAAAAATTTGACTGTTGAGTTGCACGTTTGGGCCTCCAAATATGATTCTAAACACACCCTCTATAGAATTTCATCACAATTTTATCCCTTAAAAAGGAAAATTTCAAGATTTGGAAAGAAAAGAAAGATTAAAGGATATCACCCCAATTTATAGTTTATAGTTAAATGAATATATCAATCGATATTCTAGAACAACTCATAAATACATCATGTCCTAAAATCCAGAATAGGGAAAAGAAAAAAAAAGATATTCTTAAAAAAATGAAATATAACAAACAACATAGAGCCTTAAATGGTGAATCAAATCAGCAAATGACTCTAATTCCTCCAACAAGCACCTGAATGACGTAGCCACTTTATCTTGAGGCTAATAGGTAGCTACGATTCATAAGCAAAACTACTTCTCATGCTATACACTAGTGGCTCTGTATAGTTGAATTTCACATATTTTCCTTAAGGGTCTGTTTGGTATGAGGGATTTGGAGGGAAAGGGAGGGAAGAAAAAAATTTTATGAGTTAAATTTAAAAACAATTGGAAAAATGGGGTTACAATTTTTTTTCAAAAGAATATGTAATAAAAAAGAGTAAAAAAATTTAATTAAAAGATTTTAACCCCCACTTCTCTAATTTTTTTTAAATCTAACTCAAAAAAATTTTCCTTCCTCTCACCTCCCCTCCCCTCCCCTCCCCTCCCCTCGTACCAAATAAGTCTTAAGGCATGAGATTGCACAATCGCTTTGTAAAATGTAAACAATATCGGCCAGGTTGTCTTCTTTGTAGTGGCGTTCATTTTAGATCAATACCTTCATACATTCTTTAGCAATAACCAGTTACTGCTAAAGCATTTTACTTAACAAAGAAAGCTAAGCATATCTTAACCGTCCAAATCTAATATGGATGGTCCATGTAATATCCAGAAAATTTAGGAACCGGTGTTGCCTAGTATGTGTGACTAGCTAGTCGGATAGAATATACCGGTGTATGTGTACAAGAGTATACTTGGCGTCACTTTAATGTGCATGCACAAAGTGGCTTATGGTTGGGGCTATAGAAAAACACCACCTAGCCCCTTTTATGGAACATGTGACCAATTAGTCGGGTGAAATACACCAGTATAAGAGTGCATATGGAATTTTCAAAGCAAACACATACACCCTGCATTTTTTAAGGAGACACACTAGCATGGACACTTGGCAACTTGTCGAGGCTTGTGGTGCCATCTTATGCCACATACAGGGGCACATCGCACCATCTTGATGCCACAAACACATATATGGTACCTTTTGGAAGATACAGAGACATCTGGCACTACTGTGAGTAAGACATCGTAAAAGTAGCTTTATTAATGTAACTTTATTAAACCCACTTTTTGACTTCTCCTTAGATTAACCAATCATGTGATGCCATTTCCCATCTCACATTTGACACATGTCCAATTGCTAGGACAACTCGCCTGTCTCCGGTACGGCCACATTTCTGACTTTCCTGAATGTAACACCCCAAATTTTAGGACAAGAGAATTGAAAATAAGCCTACAATAAGTGGACTGCTAAGCTCTAGTTTAGCAAGTGTCCCAGTAAGGCATGATTTTAATCCCTACAATTCTTAACACCTTTGGTGGCATCAAAGGGAAATAAAATGGTGCATTAAAGACCACATTAAGTGACAAAATAAGACAATGAGTGGTCACACAACAAGACTATGTTGGGAACCCAAATGAAATTTGCCTCCAGTGTGTTTCTCTACGTGACAGTCATGATTGTGTGACATTTTTCAATGGACAAATGATTTCAAAAAATCATGAAACTTTCCATAATGAAAGTATACTTATCAAGCTTTAATTTGATAGGTCATATAAGCCATTTGGAGCTGTACATAAGGAGATATGAATTTTTGAAGTTAGTCCAGTGAAGCTGGCGATTTTCAGTGGCAGCGTCCAAAAAAAAATAATTCTGGGAATGTTGAGCTTCCAATTGGCTAAATGCTATATTTTTTCCTTAAAACTAGGCCTAATAAGGGTCACATAGACTTTGGAACCACCCTAATTGGATATCTATACAATTGAATATGAATTTTCAAAGTTTGGTGAAAATTCTGCCTAGTTTTCCAGCATGTGCGAAAATCACAAAAATGTATGGGCAAAATGGTCATTTGACCAATAAAGAAATCAGCTATTTGTTTTTCCCTTTAATTGAGATGAATTATTGCTGAAGTAAGGAGCAAGAAAGGAGAACAAATATACTTAGCTATAACTAATTCTTGAGGAAAACAAAATGATGAGAGCCAATCCCAAGCAAGCACATGTATTAAAGCAAAAGGAAAGGAGGATATTTTGATTAAGTCTTGATCTCTTCTCTTCCTTTTTTTTAACAGCCACCTCACGTCAATATGAGAAAGAGGAAAGGAAAATTAATTTACTTGATGAATATTAATGGAAGAAGTAAAATTATGGCCAAGGAAAAATGGACACATGTTCATTTGCATTAAACAACTACTATTCTAATAAAGCAAGAGAGATATTGTGAAAGCACATTTATTTCTTGCTCTTGCATTCATTCGGTCAACAATTGTAGGCCAAATAAGGAGATGATGACTTGAGTTTGAGGAGCATATCCGTATGGCATAAGGAAGGAAAGAGAAAAGATGATGACATAAAGTAAAGTCAAATGGTTAATTAGCAATTTAATATGACACTTGAGGAGGTGAGTTGGGATATTTTTATAAGACCATTATCCCTTCATTCTCTTTCATTTTCAGCTGAAGCAACAACAATAGAGAGAGAGAGAGAGAGGAGAGTTTGAAGAAGCAAAGGCAAAGAAGAGAGCAAAGTTCAAGAGGCATCCAAGGTGAGTTTTAAGTGATTTTTCACTTGTTCTTACCTTCTAACTCTATGTAAACCTCTCCTAACCTCTTCTCCTCCATGAAATCCATGTTTTTCAAGAAGAATCAAGAGAGAGGAGATAGTGAACAGTGACATTTTAGAGAGAGAAAGCCAAAGAATTCAAGGTAAACTCAAGAACCTAGCTTCTTTTGTTGATTATTGATGGTTCTTGGTTGTTGTTGTTGTTGTTGTGGTTGTTTTCCTTGGTTTTGTAAATTTGGGAAGCTCAAACCCTAAGGGTTTATGCTGCCCAATTTTCTAATAATCATGGGGGAAAGGTGTTTAAGTGATTAAACAAGTGATTAGAGGTGTAAAGAAGGAGGTTTATGGATTGAAATCAAGAAAACAACATTTTCCCTTAATTTTCCAGATCTGGTCCAGGGGCATTTTCGTCCTCTTTTGTCTGGAATTTCATAAATTTGATGGTTCCATTGAGTTTAGAAGGGAAAATTGTGTAGGGTTCATGTAGACTGCGAAGTGAGAAAATCCCTAGAATGCAAAATGACCAAACTACCCTTAAAACCCTAAGTTAGGGGTTGCCAAGGGTAAAATTGTAATTTGGGTCTTATTTTGACTAATCTAAGGTCAAAAATGGATTCTACACGTGAAATTGTGTAGGATTAGCCCCGATCATGATTTTTAGAATAGTACAATTTGACCGGGTACAAAGGGGCGTGGACCGGGTTCCCAGGGGTATTTTTGTAATTTTACAGTTTTGAGTCAAGATAACCAACACAATGAGTTTAGCATGAGTTATGAATAAATGATAACTCATTTATCCTAAATTTTTAATTTTAGGATATACCGATAGTCCGAGCCGGATACGGAGCTGGACCGATTGACAGGCAAGGAAAGGGCGCATTTCAGGTAGTAACTTCTTCCTACATATACTATGTGATTACTAAATATTGTATATGTCATTTACTGTAACATGAGCTAGTGTCTTTGACACACCAATCTGCCATGTTGTGGTCAGGGACCCAACAAGGGTGCAAAGTAGACCAAGGTGCAGACATATAGTTTGGCCTTGGGCAAGTGTACACACGGTTTTGATCATCTTACATGACATGGCATAGCATATCTATTTTCGCATTCTATATGTTTGAAAGCATGTTACTACTGAGATTCCCCCCAAATCTCACCCTTTCCATAAACATTTAAAGTTTCCAGCAGCAGACAGCGGCTTAAAGAGCATAATCTTAATTACTGGTGACAGAAAGTTCCAGGCCAATACAAGAAGAGGCGTTGGTTATCTGAAGACCTTTATATTTGTTAAGGTCTGTATTATTCTGTACACCCTTATGGAGAATTCTATATGTAATCAAGCAATATTGTTTCAATATATCAGTATATTTATGCTATTTTTATATGCCCACTGAGCTACGCAATTGCTACTCTGAGCAATATCAATAATAAGACGGGGTCTTACATTGAACACCAAACACAGGATCAAATGACTATTTGTCTCTACTAGCCATACTGTATGCATTGCTCAAGATCAACTAACTATTTAACCCTTACCTGCTATAATGTTTCAAAGCAGATAACTGTCTTTCTGTACTTGTCTCACTACCTAAGCTGGGTCCCACTTGGACTATGGTACTTGTGCTTTTCTCACACCACAACTAGATTTTCTAAGAAACAATTCATATTATAGGACATGGCAATATGAAGCATATAAACAATCATATAGTATATAAAAGAATGAGTTACTACCTAAAATCCTTTCTAGTTGCTAGTTAGTCCAGTCTAAAAATTCTTTGTCTAACTCGAGCAAATGTCAAATCCTAAAATTTCAAATTTATAATAAATGAGTTATTACTCATTCATGTATTATTCCTAAATTCATATGGTTGGTTATCTTTATCAAAAACACATAATTACCAAAATGTTCTTATGAATCTAGTCTAATTCCCTTTATATATATGGTATAATTGTACTTTACCAAAAATTATAACCCAGGCTATTTCTATACAATTTTGTATGTATAATCTATTTTTGACCTCATTTTTTTCCAAAATCATAGTCCATTTTCCAGAATACCCTTAGCAGCCACATGTTAGGGTTTTAGGGGTAAAAGTATCATTCCACACCCTAAAGCCTCCACACTTCATTTTTCACATATTCCCTACACAATTTTTCATTTTTAAAAACAATGGAATCATCAAATTCCAGCCCAAACACAAAAATTTCCCTTTGATCGAAAATCAAGAAAAATTTGAAAAATATGAAGTTTCATGTTTTCTTTCAACATAACACCTTTTTTCACCTTAAATCACTTCTTGAACCCTTTAATTACACTTTCCACATGATTAATCAAAATTTCGAAGCACCTCCTCTTAGGGTTTATGCCTTCCAAATCACAAAATCATGACAATCAAGTCAACCAATCAACCAAATTACCAACAACGTAACTATAAACCAACAAGTAAAACAAGGTTTCTTAAATTACCTCTTGATTCTCTTCTTCTTCCAACAAAACCATGCCTCCCTCCTCCTTGTTCTCTTTGATTTTATTCTTGATTTATGTGATTCCAAGAAGGATATGAAGATTAGAAGAGATTTCTAATGATTTAGAGACAATAACAAGTGAATTTTGCTTACAAACTTACCTTGTTTTGCTTCTTGATTCCTTGTCTCTTTTCTTTGTTCTTTGTTCTTCAAACTTGTGTTTTCTCTTTTCTCTCTCTTCTTGGCCGAAATTTGGCCCCTTTGGAGGAGTTAAATGGCTTCTTGAAATATCAATTTTCTAGGAATTAAAATGATATTTATTTAATAGAATTTTTCCACATGTCATGAATATTTTATTCTTCTTTTTCCACTTGGCCACAAATGCTTCCACATGACATAATTTGTGTCCAAAAATTAATTTTCTTTTCTTTTCACCCTTCTTGACAGACCTTGCTCCTTAATTATGAAGAAAATAAGAGCTTCTTGAATCATTAGTCACAATACAATTTTGCCTTTACATTTCTTCAATTTTTGAGTTAAATGTTGTCTTCCTCCTTCCTTTTTATTCTTAGCCATAATTTTCATAATAAATTGGGCCAAAATTGTGCTTTTCGCTTCTTCATTTTGGGCCACAAAATTAGATTTTTAAGAAGATACAAATTAAACTTTTGTGTCTTAACTTAGCCACATTTTATATAGCCTCTACGTCTAATATTTTGGCATTACAAGTGTACCAAAATTCACCATTTTATTCTATTTAATATAATAAATGTATAGGAAATTTGGTGTATAAAATTTGAGATATTACACCACGCACCGATTTGAGAGAAAGAAATGAAAAGTTGACGCACCAAGGGGAGGGAAGGGCAAATTTTGGGTTGATGAAATTACGACTCTAACCTTAAAAGGAAATATGATCAGTGACGTTATAATAAACTAACGGCCCCCAATTAAAGGATTTTAGTTTAGATTTTTTATTTCATAATTTCCCCTTTTTTGACATGATTTCATAATTTTCCTTAAAAACTACACATGAGTTAGAAATCTAGGAATTAAACTTTGTATGTGTGTGTGTGTCCACACACACACACGCATTTGAGTCTGTAAAACAATATTGTAAATATTTATATTTTGAATTAAAAGATTACATTTTTAAACAAGGCGTAACTTTCCAATTGTATGAATGTTATCTTGTTATGGTTTATTTCAAAAACTATACAAATGCTTTTTTGAATTATTTTGAATTTCAAATTCATTCACCTACTTAAATATAATATAAATTATATAATTAATTTAATGTGTATTCAATATTTTGGTGGATATTTTAAAATTAAGATACTCCCCTACCTTCTCTATATAAGGAGACTCCATCATGAGATGAAAATCATCCCAACAATTAAGCTTTCGTGTTATCTCTCCCCTCTCTTATATTATCTTCTTTCAGTCCTCGACCCGTTCCCCAATTTTGCACGCTTCTTCTCCCATCTTGAGAAAATGGATAAATGTGAACTTTGTTTGGAGTTTCAGCTGCAACTAAAGAAAGCTAACGTTGACCCAAGGTGTAGAATGATGGATTCTCAGGATGAAGCATTTAGACAATTAGCTGATCATATATACTCCATGGAGAAAAAACATCCAGAGGAAATAAAGAAACGCATACAAGAATTGAAACAGGCTGGACTGATGGATTAGTATGGGCATGTGCGAAGCTGGAATTAAAAATTGAAACTTCCTATATATTATTGGTGTTTATTTTAAGTTTTTCTCCATCTTCATTTTGTGAATTATGACTATTTTGAACAAGTTTTCCAGTTTATTTTGTTTATAATCTTTATTAATTAGTGCCTTTTTTACGCTAGATTTCCAGCTATATATTATTCGGGCATATCATTCAAATGCATATCTAAAATATTAAGTTTTCAAACATTTGGGAAAATGGTTAAAAAATACCATTTAAGCAAATTAATTACTAAATGGTACCAATGTGCAAGCAAGCATCCATCATGTGCAATCAGCATTCAAATGTGCAAAAAGCATCCCTGTGAAAGTGCAAACATCATCCCTAATGTGCAACATAGCATCCGCCCATGTGCAACATACCACCCACCGTGTGCAATGGTAGCAATGAGCAATTAATTTGCTTACAAGGTTTTTTTTAGCAATTCTCCCAACATTTTGTAACTCCTCAACATAAAGCAATGAACCTCATCACCCACGCTTTATGCCTTGCCTTGTTTCCCATTTTGTTTTTCCATTTTAGTTTTTATCTATATTTATACTAATTCAAAAATTCAAATTATACGTTTGATGATTACCTCTTCGTTTCTTAGGTTTTATATCAGACATTGGCTTACCAATATCCTAAAACCTTGTGGTTCACCTAGTTCAACCCAATCCACACCTCCTACACAAACCAAAGGCATATCATTCCCTCTCTTTTAAGTGGGTTCTTCATCGAACTTGTTTGATGGAAGTAGGATTGAACCCGTACAGGCTCTGAAACCAAACACAAGGAATGAAATGCTAGTTATTGTGCAAAAAGCTTAAGCTGGTACTATATGTGGAAACTTAAGAATTGAAAGGCTGGATTGATGGATTAGTAAGGGCTTGTATGAGGCCAAAATTAAAAATTGAAACTTCCTATATATTATTGGTGTTTGTGATTGGCATTTATTTGAAGTTGTTATCAATCTTCATTTTGTGAATTAATAATATTTTGAACAAGTTTTCAACTTTATTTTTATTTTGTTTATAATCTTTATTAGTGTCTTTTTTACGCCAGATTTTGACCTTATGATGCTCTAATACGAAGTGCTAACCATTATGCAAAAAGCTTTAGCTAGTACTAGCGGCACTCCATTTTGAGTTAGACTAGCCATAAGTTGTAAGTATCATACCAACACATTAGTGCATGCGCCACTTGAACCTTCACCTTTTTCTATTTTCTTTTTGTCTTGCAATCTCTTCCGTGATGATCATTCATTATCCAAATGTTTAACAGCATAGATCATGGATCGATAGATAAATATTTTGACTACTCTTACACGTAGTTTAATTTAATACTTTAATGTTATTAATTTTCATTTTAACTCTTCAACATTAAAAATGTAGTTATAAACACTAACTCAATGGTACGTGATCACACAAAATTAATTTGACTTATTTATAATAAATTTTATTACTCAATTATAAACAAATTTTACCTATTTATAGCACTTGTTGGACATCCTAAAGGTGGGACATATTTGATCGATTTAGGAAGTTGTAGGGGCCATCAAGTGGACCACAAAGTTATGCAAGACCACTAGCCCGTGTCTAATACATAAGGTGAAAGTAATAGCTTAAGCTTTTGACATGATGGTTATCTACTAGCTTATAAGCTTTGGTACCAGATATGACCTTACCGATCACCCACAACTATTTGGTCCAACTGGTTGAATCTAATACATACCTCCTCCCAAGATATATCATTCCCTCCCTCTTAAATAAGGTTCTTCCTCAAACCTGTTTGATGGAAGTGAGATAGAACCCGTCCAAGATTTAATACCAAATCTTAATAAAAGTGTAAGGGTAGACAATGTATTCACACCCGCCAAAAGCAGACAGAAGGGAATACCCCGATAGAGAATGAATTTCTATTTAAGATTTAAGATTTAAGATTTAAAAATTTTTTAATATGAGAATCCCAATTAATTCAGTTGAAATAGCTAAATCCAAATTCAGGCCTACACTTTTAAAAAATTCTTAATTAGGCCAAGATGCCTAATTAGGGATTTTATGAATATTGTTAAAAGACCATAGGTCCCTCTATACTTAAAAATAAAAATTGAAGGTTTTTAGTTTTGATTATTTCAACAAGATTTAATTTTTGATGTGAAATTTCAACTAGATTTAATGGATTTTTTCTAAAAAGATAAAAAATAAAACAAAGCTATCACTACTACATAAATCATTATACATAACGGTTATTAATTGACATACGCACAGTTCTAAATTGACATATACGCAGGCACTATAAAAGCTTAGCACAGATACATTATAGTTTCAAACCGTTATATATTCTACACCTATTATAATGGTTATAATATAACACCCATTATGTATTGAGGTTTGGTGAGGCCATGATTTACCCATTGCTGTGATAATAATTAATGAGTACACGTAAACAATTGTCATAATATATGGTAATGCTTGCTTGATATATAATGGTCTCATTTTACAACTTTTGTTAATTTAGTCACATATATAATAGCTTGTACATAAGAATAATGACTTTTAATAAATTTAATAACAGTCTCACATAGACAACCATTATGAAATAAATACATAAATAGTAGTTTAAAAAAATAATCATGAACATTTATAATACATTATAGTTTTTATGTAATAACCAAGATGTATGGATATAAGACTCTTCAAATGAGAATTTTTAAGCTAGTTGACCTCCTATATATATATATATAACAGAACAGCAGTACTTCCAACCCTGTGTGGCTATGCAATTTGGCATAGATCAAGACATTATAAGCTTTGTTGGGAGAACTAATGGCAACTATTGATGTGTCTAAGTGATAACATAATTGGTGACCTATACATAATTATGTCACTTTACATGAATTAACCCTTGGAAAGCAAAGGATTCTAGGGAAAAAACATATACACCTATACCTATAAAAAAGGGTTTAGGGGTACACAAACCCTTGAACTCAAGGGTTTGCATAAACCCTACACTTTGATAGGGAAATTTTTTTTTCGCCACCTTCCTTTGCTTTCTAATCTTAATTGTTGAAAAGACACAATATATAGGTGAACACTTCCATTAATATATATATAGATTAAGAGTGTGATAAATTCTAGCCACAAAGCCTAGAAAATCTTGATCCATCTAAATTGCATGACTATCCGATGTTGGAAGTACTACTATATTATATATAGAGCTCAGACCAAGTAGCTCAGAAACTCTCATATTAAAGAGTCTATGACTAATCACAATGTTGAATTTCATAGCTTTTTACTTAATTCTCAATAGAAAAATAGGAGAGGAACTTTCAGTTAGAGCAATACAGGATTTCTAAAAAAAAAGCATAACTTGACAACAATAAATTTAATATATGTCACCTAAACTAGTTTATTTATAGAGCTTGTTCGTGTATAACTCTTGGTCCATCTAAACTAGTTTATTCACAAAGCTTGTTTATGTATAACTCTCATTAGTACACATGAACCAGTTGTCATCACACCTATTGAACTTTTTGAAGTAACTTCTAGAGATATGTATACTTCCAAAAAAAGGAGATGTATTTTTCTTAACTATCATATGTCCATAAGTTACTTCAAAAAAGATCAATAAAGTAGGAACCTTTAGTCAAAGCAATGGGTTGACAACCTCTTATAATAGGAAATGAACTTTCGATCAAAGCAATAATAGGTGTTCCAAGAAAACATAACTTCACAAAAGCAAGTTAATGTCACCTTGAATGCTTTATCACATCGTGACTTCACAAATGCACCTCAATCAAATAAGGAGAATAGAGTACTAAAGGAATGCAACCTAGCTAAGGCTTACGAATGACGAAAATGTGAGTTAGGGCAAGCAAAAGCAATTAGTTTGGTAGTCACTGAGACAAGTGTAATGGTATTGACTAACATTGCTATTATTGAGAAGTAAGATGAAGGCTTTTTATGGTGGGCTCAACTTAAAATGACTCTCGACGGCTGAAAAGGATAACAAGAGTACTAGGGTTACGGGTTGGAGGGTTTCGCTGGAATAGACTAAGTATCAAGTGTGTTCTATTTTAGACATTTAAATAAAAGAGGAAGGGTAGGTTTTTGAATTATTGTGCTAAAGACTTTACATAACAGTTGTATCAATGAAATTGTTATTTATTTATTTATATTTATTATGGTTATTAGTAAATAGTCGAGTTATGTTATTGTTTTAACAAATACATATCTTATGGTTATTAGTTTACAATCGTGAGCTATGTTATTATTTTTCTTAACAATTTTTTAGGCATATAATGCCCAAATAGTTACATTTTTATATTTTATAAAAATAAAACTAAAAAATATCACCCTCTAGTGACTAGTTACCTGATAAATGATCTGAGGTCTGCTACTAATTTAAGAACTTTTGTTTCCTTCAATTTGAATGAATCAAAATCTTGTAAATTTCCATTAAACCACACATCATTACGCTACTCATCACCAAAGGATAGTGGCATGTATCTTCTGGGAGTATGTCAGGATCACGGTGGCCAATCTCATACTCATCAAGAATGATATTGGCCTTCTTATTCATATTCAACAAATATCCAATCAGCCCCCTCACTATATGGTCAATACATTCTGCATGTTGCATCATTGTCTTCACTAGAGGCGGAGGTGGAGGTTATGGAGGAGGAGAAGGGAGAGAAGGGGGTGGTGGAGGTTGTGGAGGAGAGGAAGGAGGTGGAGGAGGAGGATAATGCTGTGGATTTTCTAGCAATTCTTCAGTATGGCTTTTCATCTTAGCAATTGAAAGAACAGAGAAGGATGATAAACATAAGAAAATTGGGAGTTTATACAGATTAGAAATGATAGTTTCAGACCATCATTGCAAACATTAGAAGTTGAAGAGGAGAAGTACTTAGTTCTCATGTTGATCATCAAAAAATAAAGAAGCATAGAGTATTCTCATCATGAGTATGGGAAAGGGGAAAGGTTTAGACCATTTAGTCAACGGTTATTTAAGAGAAACTGTTATGTGGTTTTTCTGATATGAAGTTAGAACAGAAATCGTTTATATGCTAATCTAACTTTTCTTGATAGTTTTACTGTAAGAATCATCAGACAATAAATGACAGTTATAAAGTACAACCATTATGTATTTTCTTAGTATTCTAATAAGTGATGGTTATTACTTAATAATCATAATGTTTATACCTATTTTTTAAAATATTGGTGGTTGATTATCAACCACCATTTTACAACCAAAAAAAGAAAGACAAAGTAAATAAACAAACTAAAAATAAAAAGTTACAAAGATTTTTTAAGAATCTGATGCATCAGTAGATTCTTCATTCTCCAATAATTTGTCCACCTTCTCATTCAAAGAGTGAATGAGAGGGATAAGTTCTTTCAAGGTATGGTCCATGCATCCTTGCTTTTACAAGTAAACCTGGACCATATATGATGGAGCTCATAGTTTGCATGGATGAGATAATTAATGCTTGTTGGTGGAGGGAGTTTATCTTTCAGTTTTTTGCTAGATGATAAATCTAAAGTTCTCTTGCATTTGTTTTGTTGAATCAGAAGTTGGCTTTGAGAAGTTGAAATGGAACTAAAGAAGTGGAGTTCAGTTTTCAAAGGTTCATCTAAAGAGGGTTTCGTGGATTATTTTGCCTTTAATATAATTATATTTTATAAATGGCAACGGTTAATTCTTAATAACTATTATATATTTGAAAATTTTTTAATTTATTGATGTCTACTATCAATTACATAATCAACCACAATATTAACTAAGAACCATTAAGTATGCTAGCAAAAATACTTTACGAATCTTAATTAATAACTATGAATTATTAATTTTTAACTTCATCTCCCTCCTCTAATGATAAGGATAAGGATAAGGAAGAGGACGAAGAAGAGGAGGATGAACTGGATGATGAGGATGCAGTGGGGAAGGGGAAAGGTTTTTAACCATCACGGCATTCATGGTTTCATGACGATTTTTGCTTAATAACCGTCACTATTGTGAGACAAAATATGACACTTACTAATTACCATCATTATTTATTTACTTGAACTTTTATTAAATGACTGGTTTTACTTAATAACTATTATGTATCTCAATGGCACCTCCGCCCCCTTCACCAATCCATCTATTTCACCAAATCACAACATGGAAAAAGAGAAAAGGCCATTGGGGAAGGGTCTTATTATCATGGAGGTCCAAAACAAATTATGAGAGAGGTGATGAAACTTATTGCGGGTGGAATATGAAGGGGCAAATTGTGAAATCTAACAAATTGCAAACTTATTAAATTTCAAAATTTAACCTTTCTTGTTTCATCTACAGTAAATTTTCTCCCCTCTCTCTTAATTTGCTTTCTAGACCTCCTTAATGACAACAAGATCCTTCCATAGTGCTCTTTTCTCTTGTGTCATCTTGTCATTCGGTGCAATAAATGGATTGGAAATGGTGGCGAAGGCGTTGATGATGGAAAAAGGGGCAACATGGTTAGGATCCTTAGTACTTGAGCCATTTGTTGCAGCCAACAAGCCTTAAGGAGGAGGGTGGCGGCGGAGGCGAAGGAGTTCTCTAGGAACTTATAACATGGTGAAGGAGAGAAGGAGGAGGCCAATAAAAAAATGTATTATGAATCACATGAAATAGTTGAGTTTAAATAGAGATCTAACGGATTGTGAAGAGCCATGAGTTATGTAATATCCTAAATTTTGGAACTCAAGGCTAGAGAATAAGCCTAAATTAAGTGGACTGCTAAGCCCCAGTTTAGCAAGTTTCTCAGTAAGACATGATTGTGTTCCCCAAAATTCCTTTACCCTTTGGGTATTAAATGGAGTATTATGGTGAGTTAAAGAGCTTAGAGAATGATAAAACAATGCGATTAGAAGTCACACATGTAACACCCCAAATTTTAGGACAAGAGAATTGAAAATAAGCCTACAATAAATGGATTGCTAAGCTCCAGTTTAGCAAGTGTCCCAGTAAGGCACGATTTTAATCCCTACAATTCTTAACACCTTTGGTGGCATCAAAGAAAAATAAAATGGTGCATTAAAGAGCACATTAAGTGACAAAACAAGACAATGAGTGGTCACATAACAAGACTATGTTGGGAACCCAAATGAAATTTACCTCCAGTGTGTTTCTCTACGTGGTAGTCATGATTGTGTAACATTTTTCAATGACAAAATGATTTCAAAAAATCATGAAACTTTCAAAAATGAAAGTAGGCTTATCAAGATTTAATTTGATAGGTCATATAAGCCATTTGGAGCTGTACACAAAGATATATGTATTTTTGAAGTTAGCCCAGTGAAACTGACGATTTTTAGTAGCAGCGTCCAAAAACGATAATTCTGAGAATGTTGAGCTTCAAATTGGCTAAAGGCTATATTTTTTATTAACACTAGACTTAACAAGGGTAACATATCCTTTTGAAACACCCCAATTGGATATCTATACAATTAGATATGAATTTTCAAAGTTTGATGAAAATTCTGCTCAGTATTTCAGCTAATGCGAAAATGGAAAAAAATGTAAGGGCAAAATGGTCATTTGACCAATAAAGCAAACAGCCATTTATTTTTGCCTTTAATTGGGATGAATATTGGCTGAATTAGGGAGCAAAAAAAAAGGGAAATAGAATTATTTTGTAATATTAATTAAAAACTATATATTTTGGACCAATGAGAACATACCACATGTAAGCCACTTTTGACCAATTCATTAAATCACCATTTCCTTCATCTTCCTATGCTCATTTTCGTGCATAATCAGACCAAAGAGAGAGAAGTAGCGTTCAGCCATTCCCATGAGCAAGTACCACACACAAGAGCTAGGGTTCCTCAAATCTAAGGTAAAAGCTTGCAAAATCTTATGATTTTTGCCTCCTAATCACACTATAGCCTCTTCTAATCACTTCTACTCCTTTGGAACCATGATTTTCAAGAAAAAATCAAGAGAGAGGAGAGATTGAACAGTGACGTTTTAGAGAGAGAAAGCCAAGAAATCCAAGGTAAACTCAAGAACCTAGCTTCTTTTGTTGATTATTGATGGTTTTTGGTTGTTGTTGTTGTTGTTGTGGTTGTTTTCCTTGATTTGTAATTTTGGGAAGCTCAAACCCTATGGGGTTATGCTGCCCAATTTTCTAATAATCATGGGGGAAAAGTGTTTAAGTGATTAAACAAGTGATTAGAGGTGAAAAGAAAGAGGTTTATGTATTTAAAATCAAGAAACAACATTTTCCCTTAATTTTTCAGATTTGGTACAGGGGCATTTTCGTCTTGTTTGGTCTGGAATTTCATCGATTTGATGTTTCTATTGAGTTTATGAGGGAAAATTGTGTAGGGTTCATGTAGACCGTGAAGTGAGAAAAGCCCTAGAATGCAAAATGACTAAACTACCCTTAAAACCCTAAGTTAGGGGCTGCCAAGGGTAATTTCATAATTTGGGCCTGATTTTGATAAATCTAAGGTCAAAAATGGATTCTACATGTGAAATTGTGTAGGATTAGCCTGGGTCATGATTTTTGGAATAGTACAATTTGACCGGGTACGAAGGGGTGTGGACCGGGTTCCCAGGGGTATTTTTATAATTTTACAGTTTTGAGTCAAGATAACTAACACAATGAGTTTAGCATGAGTTATGAATAAATAATAACTCATTTATACTAAATTTAATATTTTAGGATATACCGATAGCCCGAGCTGGATACTGAGCTGGACCGATTAACAGGCAAGGAAAGGACATTCCAGGTAGTAACTTCTTTCTACATAAACTGTGATTACTAAATGTTGTATATGTCATTCACTGTAACATGAGCTAGTGTTTTTGACACACCAATTTGCCATGTTGTGGTCAAGGACCCAACAAGGGCGCCAAGTAGACAAAGGTGCAGACATATAGTTTGGCCTTGGGCAAGTGTACACAGTTTCGATCATCTTACATGACATGACATAACATATCTATTTTCGCATTCTATATGTTTGAAAGCATGTTACTACTGAGATTCCCCCAAATCTCACCCTTTCCATAAACATTTAAAGTTTCCAGCAGCAGACAGCGGTTCAAAGAGCATAATCGTAATTACTGGTGATGGAAGGTTCCGGGCCAATACGAGAGGAGGCGTTGGTTATCTGAAGACCTTTATATTTGTTAAGGTCTGTATTATTCTGTACACCCCTATGGGAAATTATGTATGTAATCAAGCAATATTGTTTCAATATATCAGTATATTTATGCTATTTCTATATGCCCACTGAGCTACGCAATTGCTACTCTGAGCAATATCAATAATAAGATGGGGTCTTACAACACACAAAGTTGTGTTACTACCAATGAATTTCCCAATGTGACAGTTGTGCTCATGCATGTGACATATTTTGAGAGGAAAATAATGTCCAAAAATTATGAAAAATTCCAAAAAGAAAGTAGACTTATCAAGATTCAATTCGATAGGTCATATAAGTCATTTAGAGCTATACACAAGGAATTATGTATTTTTAAAGTTATCCCAATGAACCTAGTGATTTCCAGTGTCAGCTTCCGAAAATGAGAATTTTGGGAATGATGGGCTTTCAATTGGCCAAAAGTTATATTTTTCCTTAAACCCAGATTCAATAAGGGTCACATAGCCTTTAGAACTACCCCAATTGGACATCTACACAATTAGATATGAATTTTCAAAGTTTGATGAAAATTCTGCCTAGTTTTTCCTTAAGTACGGAAATGGAAGAAAATGTAAGGGCAAAATGGTCATTTGACCAATAAATCAAGGAATAATTGTCAAACCCCTTAATATTCTGATATTCTCTATTTAATAAATGTGTCGTTCAGATGGCATACTGAAGTAGTGAAACTATACTGATAATAAGTACTTACTGATATTACAGAAAATCCTCATATAGCTTGAAAAATATAAACAAATCCAAAAGAAATAAATTCTACAACTAAAAATAATCAGATCTAACTCCTGGCTAGGACCGGACCTTCAATCGCCAGTAATTACGGTTTTGCCCTTAGAGCCGCTGTCCTTTGCTGGAATATTTTTAGATGTTGAAAAAGGGTGAGATTCGAATGAATCTCAAAAGTAATATACAATCAATCATATAAAATACGATAAATAAATATGCAATGCACCATGATATGCAAAAATGCTAACTCGTGTTGTATGCATACTGTCCAAGGCCAAACGACTGTTTGCAACCCCGGCTAAACTCGTGTCCATGGTCAAACGATATGTTTAGACCCTGGCTTATTCGCGTGTTGTGCCACAGGCACTGTCATGTTACAAAAAATGGAATACACAACATATAAATCATCACATAGTGCATGAGAGAAAGAATTACTACCTGGGTCCTTTCTCAGTCTAACTGTTTATCCAAAACTTTTTCTTCGGCTCGGGCTTTTACCAGTTCCTATATATTAAAATTAAAAAGTAATTGGTTATTACTTGTATTACTACTATCTTTAATCATAATCTGCTGATTATCTCAGTTTCAGTGGCTTATACACTATATAATTTTGCATAGTGTAATTTTACTATTCTTCAACAAATTGACAGATTTTTCAGTTAACTTTGAAAAATCATAACTAATTCTAGAAAAATTGAAATTGACTGGGTCTAAAGACAAAATGAAGCTATTGAAATATATTTTCTTGGAAAAATATCGAAATTGACCCAGATTTACCATATTACTCCCAGAATTTCCCGAAATACCCCTATTCCAGATTAGTCTCCAGAAACATAGCATGACTTTGAAAATCTATATCTCCTAATATACTTGTCCAAAAATTATGTTCTACCCGTCCAATTAAAGCTATGGATGTCTACATTAAATTTGGAAAGTTTCATAATTATTTGGCAAGGTTTGATTTTCCAAACGTTCGACACAAACAAACTGTTTTCTAGAAACATAGTTTGAGAGCAACGGACTTCAAAAATTCATATATCTTAGTATACTAATCCAATTAACACAAAATATATACCAAATTAAAGATAAGACTATGTACTTCAATTCTGGAAATTTTTATAGCCATTGGGAAAGATTACATAGTTTAAAAACACTACGAAATCAACTACTAGAATCTGGATGTTCAGGATTGCACCTGTTTCTAAACCCATCTTTCAAAAATCATAACTTCCTCTACTGATATAAAAATGATGCATTCTACTACTCATTTTAAATATTTGTATGTCTACTATCTCCCTATAAATTTTAGTAAATAATGGATGTGATTTGGTTGGTCATAAAGCCACACGAAACTGACTGACTCTGATGAACATCAGTTTTGGACAGTCTAACTTCAAAAATTGATAACTTGCTCGTTTTAACACCAAATTGAGCTCTTCTTGATTCTATTTCATACTAAACATCCTAAAATTTCCATATCAAAAATAATCAGATGAAAAATCCATCTGTAGTCTCCGTTTGAGCTTCTGAAAGTTTCCGATAAATCCTCTATTTTCCGGTGACCAAAACAGAGTTGATAAAACTCACATGCAACCATGATTTTTGGACTCTAATCTCAAATATTTTGACTCTACATAATCCTAAACATGTTCCTTGAGTTTTGGGACATGATTACAGAAGAAACGGAATCGAAAATCTCATGCAAAACGGACACAAACTTGCTGGTTTTGAAACTGAACGGTAACAAAACGTTTTTGGTGACTTCTCTTGATTCCAGCAGCAAAACAACCCAGAAAACAACCACAAATCCAATGGAAATCCAAGGTTAAAGTAGAAGAAACTTACCTAAACACGTTTATGATGTTGTGTGTGAGATTTGGAGCTTGTTCTTCCTTCGTTTCTCTCTCTGTTTTCTGTGTTTCTGTGCTTCTGTTTCTGTTTCATTTCTGTTTTTCTTTTCTGTTTTCTGTTCTTGTTTTTTCATCTCTTTGAATGTAAATGAAGAGATGAAGGAGGTGGGTGGTTGATTAAATTGAAGATGCATTTGATGTTGTGGATTTCCAAGTGTCATGTATGTGTGTGTCTACGTAAAGGAGGATGTAGGTGTAAGTGTGTGTGTGTGGTGCAAGTGTGTTGTATTGATAGCATGAAGTTATAGGGATGTACGTGTGCTTGTGTGCTGTACGTATGTGTTGGCCAAATGAAAGAAAAGATGAGGAGTATGTGTTGTGTGCTGTCAAGTGTGGGTGTGTATGTTTTTATACACATATAGGTATATTTTTGTCTTATTAATTACACATACTAGGTCCTAATTTTTTCCTTTGTCAAATTTAAGTTTCCTTAAATTTTGTAGGTTCCATAAATTAGCTTACTATCTAATTTCCATAATTTAATCCTTGCATTAAATTTTTGTGATGTTACAATTCTCCCCCCGTAAAATTAATTTCGTCCTCGAAATTTGTTACATATGTGAAGACATAAATTCTGTGTATCGTCTCTTCATGTCTTCTTCAGCTTCCCAAGTTGCTTTTCTAGGAGATAACCCCTTCCATACCACTCTGATGAATGGAATACTCCTATGTCTTAGTTGTTTCTCCTGTCGATCAATAATTCGGTCTGGTGTGACCTCATACGTCAAATCATCTCGCATGTCAACCTCTTCATATTCAATCACATGTTCTGGATCAGGTTGATATTTCTTCAGCTGTGAGACGTGGAAGACATCATGTAGTCTACTCAAACTTGAGGGTAAAGCTATTTGATACGCTACTGGCCCAATCTTAGACAAGATCTCGAAAGGACTAATATACCTTGGGCTAAGCTTTTTCACCTTTAACGCCCTCCCAATGCCAGTAGTAGGTGAAACCTTTATGAATACATGGTCTCCAACTTGAAACTCAAGAGGTTTTCGCCTTTTGTCAGCATAGCTCTTCTGTCGACTTTGTGCAGCTAGTAACCTCTGCTTAATCAACTTTATTTGCTCCATTGTTTGATCAACAATATCTGGCCCGTACATCTTCCTCTCGGATAACTCTACCCAGCATAAGGGTGATTGGCACTTCCTTCCATACAACGCTTCGTAAGGAGCCATTTGAATGCTCGAATGATAGCTATTATTGTATGTGAATTCCGCCAAAGGAAGGAATTGGTCCCAACTACCCTTGAAATCAATCACGCATGCTCTGAGCATATCTTCTAATGTCTGAATTGTTCTCTCAGTTTGTCCGTCTGTCTGAGGATGATAGGCCGTACTGAATCGGAGCTTAGTACCCAAAGCCTCATGTACTGCCTTTCAAAAATTTGGAAGTGAATCGAGGATCTCTATCAGATATGATGTTCTTTGGCATACCATGTAAATGTACTATCTCCTTGATATAAATGTCTACAAGTTTATCGGGAGAGTAGTGAATGCTGATTGGGAGAAAATGAGCTGTCTTCGTGAATCAATCTACAATCACCCAGATGGCATCATGGTTTCGGACTTTTGGTAATCCTGTTACAAAATCCATAGTGATGCTCTCCCATTTCCACTCAGGAATTTCAGGGTTTTGCAGTAGTCCTGAAGGTCGTTGGTGCTCAGCTTTGACTTTCTGACATGTAAGGCAACGAGCAATAAACCTTGTTACATCCTTGTTCATGCTTGGCCACCAATATGTGGATTTCAAATTGTGGTACATCTTAGTTGCTCTTGGATGTAAAGTATATTTACTCATGTGTGCCTCTTCCAGGATTTGTCTTTTCAACTCAGGTTGTGGTGGAACATATATTCGCTTCTTGTATCTGACTAGCCCACTTGGTGACAAGTCATATTCCTGAGTTTCTCCCTTTGTAATCATGTCTCTAATAGACTGTGCATGTTTATCTTTCATCTGAGCTTCTTCTATAACTGCTCTTAGATCATTCTCTATCTGACTAACATTACTGCTGTTAATCATGATCTGGTTAGACAAATTAAGATCCCTAAAATCTTCAATCAGACTTTGCTCATGAATCATAAGGGTTGCTACCTGTATTGTTTTGATGCTCAATGCATCTGCTACTACATTAGCCTTGCCTGGATGATACTTGATCTCCAGATTATAGTCTTTAAGTAACTCCATCCACCTGAGGTGCCGCATATTGAGCTCTTTCTGATCGTATAAATATTTTAAGCTCTTGTGGTCATAGTACAACTCTACAGTCATCCCATATAGATTAATGTCTCCAAATTTTCAGTGCAAATACAATCGCTGCTAACTCAAGATCGTGTGTAGGATATTTTTGTTCATGAGGCTTCAGCTGACGAGATGCATATGCCACTACTCGGCCTTGTTGCATCAAAACACATCCCAATCCATGCCCACAGGCATCTGTGTAGACAACAAAGGTCAACTGTGGATCTGGGATTGTTAGCACTGGTGCTGTTGTTAATTTCTGTTTCAGCTCTGTGAAGCTCCTCTCACAACTGTTGTCCCACACAAAAGGTTGAGTTTTTTTTTCGTGTTAACTTTGTCAATGACAAAGCTATTCTGGAGAAATTTTGTATGAATCGCGTATAATAACCTGTAAGATCCAGAAAAATTGTGTATCTCAAATACTGTTTCTGGCCTCTTCCAATTCAGTACTATTTCTACCTTATTTGAATCTATTGAGACTCCTTGTTGTGAGATCATATAGCTCAAAAATTTAACTTCCTGTAACCACAACCTACATTTGCTCAAATTGGCATGGAGTTGCTTACTCTTCAACATGTTCGTCACTGTTCTATACAGCAAAAAGTGCTTGTTGGATCTTCCTGCCCAGGGATACTGCCCCATGTAAACATGTACCTTGGGTCTTATTGCCTTTGTTTTCTGTTTTGCATACTCTGATTGCTTATCAATTTGCTAAACTGAGGAATACTAGTTCAACAAGTTTTATGATCTCAGTACATATAGTCCGCTAATGATTATAAGTCTCATTACCTTATTGGGACTATGCCCGATATATTTAGCCTTACAACTTATGCTGTTCTGTTTTCACAACTCTAAATATTTTGATATTACTGCCCAATACAATTATGTACGCTAGGCTTACTATTTCTATGTATGTCTTTACTCTTGTTTGTCTATAACCAACTCTGTCTAGAAATATATCCATCTGCTCAGGGTTCAGGGTCAAAGGACTATTTGACCGTTACTTCCCGTACGGTGTGCACTATTCAGGATCAAGGCAATGATTTTGTTCCGGACCAAAATGATTGCTTTATCCCTATTTGTCACATCGTGGTATCTTTACTTGTCATATAAATATTCTACAGCAGGTATCAACCTATCTGTAATTGTCTCATACTCTCAAATAAAATTAAATGTTGCTAGCTTTACCACATGAATGGGATAGTAGATTCTAGAATTGTTAACATCGTACTGCTTGAAAGGTAATTGCCACCATTGTGCCCTACTACTCTAGGGCTCATCCCTATCTCTATTTACATAGGTCACCACAACTCATACAGATTGTGTGACTGTAAGCTACATAAGTGGTGTCACTGTATACCATACTGGTCATGTTCCTGCAAACCACATAGGTTTACATGGGTAATATCACTGTACATCACGCAGGATGTAACATTATTGGCCACACCGCCTCAGCCGCATGTTTTACGCACTGCCTCTCGACCATAGGGTTACTTGTGCTTTTCACCAGTGCAACCAGAACTCTCATCTGGCCATGTCAGGGGTGCATTCTGATCATGGGGTTGAATAACATGCTCTGATAAGGCTGCCTCATTGCTGCATTATTGGGAACACATAGTCATACGGTATACCACATGTGTTGTGTCACTGCCGACCTCACAGGTCATATTGTAATGTGGGATGATAATCACTGGTGCAACTGACAACCTCTCTTGCAACTTTCAAGAATTGTGAATAGGTTCACTATGCTTCTACTGTGCCACTCTAATATTCTATTTCGTCATAACATAAGGGTATATCGGTCATTTCACAACATATTGGGTAGATAGGTACTCCTGTAATAACATATAACAGAGGTTTACAATAGATAGGGAAAACCTGTAACAATGTATAACCTCTGAGCTACTGTACAACATGTTCTTGCTCTTTTACGTTACATAACATGTTCATGTAACTTCCCAGGGGGTCACCCATCTCGAGATTTCCCTAGGTTAAGCATGCTTAACTTTTGTGTACTCGTGCAAAAATACAAATACCAGCTCGAAATACTTCCGACCACCGGTACCCCGTGCCTACCCTTATCTTAAAAGCCATGTTTATTGCCTCCGGGCATTAAAGTATTGTGTAGGAACTGCATATCAGTGCCGATACATGCACTCAGACTCAGACATTGTGATTTGTTCTCTGAGATCCACCAAGTTGTTTGTAGCTTATCTTTCTGACACTAGTCAGCCTATTGGTGATTCTAGTCTAGGTTAAGGCCCACACTCTGGCCTTACCCAATGGATCCAGGTCATCCTTATACTACCCTCTAGGTATTTACTGTTTCTCTAAGGCTTGACTGTGAACCAGCCGAAGTAATTTACTTCGTTGTTCTTGTCACTATATAATCAAGCATATCAGTATAATATTCTGTTGCCAGAACTGCACACACTGTGGCCAGAACCACTGCTCTGATACCAAAATTGTCAAACCCCTTAATATTCTGATATTCGCTATTTAATAAATGTGTCGTTCAGATGGCATACTGAAGTAGTGAAACTCTACTGATAATAAGTACTTACTGATATTACAGAAAATCCTCATATAGCTTGAAAAATATAAACAAATCCAAAAGAAATAAATTCTACAACTAAAAATAATCAGATCTAACTCCTGGCTAGGACCGGACTTTCAATCGCCAGTAATTACGGTTTTGCCCTTAGAGCCGCTGTCCTTTGCTGGAATATTTTTAGATGTTGAAAAAGGGTGAGATTCGAATGAATCTCAGTAGTAATATACAATCAATCATATAAAATGCGATAAATAAATATGCAATGCACCATGATATGCAAAATGCTAACTCGTGTTGTATGCATACTGTCCAAGGCCAAACGACTGTTTGCAACCCCGGCTAAACTCGTGTCCATGGTCAAACGATATGTTTAGACCCTGGCTTATTCGCGTGTTGTGCCACAGGCACTGTTATGTTACAGAAAATGGAATACACAACATATAAATAATCACATAATGCATGAGAGAAAGAATTACTACCTGGGTCCTTTTTCAGTCCAACTGTTTATCCAAAAACTTTTTCTTCGGCTCGTGCTTTTACCAGTTCCTATATATTAAAATTAAAAAGTAATTGGTTATTACTTGTATTACTACTATCTTTAATCATAATCTGCTGATTATCTCAGTTTCAGTGGCTTATACACTATATAATTTTGCATAGTGTAATTTTACTATACTTCAACAAATTGACAGATTTTTCAGTTAACTTTGCAAAATCATAACTAATTCTAGAAAAATTGAAATTGACTGGGTCTAAAGACAACATGAAGCTATTGAAATATATTTTCATGGAAAAATATCGAAATCTACCCAGATTTACCATATTACTCCCAGAATTTCCCGAAATACCCCTATTCCAGATTAGTCTCCAGAAACATAGCATGACTTTGAAAATCTATATCTCCTAATATACTTGTCCAAAAATTATGTTCTACCCGTCCAATTAAAGCTATGGATGTCTACTTTAAATTTGGAAAGTTTCATAATTATTTGGCAAGGTTTGATTTTCCAAACGTTCGACACAAACAAACTGTTTTCTAGAAATACAGTTTGAGAGCAACGGACTTCAAAAATTCATATATCTTAGTATACTAATCCAATTAACACAAAATATATACCAAATTAAAGATACGACTATGTACTTCAATTCTGGAAATTTTTATAGCCATTGGGAAAGATTACATAGTTTAAAAATACTACGAAATCAACTACTAGAATCTGGATGTTCAGGATTGCACCTGTTTCTAAACCCATCTTTCAAAAATCATAACTTCCTCTACTGATATAAAAATGATGCATTCTACCACTCATTTTAAATATTTGTATGTCTACTATCTCCCTATAAATTTTAGTAAATAATGGATGTGATTTGGTTGGTCATAAAGCCACACGAAACTGACTGACTCTGATGAACATCAGTTTTGGACAGTCTAACTTCAAAAATTGATAACTTGCTCGTTTTAACACCAAATTGAGCTCTTCTTGATTCTATTTCATACTAAACATCCTAAAATTTCCATATCAAAAATAATCAGATGAAAAATCCATCTGTAGTCTCCGTTTGAGCTTCTGAAAGTTTCCGATAAATCCTCTATTTTCCGGTGACCAAAACAGAGTTGATAAAACTCACATGCAACCATGATTTTTGGACTCTAATCTCAAATATTTTGACTCTACATAATCCTAAACATGTTCCTTGAGTTTTGGGACATGATTACAGAAGAAACGGAATCGAAAATCTCATGCAAAACGGACACAAACTTGCTGGTTTTGAAACTGAACGGTAACAAAACGTTTTTGGTGACTTCTCTTGATTCCAGCAGCAAAACAACCCAGAAAACAACCACAAATCCAATGGAAATCCAAGGTTAAAGTAGAAGAAACTTACCTAAACACGTTTATGATGTTGTGTGTGAGATTTGGAGCTTGTTCTTCCTTCGTTTCTCTCTCTGTTTTCTGTGTTTCTGTGCTTCTGTTTCTGTTTCATTTCTGTTTTTCTTTTCTGTTTTCTGTTCTTGTTTCTTCATCTCTTTGAATGTAAATGAAGAGATGAAGGAGGTGGGTGGTTGATTAAATTGAAGATGCATTTGATGTTGTGGATTTCCAAGTGTCATGTATGTGTGTGTCTACGTAAAGGAGGATGTAGGTGTAAGTGTGTGTGTGTGGTGCAAGTGTGTTGTATTGATAGCATGAAGTTATAGGGCTGTACGTGTGCTTGTGTGCTGTACGTATGTGTTGGCCAAATGAAAGAAAAGATGAGGAGTATGTGTTGTGTGCTGTCAAGTGTGGGTGTGTGTGTTTTTATACACATATAGGTATATTTTTATCTTATTAATTACACACACTAGGTCCTAATTTTTCCCTTTGTCAAATTTAAGTTTCCTTAAATTTTGTAGGTTCCATAAATTAGCTTACTATCTAATTTCCATAATTTAATCCTTGCATTAAATTTTTGGGATGTTACAATAATTATTTTCCCTAATATTCCCAATATTTTTAGTTAAATGAGAATTAAAAAGAGGAAGATGGGCCACTTGGTAATTATTAAGTTCATTTTGGAATATTATTACCAAAGGAAAAACCAAAGCTTGATAAAGAAGTCAAAGGTCCAAAAGTCAACAAATTGTAAGATGGCAATGGGATAGTTCAAAAGTAATATTTTTCCTATCTCATTTCCCATTAATTTCGGTGGATTAAAGAAGGAAAAGAGACATGAATTTTTACTTGCAATAATTGGACAAAAAGGAAAAATGTGGACCAATGAGAAGCTTCCATTTGTAAAGCAAGATATATGAGTTCATTAAGTCACCATTCCTTCATCTTTCCATCTCATTCTTTCATGAAAAATCAGAATGGAAGAGAGGGGGAGAGAACTGGAACGAACGAGAATATGAAGAACAAGAAGGAGCTTAGGGTTCCAAAAATCTAAGGTAGGAAGTAGTAATCTTGAAGTTTAAGTTTCCTAATCACTCCATAACCTCTCCTAATCTCTTCTACTCTATCAATTTCATGGATTCAAGGAAAAAATCTCAAGAGAAGAGAGAGAGAGAGAGAGAGAGAGGGCTGACGTTCTAGAGAGAGAAAGTGGAGGAATCAAGAGGTAAACTTCAAGACTTGCTTCATTTGCCTTAGTTGATGGTTGTTCTTGTGATTGTTGATGGATGTGGTGTTGTTTTCTCTTGTTTTTCTACTTATGGGCTGAAGTTGAGCTATGATAAGTGCTGCTAAAATTCACTCTAAAATATATCTAATGAGTGTCTAAATAGTTAATCATTTGATTAGAAGTAGAAAAGAAGTGATTAAGCAAGAGAAAACAAGAAACCAACATAACTTTTCTGAGAATCCTAAATTGTGGTTCTGTGTGTGACGTGGAGAAGGGCTGAGAGTTTGATAATTTTGATACTTCCATTGGCTTTAGAAGGTAAATTATGAAGTATATGTGTGCATGTTTCTTAATCTGCCCTGTGTGGCAGTAAATGTTTTTCGTGATGTTTCATAGGTCTAACCTTGTCCAAAAATTCTAAAACTTTCCAAAATTAAAGTAGAGACATAGAGCTTTAATTTGATAGGTATTTTTTAATTTTTAGACAAGTATGCTAGGAGATATGAATTGTTGAAGTTTGGCCATGTTTTCTAGAAAGAAACCTGGAATAGTGTGTTTGGCGAAATTCTGGGAATTTTGTGGTTGTGGTGGCCAAACTTTAGTATATTTTTGTGAAATTATATTGAAATATCTTTACATAGGATTTGGAACCACTCAATTTGGAGTCTTGTAGAATTATTTGTGTGTTTTGAAAGTTGGACATTGAATATGGAAGCTTATTAGTGACAGACTTATTGTGGCATGATTTTGTCTAATCTAATGAGCTCCAATGCCCATGATATCTTCCATAGAAAAATTATACCCAAAAATCTTTATGTTGGTGGGTAATTTGTAATAATTGGACAAGTACATTGGGAGATACAAATTTTTAAAATTTGGTCATGTAAAACTGGACATTTCTGGAACAGTGACTAGAAAATGGAAATTCTGTATTAATGTGTGTATATAGAACTAATGGCTATATATTTTCTTGAAATTAGACTTAAAAAGAGTCAAATAGATCATTGAACCACCTCAATTGGAGTTCTATAGAATTAAGTATAATTTTTCAAAGTTTGATAAAAAATGTTGGTAGTTTGATTACCATGTGAATTTAAGAAAGAAAATGGCCAAATGTAATTGATAAGAACTCCAATGGTGAAAGTAAGCCTATAAGGCTAATATTGCCCATTGGAAATTCACTTTCCATGGATCTAATAATGTCATTACTTTATCTAGGGCCATAAAGTGACAAAGAAGAAGCAATGGTTGAAAGATCAAGGTACAAGAGGAGGATATAAAGTCTAAAAGGTAGTGAATTTTCCTAACTCGCGTAACTTGATATGTGTGCTTGAGTATTGATATATTAATTGCTTTGATGAATTGTATGAAGTATATGTGAATGATTGAAGCTCTGTCTCTGTTTATGCTATGGCCATGAGTATGTTATATGAAACATTGAGCATGCATATATGTCATTATGTTGGCATGAATTCATGTAAGTAGGCATGTCATGCACAAAGCATTTCTTGTATGCAATGGTTAGCATTGTTTGCTACTGAGATTCCTCAAATCTCATTCCTCCCAACCAACCATTGAGGCAGGTGAACACAGGAGGTGCGCACGGAAAGGAGAAGAGGTCTCCATGCAAAGGAAACAGTGGGGAATCAAATATGATAATGTGTCTTTTGTTTTGTATTAAACTTAGACACGTTGGTAGCTTTATGTGACTATACATTTCATATATGTAAATAAACGAATGAGGTTTGAGCAGGGAATAGTCCTAAATGAATTAAAGTATGAGACGTGAGTTTTAAGTAGGGAAATGCTCGCATACTCTGATATGATGAAATTAAGAGCCGATGAGACTTAGTCACATAGGGAAACTCGTGAAGTTATTAATTTGGAAAAGTTTTTTTTACCCTCTGAAAAACCTTCTCAACCCTAGGTTCAAATCCTGAGTTGAGATTGAGAATTTGTGAACATTTTCAAAAGTTGAGTAATACGGGTTCAAATCCTGGTCTCACAAATGATTTCACTACTCATTTGCACTCATTTTGGGCTATTGGAGATAAGGTGTTACAAGTTATGACTTATAAATGTCTAATGGGATTATGAAGGGTTATGATGAATTATGACATTGAAGGTTTGAATGTTGCAGAGGGTTATGAAAAAGTTAGATGACGATTGTTTCTGAAAACTGTTATATTTTGTCTTCACTAATATAAGTATTTAGAATGCGAATCATTTGTAAGTGTTACGTGACAGTTTTTTGTTAAGAAGCGTCATTTTTGTTACTAAATAAATGACGCTTGTTAGCTACAACTATTACTTTTGTGTTTTTGCGAATTTTTCCTTGCAATACATGACGGTGCATATAATTGACCGTTAAGTTTAAGCATTATAGTGACCTCCATCTCAACATACATAATACTTATTAGCCGTAACTGTTATGTATTAGGTGCTATAAATTACCAAATTTGTAGTAGTGTATTTACATAAGGCTACATATTTCATAAAAAAGTTTATCATTCGCTGGACTTCTTAAATTTTTGGGGTCAATTCCACCTTTTTGTTTCAAATCTGTGTTAGTGTCTTTTTTACGCTAGATTTCCAGCTTATGAGGCTGTATCTTGTTATGACCATTATATTCAAGAGGCCCTCTTCTTCCCAATCCGCGCTCTCTCAAGGTCGCAGGATTTAACTCCTTTCGGTTATTTTGTATTTAAAACATTCGCACAAATCATTCAAATTCATAATTAAAATATTAAATTTCCAAACATTTTGTAACTCCTCAAAATAAAACAACGAATGTCATCACCCACGCTTTATGCCTTGCCTAGTCTCCCATTTTAGTTTTTATCTATATTTACTATCTTCGGGCCTATATATTATTTAACTATCATTTTTGTCTCATAAAAAAATTCTGAAAACAATAGTAATTTATTTACCAATTTACTATAATGGTAACACAGACTTAATCAGCTATCAAACCTCACATTCACCCCTTGTCTTAAAAATTCTTGTTAACGGAAATTCGGGTTGAGGTTTCTTTTTTTTTTTTTTTAAGTAAAGGGCATTATTATAAAACACCAACATTTTAAAATTCCTATTTATTCTTCAGTTTGTATTTTAGATTTTAGAAATTGGTGCTATCTTTTTAAAATTTAAATGGTATTCTTTTATGGATTTTAAAATTCTGATTCACACCCGCTGAAAACGTAGAGCAAGGGAAATACACCAATGAAGAATGAAGTAGAGGAAGGAGTGTCTCAGTTGAATTTAGCTTCTCTCAATTGCCCTTCCCCTCCTTTGCCTCTCCTTTACCCTCCTTGCCTTTTACCACCATTAGATTAACATTTCAATGGCCCAGATTCAACATCTTATCAAAATATTATAATAAATTTTTTCTTTAAAACTACATAAATAATTTTAAACTTCTGAAATTTAATTTGAACTTTGAAAAAAATGGGAAGAAAATATAGTCTATAATAATATATAGCTCTTGAGATTAAATTTTAGTATTTTAAATTTTTATATATATTTTTTAAGTAAAATTATAATAATATTTTTATAGGATGTAAAATCTGGAGCATTAAAATGTTAATCCAATGGTGATAAAAGGCAAAGGAGAGAAGCTGAATCTGTCTCAGTTTCCATTGTGAATAGTCAGTTTCACAGTAACTTTAGGGGGGGAAACTAAAGAACAAGTTTGGATATTAAGATATTTTATGAAAAAATTATTTTGTTCTTGTTTAGAATCATAAAAATAATTTATTTTTCGTAAATCTTATAATATACATGTAGTTGATATATTTTTATTATCATTCTCACCCATATACTGTCAGATTATTTTTAGAAATTAGTAAAATTAGTTTTTAAATAATTAAAAATATAATTTTTATTATGTTATATTTCCTAGGATCAACTCCTTCAATAACTAAAAACTATAAGCAAGCAGAGATAAACCGAGCAATTTCTTGTAGCTTCGGTGCTGGAACATAATTTTATATTTTTGGTTAAATATTTTGTGTGCCATTTGTTTTTAAGGCTAGTGGTCAATAAAAAATATGGGAGAATATAATGAAGACAACAGGGAATTGAAGTGAATTGACCAATAAGTTGTTGGTTGATGTTGTAAGAAACCTCACATCCGTAAAGAATAGAACACAAGTTTGAATCTTGAGAAGCATACTTATTGGAAGATGTGACAACCCTTTACCTGCTAAGCCGTGAGGGGGAAACCCTTGATCAAATAAAAAAATTAAGTGAATTGCATTGATTCACAACACTTAGCAAGAATTTTAATTGGTGGTATTGTCAAATACTTAAAGATGTTTTTTTATACCTAGAAAAAAAGTCATATATTTAAGATGTGATTAGAGAGAATGAAGGAAGTTGTTTGGAGGTAACGTAGTATTTATATATTTTGTCCTTTTAAATAATTACAATTTTTAAGATTCTTTCTCATAAATATCATCACACCGAGGCATTGTTGTCAAACTCATGATGAACAGACTCTCTAAGTTTATGGATTTTACATTCTTAGTTACTCCCTCCAATCCTATTTATAAGTAACTTTCTCTTTGATTGGGCAAAACGAACTAGTAGTTAAAAGCAATAAGTGTGTCAAAAATGCCATGTTTTTTTTTTCATATATATCCCTATTTATGAAAACAGAGAGAGAATGTGTACAAAATAAGAGAAATAGTAAAATTTGTTTTCCCAATACTTTATTGACTTCATTCGTCTAATGAGTTCTCTCTTTCTTCTGAATATAACTCTTGGTGTGTATGATAATTAATTATAAATAATATGCATTTAATAAGGGTAAAATAGGAAAAATGAGCTTACATTTTCAAATACAAAGTAAAAGTTGCTTATAAAAGGAACCAGCCCTATAAGAGAGAAAGTTATTTACAAATAGGATCAGGTGGAGTATTAAATTGTGTACGCTCACTCTTAAATTATGGAGTAGTTGTAAACTCAGTTAAATTTACGATTTCACCCATCTAATTTACTATTTTTATGTTTTTAATTTACAAAATCGAGTTAATTGACTCTTAAACCCATGCTAACTTTTACGATTTGGTCATGTTCATCAACTTTATTATTTGAATTTTATAGAAATGTTTTTGTTCAGTGTTATAAATTATGAATGCTCTCAAGATTTAGCTTTTGATTCTTCTCAATGGTGTTGTTTGATCCATATAGTCGACCTCACCTGATGGGATAAAGCTTTGTTATTGTTATTGTTATTGTTAAATTATGAATCTTGATAGATTTAACTTCAAATAGATTTAAGATATACTTAAATTAAATTATATTCATTTTTACGTTTAATTACTTAATGGAAAATATTTAGGTCAAGTAGGTCTGTGAAGTCAATAAGAGTGTGCCACATGTATTAATTTTTCCATCTCAGTAATTAACCCCAACACACTGTTTACCTCCATGTCAGTAAGTATTTCTTTGATCGCTTTGAAGTTGCCAACTTTGAGTGCCCAGGATATATCACATTAGAAGTACCCATTCTCTAGAACGTGTTTATTTGATTACTTGAAAGCCCGCTACTTTTATTGCCGGCCTGTTGATTCACTTCTTATCGAAATCACATGGCTGCTGGTTAGTGGAATCACTATTACAGAATCTCGTACATCTGGCGCTACTTACTTAACGGTTTTCATGTAACCATTAAATATATAAAGGTGGAATTATGGGAAAGTAATATATAACAGTTATTTAAAACAACCATTAAGTAGTATATGAGATAATATTTTATGGTTTTATATGACCACTGTAATATATAAGTTTTTTTTTTAAACAAAAAGCACATTGTTTACTTGATGGCTATATCTAAACAGCCATTATATATTTTATGGTTTTATGTTTAGATAATATTTTATGGTTTTATATGACCACTGTAATATATAAGTTTTTTTTTAAAAAAAAAAGCACATCGTTTACTTGATGGCTATATCTAAACAGCCATTATATATTCTATCAATATAGGATGGTTGTTTATCAAAATACCACAAAACTTATATATGACGTCTTTTCATAATAAATCATTAAATATATGTCTTTAAAATCTCTTTCTGAACCCAATTTTCATGATTTTAAACTTGCCACCAGTACTCCACACGCTCATTGAACAACTCCGACTACTTTTTTCTGGCATCGCTACCGTTATTTCCCTCTCCATTGTTGCCAAAATCGTGATACTCCTCCTTCCCATGTCTGTGGCTATCTGTGAAAGTGTTCAGGGTTTGTTCTAGGTTCTAGGTTTGGTGCTCTTTGAAGCTTTGCAAGTTTCATATCGAATCACATAAATGTGAGAAATTTCTGCCATTTACTAAAGTTAATGATTCAAAATTGATGCTATATTGCTGAATTCGTGATCTAGGTTCTAGGGTATCGGTTCTTCAAAACTGAAGAACCTTTGGCTATTTCTGAATTTGGTGCACTTGCTGAAAAACTTCACATTTCTGGTTCACAATTGCAAGTCTTTGAGGAACTACTTCAGTACAGAACATTGACCTCGCTTCTTGATTGATTGGAACATTGAGTTAATTTGCTTATATATAGGCAGTGTTTTCCATTTTATTTTGCTTTTTTTTTCAGCATTATTTTTACAGCTATTTTGCTTGAATCTTGGCGAAATTTCTTATTTGAGCTTAAAAGTGCTTGCTGAGTTTTATTAAAATTTTCCACATTTGAATTTCACCTTGTTATCTAGCAAGATTTCACAAAGTTTTAGAAAAACCACTTGATTTGTGGATGGAACTAAGTGTTACACATGTTCAAATTGATTAGAGTTGAGCTTGCAGGGAATTTTAAAAAAAAAAATTCCTGAAAAATTGTGAGCCAAGGTGATTGGCCTACACTCCAATCAGGTTATCTATGATATCAAAATTCAATTCACCATATACCTAACTAATTTTCACATATAGAAAAAAAATTCAAAGGGAAGCCAATGAAAAGAACAAGCTGTAAAACTAAAGGAAATATCCATAGTCAATATCACTTCACCATTAGAAGCTCGATGCTATATTCGCACATGCATGAATTTAATTTATTATTGCAATCTTTAGTATGCTCTCCATTGATAAGTTGTTAGTCTCTTTACAATCCCCTTTTTGTCTTTTCAAAACATAGATTCTTCAAGAGATTTCTTGTAAAATTTTTAATTGCTTATGATTGGAGATTTTTATTCCCTAAATTTTCGCTGTTACAAACGGGTCTCAGAATTTTTCTTTGAGTCATAGTAGAAAAAGTTTTGTCAGTGTTTCTAATAATTAGATGTTGTTACCTTTAGTCGCTTAGAAGTTATAGATATGGCATTAGGTTTTAGAAAGGTGCACATACGATGCAAATGACTTTAAGTTTCTAATAAATAAAGGCATAATTAAAATATTGCAATACTTTTACACCATTTTGACCATCCACATATAACTTATATACGTGTGTGTGTGTGTTGGTTTGCACACCACCTATATATAGCTTTGTTGTTGGTGGTGGTGGTTTGCACAATTTAATTAGACACACTATATATAGCACTGGATAGGGTACTTTAGTAATTTGTGGATGTGCCCTTGGTATTTTATGTTGCGTTTTATAAAAAAATTGTGTCCATAATAAAAATGATATATGTGATATAATATTTAAATTTGAAGAAAAAAATATAGGTAATTATTACCACTACCTCTGCATCTATCTGGGCATCCCACATTGGAACAAATTAAACAATTACAAATATAGTTTATGTGAATCCTATTCTATTACGTATATTATATGCATTTTAGACGTTTTTGTGATGATAATTGGATTAAATTGAGTCATTTATTGGAAAAATATTTATAATAAAGGAAATTAAATGAAATAAATGTTTAAAAGGGCATGCTTAACTGTCATGTTTTTATAATTTCTCTTGATTAAGCTGATTTACGCAGATGTATTCATTTAATTCTACCCTTTTCAGGAATTAGAGAATTAAAATAAAAATTAAAGAGGCCTGCTGCCAGATGAATACATAACCCAATGGTCATCAATGGATGCACAACTGAAGCAAGGAATGTGATCCGAACTAGAAAATAAAACTATACTGTGGATGCATAGGAAGGAAGACCCAAGAAGTTTAAGGCCATAAAACTACATATAGGCCAATTTACAACATGATTAGAGCCCATTTACATCGACCTATCACATGTGGAGTGTGGCATGATTTGAATGCTCCTTGACCTATCACGTGGTGTGTGTGAACGGGCTCTTGGACCAAGAAGATAATCAAAATTATATAAATTCTTTAATCCGGATAAATTTTGATTTCTTTCTTCATCTTTTTCTTTCAATAATGGCGTCGTCTTCTTTTTTGACTCTCGCATATCTTCTTTTAATTCTTCTACTCCTTTCTTTATATTTTCCTTTTTCTTAAATATTCTTTCAGCATCTTGGTTGAGGTAGCTAGATGGCAAGATCTTGTTTAATTCTTAGAGAAGATGACTTGACCTCTTATTCTTGCAAGATTCTTTGATGAATGCCGTGTTGCTGATAATTTGAATTGGTGAAGATGATGTCAAGCGCGGAAAAAAAGAGTTGTGAAGATGATGATTGTTGAGGCATGATTGATCTTCCACATCAGGAAAGACACAAGATTTGACCGTTGTGCTGCATTAATCAATTAATTTGAGAGCCTAACAATGAGTCACGTCAATTGTGATATTCTCTTTTTTGTTTTTTGTTTCCAAATGCATCTAAAAAGAAAGATCACAGAGTGAGCAATGCTCAAATATTGAGCATGCACATAATACAAGTCATGATGTATAAGCTCTCTATAAGCATCACCTCTACTTCTACATTGAATATTGTCATACTCAACACATTAAGAGAGAATCATTTATTGCTTTTTTTTTCCTTTTCATTATTCATAACGTTTCTTAAGTGGTGCAATTCTATTACAAAGATTTGAATAATCTAGTGCAACTATTTATTGGATGGAATAGCTCTAAGAGGGTGAACCTTTTTTAATGTAAGCCCAAATTTTTCCTCCATGTCTATTTCATTAGATTGGAGATCATCTGCTAGCTTCCAATTGTACTTGTGGATAAGAGAAGCTAACATCAAGTTGACTGATCTGAAAGCCAATGGCAATCCAGGACATATTCTGCGACCTGCTCCAAAAGGAATGAGCTGAAAATCATGACCTTTGAAATCTATTTCACTCTCCAAAAACCTTTCTGGCATGAACTGATTAGGGCTACACCATATGCTTGAGTCTCTTCCCATAGCCCAAACGTTTGTAAGAATTTGTGCATTTTTTGGCACTGTGAAGCCACAAATGTCTGCATCTTCTAGTGCTTTACGAACTAAAAATGGAACTGGTGGGTGCAAGCGAAGAGTTTCCTTCAACACTGCCCTTAAGAATGGCAACTTTGTGACGTGTGATTCTTCTATTTTAATGTCTTCATCGCCTATGACTTGTTGAAGCTCATTTCTGAGTTTTTCTAGTTTCTCAGGATTACGTAATAGCTCCGCCATAGCCCATTCCACGGTACTTGATGTTGTATCAGTCCCAGCAACCAACAAATCCTGTAGAATATTACTTGATTTTGTATCAGTCCAATATATAGCAATTAACCTCGTCAACAATTTAATATAATTTTTGGCCATGATAAAAAAATTAATATACACTTTTTTGGGAGGAAAATTTGATATGCACAAGAAAAGCATAATAATGAATTCTTTTTGTTACGTTACATTTTTTATACAATTTTTTTTTGTTATATTGGATTGATGAGATTGTGTGGATCATATCGTTTCATATGGCTGACCATGCCCACAAAATATGACTTATCACAATTAATACTTTAGACAATAATAAAGATTTCAATTGAACAAAAAAAAAAATTTAAGACCTTCTGTTTACAAATCTCTAATTGGGATGGTTGCTTGATGGAATAGAAGAATTAATGATGAATGGGAAAATTTTGTAAAATATCTATTGCCTTTTTTTTTATAATAATTTCACAGAATTTTACGTGAGGAATCATCAATAAATTTTAAATAGGCCAAATTACACATAACTCTCCTGAACTTTAGACCATACATGCCAACTAAACTTTCAATTATAAACACTTTAAAATATATTTTATGTTCGTATAACTACCTCAAGCCTTTTTATTTTTTGGGCAAAACTGCCATATATGTCCCCTATATTTTTATCTACGTCTAGAAAAATAATGACCGAAATTATTAATAGGGAAGTTACCTGCATTACTGCATAAATGTAAAAGAAATATCTAGAGATAATACTTACCACAAATAAATGCACGATATCCTGTCGGCCCAATTGAGTTTTGTCTTCTTTCTTGTGACAGAGCAATGAACCTAACACATCTTTGTGAACATCTGAGTCTGGCTCCATTTTCGAGGCTCCAATCAATTCCATTCTCTCTCCAACAATATCTTCGAGAATCCTGAACAACTTCCCAAAATACTTGTCCATTCTCGAGCGTGCACCTTGTGGATCAAGTACACGAAGACAAGGAAAAGAATCTGAAATATTAGGCCTCCCAGCTTCTTGCGTCATGCCCCATACAAGATCTCTGAATTCTCGAGATGAATCAGAAGCAAAACCAGCAAGATCAATAGAGAAAAGAGTGCTAGTTAAGGAATTAAGTACTGTCGTAAAGGCAAGTTCACCAATATCCAATGCTTCACTTTTTCTGCAACATTCATTCACATACTCTAACATTTCCTGCAACTTGGTTAAACGCAAATTCTGCGCAGAATGAAGTTGCGAAGAAGAGAATATTTTGGTGATGCAGGCTCTTCTAAGAGTCTTCCATTGAAGTGAAGGATCTGAGAACACAACAGAGACTTTGTGGTGGTCATGGGTTTGAAGTGTGTGAAGGACTGTTCGACCTGAAAAAGCTAAGTCATGTTCTTGGAGTGCTTCTTTGGCTAATTCTGGAGAGGAAATAACTATGGTGGTTATGGAACCTAGTTTGATAGTCATAAGAGAGCCATAGGTTTTCGAGAGTTTTGAAAGAGATTGATGTGGGTTTTCGCCGATATCTAAGATGTTTCCGATGATAGGAAAAGGAGGAGGACCAGGTGGGAGTTTGGAAAATTTAGGTTTTTGGTTTTGGTGGAAGAAGATGCTGCAAAGACATGAGAATAGGAAGGCAAGTACGAGCACAAGTGTTGAGTAGTCCATGACCTTGATTTCTCCCACTCGGTAGAAAGTATGCTAAATTTCTCTCTCTATATATAGGGGCCTCGTCCCCCAATTAAAACAGTTGAGATTTAATTAAAAAAAATCCGACTAATGTATAAGACTTCTATCATACAAGGTCTAGGTAAGGTCAAATATACATAGCTTCGTTCCTACAATAAGTTGAGAGGATATTTCTAGGATTTAAAATTTTGATGCCTTAATCCGATTACAGCAAACATTTATGGTTACTCCGAGGCTCACCATCAAAGCAGCTAAGATTTAATATTTTATAAAATCATTATTATTATTTTAATAAAAATAGACTATATAAATAATCGGGAGATCACATACAAAGCTACATGAAAGAGGATAAATTTAATAAATATCTAATTAAGTTATCAATGTAATTTAGAATTTCAAAATATAGGTTAAATAATTTTATTGCACTCTCCTACACTCCTCTCACTTCTTAAAAGGATTTCAGGACTCTGTAGCTTATTTTTTCAATAAGTATATATATATATATATAAAAGGGTTTCAGTACTCTATAACTTATTTATATATGTGTGTGTGTTTAACAAAATAAAATACGATTATCTTAAATCAAAGAAATTTTTGCGAAAATCCTAATTAAATTCTTTTAAAATACCTAAATCTAAATTCAGGCCTATATTTTTAACAAATTTCTAATCAAGCCAAGAGGCTTTATTGGGAATTTGTGAATGTTGTTCAAAGACAGAAATAACCATGTGTAATTAAAAAAGAAACTTGGAATTCATTCCCTTGTCTGAACGATGAACCCAGCATAAAATAATGTGTTTTTCTAGCATTTCTTTTTCTTCTCTAACAAATTAATGTCACTGTTCTTGATTTTGGACTTGGGCAATAGTATCTCTACACCTTCCACTGGTGAAACCGTGTTTAGGAATAAAAAGGGGAGTGGAATGTGACACCCTTCTCTAAATGACTAGTGAAATCAATTGTGGAATCCGAATTTAACTCCAGACTACCCAACGTTACAAAACGTTCATAAATCCCCACTCTCAACTCAAGATTTGAACTTAAGGCTGAGAAGGTTTTCTAATGGATAGAAAACTTTAAACACATTTCCACAATATTCACTACGTCACTAATACATCACCACAAATGTAAATTAATTACATTAATGCAAATAATAGCGCCTTGTACTACGATTTTCACTTCAACTTTATATTTCCTCCGTGCATCTTCATCCATCCTTCACCTGTCTAAATGGTTGGTTGGGAGGAGTGAGATTCGAGAGAATCTCAGTAGCAAACATTACCACTATACATGCAAGATATATATGAATGCATGACATGTTTGCCTACAATATTTCATGCCAACATAATGACATGCTGCATGCTCGATGTTATGACATACATATGGTCATTGCACAAATATAACAGAGCTTCAATCAATCATACATGTTCCACACAAATAGGCAAAGCAATCACATAATCAATGCAAGACATACATATCACATACATGCAGAAAAGGTAAGTTCACTACCTCTCGAACTTTATGTCATTCTCTTCTTGTCGCTTGATCCGCCAACCATTGGTACTTCTTTGTCACTTCATGGCCCTAGGCAAGTGATAACATCATTAGAGCCATGAAAAGTGAATACCCAATGGCCCACATTAGCCCTATAGGCTTACTTTCACCCTTGGAGTTCATTCCAATTATATTTGGCCAATTTCTTACTCAAATTCGCATGGTACTCAACATACTAGCATTTTTGACCAAACTTTGGAAAATCATAATTAATTCTATAGAACTCCAATTGAGGTGTTTAAAAGCTCTATTTGAATCCCTTTAAGTTTAGTTTTATATAAAAATATTTTGGTATGACTATTATTGTCATACTTTTCCCAGAAATTCGGTAAATAGGCACTGTTCCAGATTTCATTCCAGAAATAAGGCACAACTTCAAAAATTCATATCTCATAGCATACTTGTCCAATTAACCATTATGACCTATCCAATTAAAGGTCTATGTCTCTACTTTTAGACTGGAAATTTTCATGGTCATTGGATAACATTTGATCACTCAAAAACTCGTTAAAATGACACTGCCTCCAGAAAATGAATTTCACAGCATCCACTCCACAACTTTCAAATATTCCAAATTCATATACAAGCATCCAAAAATCATGAACACTTGTATACCTATGCAATTTCACCTTCTAAATCCAATGAAAGCATTAAAATCATCAAATTCTCAGCCCATCATCACGTCTTACACAGATCAGAAAACTGAAAAATCAGAGTTTCCGAAAAGAGTTTGTCGGTTTCTTGTTTTCTTTGGCTTAATCACTTCCTTTCTATTTCTAATCAAATGATTAGCTGTTTACACACTCATTAGACATGATTTAGCCATTGAAAATACCATTTTAAAATCAGCCATGAACAGTACCCAACTTCCAATATACTCATCAAAACAACAAATCAATCAGTTCAAAAGGAAGCTTATGCTTATCTCTACCCGTTTCCGCAAGTGGTTTGGAATTCCGGCAACACCCCGGCCGGTGAGATGGCGCCAACCACCTCCAAATGAAAATCTGAAACCGTAGAAATGTAGCTCACGATGAGTAGAAGAAGTTTCCTGAAGGGTACTTTGAGAGAGGATGCCGTTTCGGCAGTGTTTCGAAGGAAAGAATTTCCTCTCTCTTCTTCTCCATTTTCTCCTGATCTCTCTCTCTCTTTTCTGGTTCTTTTTACGTGAGGAATGGCTGAAGATGATGATGATTTATTGGTTAAATGAGGTGTTAAAGTTACTTGCCACGTGTCAACCTTGGTCCAAAAATCAATTTTCGCATATAATACATAATTTGGCAGAATTTTTATTAAACTTTGAAAATTCATATCTAATTGTACAAATGTCCAATTGGGGTGGTTCTAAAGGCTATGCGATCCTCATTGAGTCTAGTTTTAAGGAAAAATATAACCTTTGGTTAATTGAAAGCTCACGCTTCTCAAAATTTTAATCTTTGGATACTGCCTCAGAAAATAATTAATTTCGCTGGGCTAACTTTAAAAATTCATTTCTCTTTGTGTACAACTCCAAATGACTCATATAACCTATAAAATTAAATATTTATAAGTCTACTTTCATTCTGAAAATTTTCATAATTTTTCACCTTCATTTACCCATCGAAACATGTCACACAATCATCACTGCCATACCGGGAATTTCACCGGTAGCAAAATTACTTTGTGTTCCATTTTACTATATTGTGTGTGACTTCCAATCACTTCGTTTTGTTATTCCTCGAGCTCTTTAGCTCACTAATATAATTCCTTTTAATATCCAAGGATATAAAGGAATTTTAGAAAATAATACTATGTCTCACTATGACATTTACCAAACAGGGGTCTAGTGTTCTCTTTAATCCAGGCTAAATGTTAAGCCTCTAGTCTTGAAATTCGGGATATTACATGGAACACACAGCAGGGGGTGAATTTATCATTGATGGGCTACTGCTTTTTCTCTGCAATTCCTCTTCAAGTGATTCATTTTTACTGTTAATTAATGAATTAAATTTTGAATTTTATGTCCAAACCAATGAACCAACCAAAACCAAATTTGATTTGTTCACGAGACTAACTTCACTTCATTAACTTAATTAATTGTTTCAGCCCATGGTTACCCGAGAGTATTGAGATTAACGATTCGCTCAGAGCGTACAGAGATCCATGGCTGTAGTTGAGTAAAGCCAGAAGAACATGAAGAAGAAAAAGGCGGGGGCACTGGGTAGGATACTTTGGTTCCATTACTACTGGATTTTGGGGCTTCGTGTCTGGGACCTGGATGTTAAATCAACCAAATTAAATCCGATAAAAATTCGGAGAGCTGATTAAATTGCAAACTCACTAACCAAAGTTAAAAGGCTGACGCTTTCAGAAGGAAATAACTGTGCTCATTTGATATATGGGACACTACTAGAGCTACCTCTCTGAAAATGGACTCTTGCTGGCAATTGTCTTTAGTTTTTTGGGTCTGGCCATCATGTTCTATCAAAAAATTGAGGTTTATGAAGTTTTAACTGGCACTTTGGTATAATTTCTTTCACGGGGGCAAAAAAAAAAAAAAAGAGGTTCAGGGAAAACAGTAGTTACATTTTCTGTAAGCTAGGAGGTCTTTTTTTTTTCCTCTTGTAATCTAATTCCTATTTATATTTCAAGCAATGTATGAGATTTTACTTTTGCAAGCTGCAAAAAGTTACTGGCAACGCCTCATTTGTCGCCTCATTCATCGTGGGAGAGATTTGAGGCAATGATTATGGTTATTTGGTCTCTCTAATAACTATGGAGGGGTATTGTAGTCTTTTAATAAAATTTATAAATCCTTAATTAGACTTCTAGACCTAATTAGAAATTTTTCTAAAGTGTAGCTTGAATTTGGATTTTAGTATTTTAACTGAATTTAATTAGGATTTTTCTGAATTCTTTTTGTGGTTTGGAAGAATCCTTAAAAATAATTCAAAGGCAAAACCAAAAAAAAAAAAAAACAGAGAAGAAAAGAAAGCATAACCTCAAAAAAAATTAAATAATCTTTAGTAGAATATTGAGGAAAGAAAATTTTAGTTTTTACTTGATTTTTTTAAATGAGCAGAAATTACACTTTGTTAAACACAAAAAAATATGACGTCTGAGATATTATATATATAAAAGATTTTCATTAATGGGATTTAAAAAAAAAATAGTTTCATTTACGTAAAAAGCGAACCTATATATCACACAAGTCAAAATTCTATGATTAATGAATTTTGATTTTATTTTTATTAACAAAAAAAATTTAAGTTGAATTCCTCCAAAATAAAATTTTTATTGACAATATTTAACTAAAAATCATTTAATTGATGTTGGGGATATACCAATGTTTTAAAAGTCGGACCGGAGATTGAGTCAAAAAGGCTAACGGGTTATGGTTCAATCGGTTAAAATGGTCTAAACATTCAATCGGGCCGGTGGCATAATAATTAAATCAAAAAAATATTATATACTTATATAATAATATAAGTAAAAAAATAAAATATTAGATTATCAAATAATTTTAAAAAAATTATCAAGATTTAAAAATAAAATTAAATATTTTCATTTTAAAATAAGTTAATAAATTCATATGGTATCTCATAGCATATGTTTATTTAATTTAATGATAATTCTTTTTTCGATGATAAGCATATGTATGGTTTTGTATTAAGTATTTTAGATATAAAATAAAAATGAAATGAGAAATTGAGAATATGTAAATACATTTTAAAAAATTGAAAGCTATAAGCAAAAAATGAAATGAAAAATAAGATAAAAAAAAGAGTTAACACTAACTCAAATATAATGTGGTTAGCTTTCATTCAAATGATAAAAACATAAAAAGATTTTAAAAATTTTCCCTCCTCGGTGAATGTGTGTGGCTGTGATGGAGTAGTAAGTAAAATCATTTTACCTTGAAAAGTGAGAATAGATTAAAGTGATTATACCTATCGCACAAGAAAGAGAATGCTACTTCATACTTCTTTCATCTATGACCTATGACTGTAAAACTAGTTCGTTTTTGTTTTCCTTTTATCCTTCCCATGTCTTCTAACTTTCTTTCTTCGACATTTTCTTAGCAGGATAACTACAGCATATTCGAGAATCATGGCTAGCAAGTGGTTCAAGTTTTATATTTTGATCTATCTCCAATTCCTTTTCATTCTTTCGATTATTTCATATAGGTAATGGGTACTGGATATTTGCTTTTTTGTTGGTTCTTCTCTTCTCCTTCTTTTGTTTTCAGTGTCATCAATGTGAATCGTTCGATTTTCAAAAAATTTCTCCGGTTTCCGGCTTGATAGCGATTTCTGGCTCAAAATCCGGTTCTTACCGGCTCAACACGACCCAACCTTCAAAGCGGTTTTCAGCTAAGAAATGATCCGTTCAGAGCTCCGGCCAATGGTTGGACCGGTCCGACCGTCCGGAACTGGGATATACTTTTTTTTATTATTTTTTGACTTGAATTCTTCTTGAAGATTCTTTGAAAACAAAAAATAAATTTTATTTATTCAAACCAATCATATTTTATTTTATTATATTTCAATGTTAATATATATAAAAAAAAGTTATAAAACAATATCTGGAGAAAAAAGTTATAAAACAATAAAATGCTTTTAAGAGGGGAGAGGACATTAGGATAGTACAATAAAGTCATTTTACTCATATTTTAAAATCCTAAATTGGACCAATAACTTGGTTAGGGATTTTTTGAGTTTAACAATTTAAATTAGAATTTTCTTGTTTCAAACTGTTTTATGTAGGATTTTTTCTAAATAAATTTAAACTGTTAAAATTTAATTTTAAGGATTGTTAATTGTAGTAAAAAATCTATTTTACAAAATATTTTAATAATAATAATCTATAGTAAAAAAAATGGGAGAATTATTATACAGTCCCAAGGAAGCAAAAAAACGTAGAATCAGTCCCACAAAATCATATAATCACTGTCTGGTCCCAAAGGATTGATTTTTAATAAATTACAATTGGGAAATTACTCAAATGCCCTAAATGAATTTGAGACTGTCCATAATGAATTTGATTCCCTCACCCGCGGCATTCTTCATCGGCTTGCACAGACAGTTGCCTCCACGAGCCCTAGCGTCGGCGATCGCGTCTCTGTCCTGATTTCATCTCGCGTCTCTCGTCTAACTCACGGTTGCCTGAATCGTCACCATTCTTCATCCGCACAAAGAGGAAAGCTATTATGAATCCGAAACTCGCCATTACTAGCTGTAGCGTCGCCAATCGGCATTTCGTCGGACGCATCAACTGTGGACAACGTAGCTCGTGATTCAGTTTGTAATGAAGCACAGTTGCTGCTAAATCCATACCCTTTCATCTTCGCAGGTACCTTATCTGCTTGCTTGTGGTATTGCATTTCGGCCATAGCTTTTGATTTCATAGCCTTTGTTTTTCGAGAGAAAACCGTAAGAAAAAGAAAAAAGCTCCTAAACAGAGCTTGAGGAATAATCAAGAACACTGGCAATGACTTTTGTGTATATATATAAACTTACATGTATATAATTTATACGTACAAGAGCCGACAACTTATGGTTGGGTGAATGGAGTGAAAGGGAAGTGAACGTGGGGAGTGTCGAAAACTTAGGGATTTGCAGGGTTCAGGGGTATAGAATTTGACGGAGGAAAAGGGGAATGAATGTGGGTCTTGAACTTGTTTATGTGAAAGCAATAAAATAATACATGAGTTTTGTGATTACCAATGTAAGTTGAGCTAGTTGGAGTGCGAAAACGAGGGCAGGGTGAATTAGAAGAGTTGCAAAGGTAAGCATGAAAAGAGGGGAAGTGTTGTAATGAAGACAAAGCACAGGGTGTTTAGCCATGGGAACAGGGACCCATCACTCTTAGGTGGATTAATGGGTTTCCTTGGATTCTGCCTTTGCCTTATGTCCTAAAGGCCAACATTATCTGCTGTTTTTGTGGCAACTTGTTTAATGATCAATTTATTTTCTATTAATAACAGTTTGATAACTGAAGATATGTTGTAAGTAAAATCAGTATCCTTTTGAGGCTAGATTGGGTTGGTGGTTCACATATGTTAATCTGGACTTGTTTATTTCATAATAGCATATGATATTGTCGTCCATGTTTTGTCATGTTGTTTCTTAGAAGAAAAATGAGTTGGAGGATTAAGAACTTAAGTACTAAATCATTTTTCTGTTCTTTGGGTGAGCAACATGTAAACCGGGGTTATCCAAGAAAATATGTGTGGTTATCTAATTAGGCTTGAATGCTTTTAGTTATAATTTCATTCCTTAGTAAGAAGTACAATGAATGTTTTGTACTTAACTGGTTAATGAGCCTTGTATATTTGGTCAGGTAAAGAAGGTGGATAATGCAAACTTTTACGTTAAACTTGGTAACCAAGCAGTAACCTTTGCATTTACATAAAAGCATCCTTCTTGAAATTCTGAAAGGAGGCGTATTTTGCTGTTCCATCAAGTTCTTCATTGCATCCCCTATATGTATAATATTTTGATAGTGAAAGTAATTGGAAAGAATTTCCTATGTGCATTACTATTAAAGGGAAAAACCCAACTTGAGTTATGTTTTGTTAATTTCATTTTAATTTCCTCAGTCCAGTTGCAGTAAAAAAACCAGCAAAAATTTTTCAGTGAGGTATTACTTGTAATTGCTGAGGTGCTTTAATGTGTCTTTTGTACTCTGCGATTATGAAACTTAGTTGGAGATTCACTTTATTGAAGTATAAGTTATATACTACACAACTAAAGTGGTGTAAATTTGTTTTGCAGGGGAAAAATCTGTACAAGCAAAAACATAATCCGGATAGAGGGAAGAAATCAGGGAAAAGCGGAATGGAAAAAAGAGGTCCAACCTTCTCTGGATACAAGTTATTCACCGAGGAATTTTTCCTCCACAAAAATGACAAGAAAAAGCAGAAAGATAAGGGTAAACAACTAAAAGAAGCATGGAATCAGCTTAGTGATAAGCAGAGAGCTGAGTTCTCAGCCCGGGCTGAACAATTAAGAGCCCCGGGAAAAGGGAAGACGTATGTAGTTCCCTTCTTGACAAGATCTGCACCAAAACAGTTTATGGCTGTTTGCAACAACTTGAAGGATCGGCCCGATGTGATGAATAGGCTTAAGGAAATTGGGTTTGACAAGTTGGTCAATGTTAGTTGCCCTCAAATCAACCGTGATTTGTGTGCTGAGTTCATGACACACTTTGACCCTCCCACCAAGCAAGTTTCAATTCGAGGGGAGATCCGTGGAATTGGTCCTCAAGATGTCTCAAAAATACTTGGTCTTCCTCACGGTGGGTCTGAAATATAGGTACAAGTCCATGAAGAAAATGTACTTTTCAAAAATTTCAGAAGTGTGTACAAGAACATCAAGTACCAAACGATTGGTGAGTGGTTGATGGGCCCTGCTGATGAGAATTTTGAGTTCCTTTTCATCATATTCACCTTAGGGACCTTGTTGGACCCTACCGCAAGTATTTATGTTACTGACCGTGTGTTGAAGTTGATGACGGTCACGAAGGATGCACTTGGTCAGTTTGACTGGTCATCCTTTATTCTTAAAGAACTTTGCCTTGGGATTCAAGAGTACCAGAGGGACTTAAGGAAAGGGAAAGGACGAGGGAGAAAGACAGTAGGAGGTTGTCTATACTTCCTTATGGTAAGTAGCAATCAATTATCTGTATGTCTCTTTACTTGAAGTTCAAATTTTAACATATAAATCTTACTTGTCCTTCACATGTCATGCAGATGTTTTGCCTCCAATATTTTCCATTGGGCAACGTGAAAGCCCGTAAAGATGAGGATGCCATGACATTTTGGGATGAGGAAAGGGTCAAGGGGAGAGTACAAACTGAAAAACAAAGCAAGAAAGACCTACTCTATGGGGCCAAACACGCTGGTGGCCAATCATCAACCACATTTAATGCTGACATAATGCTTACTCACCCTGTAATTTTCACTGTTTTGTTATGTTAGCTGTGTTTATAATTACTTTTCACCAAGTTTGTCATGAACTCTATTGGCAAACCAAATCTGACCAACATGTTCATGTTCCAGGAAATACGAAAGACTTATTACAAGCTGGTTGACATGGTGGGGGAGGAGCTCCTTGCCCTTCAGAATAGGTTGGAGGCTGATCATCATAAGGAGGATGATATTGTTCGAGAAGAGGATGACCAAGAGGAGGCTGAAGACGTTAAATGTTCAACCGACGAAGCTGAAGGTCATGAAAAGGATGCTGACTCTGAAAAGGAAGAAGATGGTGGAAATGAAGAAGCTGAACATGGTCAAGATGCCTCCGCAGAATCTCAACAGAATGAAAAGGATAAAGAACCTGATGAAATTGAAGAAGTTGGGGGTCAAGCTGAGGACAAACAAGTCCTGAAGGTGGAAGATGAAGGGAAGTTGCCAAAAGGGAGTGACCTTGATTTAAGAAGGTCAAAACGAGTCATAACTCCCAGCTGGGTCGTCAAATCTCCCTGGCTTCATAAGACCAAGAAGTTTAAAGGGAAGAGGAAGGTGGACGACAAGGAAGTTCTGTATGAGTTGTGCACAACAAGGCGTAATGATGAAGAAGGCGACAAGTAAGTTTAAAAGAGTTTCTTGGTTTAATTAATGAATGAAATGTTTTTTTTTCAGCCTCACTCACATGTTTGGTTTTTTTGCCCCTTTTTCTGTCATTTAGAGAATTTGTGGATATGTACGGGTACTTCATCACGAGGAGGGAACTTTATTGTCTCCGACCCAAGGGGTGGATAAATGATCGGGTAACCTAATGATTAACATTGAAACACATTCAGTTGATATAGTGGTTGTGGGTACTAATATTTTTCTGTTTTTCATGAAGGTCATGTCAATGGTTGCTAGGACTTTGGTTGAGGACCAAAAAGTAAACGATGGTACAGTTCGGCGACACATATTCACACCGGACTTCATGCACAAAATTGTCTCCGCTCCACTTACATGGTCTTCAGCCGATTATGAAACACAAATCCTCCCTGAACATATAGGATACAATATTGGGGATTGTGAATTTATATTTGGTCCAGCTGTGCTACTTGATCATTGGTTTTGTTACGTTGTTGACACAAAGACAATGAAATTCTACACCTTGGACTCATTGGTTGATACCCTGACGTACATGAGGAAGCAAAGGGAACGTCAAGAGGCAAAGAAATTTGTGAACCCACAGAAGGCCTTGAAAAAGATGACTGCCAACCGGAAAGCACAGCTTGACCCCAAGGAGTTAATGGCAACCCGAGTTGTATGGATGAGTATTTTTTAGATGTGTGTGGGGAGTGTGTTTTTATCTAGCTAAGCGACTGACATGCTCTGTGTTTGTTGCAGCGTAACTGTTTTTTCCATATTATCCATCGAGTTAAGCCTGAGTTGTTTGCAGAGGAGCACAAATTTGAGAAGGGTGTGACATGGGCGAAAGTTCATGTCCAATCAGACACGTTAGTTTGTTTATTATTGTATGATCTTTACTTCAGTGGCATTTGTTCTCTGATTTCACATTTATTTCACTCATATATGCAGGGATTCATGTGGTGTTCACGTGATGTCATGGTTACAAATGTGGGATGCAACTGTCCAAGATGAGGATGATTACACAATGTCATTCTACTCAAGGGAAGACCTGCACGAAATGAAGGTTGGGGTTTTGTGGTGGCTTGTTACCCATCCCCAAAATACACAAGCCGGAACGGTTCTGTCCTTAATTGAAGACATACGAAAGAGGAAGAGAACCCACTGACATCCTTGCTTACATAAAGATCAATGTTGTATAGTTTGATTGTAATTGCTTAACCCCATCACATCATTTTGTAACATGTTTTGGATAACTCGTATAAATTCATTACTGAAATTCAAACTGACTGTACCATATCATGTTTGGTACATGTGGATATACATTTATTCTGATGTTTATTTCCAGGATATGGAATCAAAGTTACTGTACCATTTTATGTTCTCTACATGTGGATATACATTTATTATGATGTTTATTTCCAGGATATGGAATCAAAGTTACTGTACCATTTTATGTTCTGTACATGTGGATATACATTTATTCTGTACCAGGATATGGAATCAAAGTTACTGTACCATTTTATCAAAGTTACTGTACCATTGACAACCCCAACAGCACCCATTGACAACCCCAACAGCCACCATTGACAACCCCGTCAGCACCCATTGACAACCCCAACAGCCACCATTGACAACCCCGTCAGCACCCATTGACAACCCCGTCAGCACCCATTGACAACCCCAACAGCCACCATTGACAACCCCAACAGCACCCATTGACAACCCCAACAGCACCCATTGACAACCCCAACAGCCTGCATTGACAACCCCAACAGCCACCATTGACAACCCCAACAGCCACCATTGACAACCCCAATACCAAATATGAATTTACATCAATTTACATGGAGCTGAAGTTACAAATTAATTTACATCAATTTACATCAACTTATAAACATGCTGAACTGATAGTGGAAATTGCTGAAGTTACAAACATGCTGAAGTTACAAATGAATTTACATCAACTTATAGCATATATATATTAGGATTAGGATTGCTGTAAATCACCATAATTGATCAACCTGGATTAGGATTGCTGCAAGTCTTGATAGTGTGACCTGCCTCGTTGCACCTCCCACAATGATAAACCCTTTTGTTTTGGAATTGAGATTCAATCCTTCTTTTCTTGGGCCTTCCCGGGGGTCTTCGTGTGATTGGTGGCAGTAATAAATTATGTGTCATCAGCTGTGTCACAGTAAGGGATTCAGGACGGGGGCAATCATGCGTTGCTACAGGCCTCATATGGTTTGCATATATCTTATGTTGGGCAGCAAGTTTGTAGCAGTCATCAACAAATGAGTACACACTACGATGAACTAATTTGATTGCAGCACATGCATGTGAACAAGGGATTCCGCTCATCTGCCATGCCAAGCAAGTGCATGTCTTAGCTGTGAGGTCAACAGTCAGATTGCAGACTCGGTTGTTACACAGTGTAGAAACTGAAATCATATCGTCCCCATAATGTTGACACTCTAAGTTCTCAGCCCGGCTGACTTGTTCCATCAACTTGGACTCAATATTGGGCCCAATCCCATTCTTCCAATTTATCATGGCTGTTTCGCATGCAACCATCTTGTTTGCTAACTTTTGTCTATGCTCATTGATGAAAACATCAACATTGTGCTTCCTCTCTTTCAATATCCAAGCGTTAAATGACTCCACTACATTCGTTGTTAGTTTATCCCATCTTTTGTGAGGAAATTTGCTTTGCGCCCATCTCTCCACATCTCCTTCAGTCTCAACCCACTGAGCTAACTGTAGAGAAAACATTTTCAGCCTGCCTAATGCTACATTATATTCATGTTCATGCCTTGCATAAGCAATTGCATCAAGCATGTTAAGTGCATCTTCCTTGTTGTTCGCAGAATTTCTGCCCCTTCCTTTACTCAGCTTTACAACCGTGAATTGAAGTTTTCTTTCACGTGCCTGTAAATAAACGCGTGCCTCTGAGATCCAAATGTGCCACAAACAGCACTTATAATGGCAACATTCCTATCTGACACTATCGTAATCTCCCTTGTGCCAATGATATCCTTCAAAGTCTGCAAAAACCAACTCCAATCATCATGTGTTTCCCCACTAACTATGGCATATGCCAAGGGAAACAATTGATCATCAGCATCATGCGCATTAGCTGAAAGCAACGTTCCCTTGTAAGGACCACTGAGGTGACATCCATCTATATAAAGTATGCCTCGACACCCTTGTAAGAAGCCTTTGATCGAGCATCCATAAGCAATGAATACCCTCTCAAATCTGTCACTCTCAGAGAATTCACACCGGGCAACCGTGTCTGGATCCGTCTCAACTAGCCTATCACATATCCAAGGAATGGTCATGTATGAGTCTTCAACGCGACCAAGTAATTCTGTCAACGCTCTTTGTTTCCCCCGAAATGCTTGACTATAATTTAGACGCACCCCATAATCTTTATACATGTCTCTCATAATCTCGTTTGCATTTTTGTCTATGTTACTCCTCAAATCGTCTACGATTACTGATGAGGTCAGTTTTGACCTATTCATGTGAGGAATAAGTAGATTATCTTGTGCAGCATGTATGTGGTCACCATTGAATGTTCTTATAGTGAGGAATTGAGTGTCTTATCGTTCTCCCATTGAGTATGCTCCCAAGTACCATGGACAACCATCAACCATGCATTTAACAATGATCTTTTGCTGATTGTTTTTCACATATCTGTATGCAAACTTGTTCGCAATGCTGAACTTGTACAATGTTTGCCGAAGGCTATCCGCATTGGCAAAAACCTGTCCCTTCCCAATGATCACATCCTTCCACTTTATGGAGTTCATTTCAGGTCTTGCTGCAGGCATCATTTCAACAGCGCATGGCAATGGAGCTGAATCTTCAACACACATAGTACCTGATCCTCGATCCACACCTTCTGCGAAGTTATCAAACCTGGAGCAAATTGGATAGTACAACATGTTAGTAATGACAAGTTAGCATCACCTCATACACTAGTCAATTTTTATTTCGAAATAAAACTTACACATATTGTTCATCCCTTATTGTCATTCTATTATCATCTTCAGTTTGTCCTGCATCTACATAGACATGACCACTTTCTTCACTAAAATTAATTAAATGTTCAATTGCTTCATCATCTAGTATGTCCACAAATGTTGTTCTATCAAATGTCAAGGTGAACTTCATGACAAGTCCGGCACTGTCTTTTCCCAAAATAGAGGATACCAATGCTTTAAACTCTTCATAAGTTGTTCCTTCCTTAATCGTTCTTGATCTGACCCTTCCCCCAACATATGTCATATCACCTCCTCCACTCACTGCAAATCTTCCCTCTATATGAAGAAAACATAGTAGACTCTTGCCCTGTGTGCTAGCCATGACAGTTGTCCACCTGTACAACACAATTGTCATCAACAACCTTACCACCTACATTAACAACTATAGCTGCATCTGTTAACAACACATTTTCACTAAGTACATGAGGACTCTCCCACCCAACTTTTACACCTTGTTCATTATCTCTAACTTTTAATGAGTTCAAACACCTAAAAATACCAAAAAACAACACAAAACATCAAACCCTTCCCACAAATCATTACACCCTTAGTTAAACATTTAAATGATATCTACAGTTGTCATTAACCATCTCAGTAGCCATATTAACAACTGTCGCTGCATCCATTAACAACACATAATTTCAAACCCTTGCCACAAATCATTACAGCCCAAGTTAAACATTTAAATGATACCTACAGTTGTCATTAACCATCTCAGTAGCTATATTAACAACTTTCGCTGCATGCATTAACAACACATAATTTCAAACCCTTGCCACGAATCATTACAGCCCAAGTTAAACATTTAAATGATACCTACAGTTGTCATTAACCATCTCAGTAGCCATATTAACAACTTTCGCTGCATGCATTAACAACACATAATTTCAAACGCTTGCCACGAATCATTACAGCCCAAGTTAAACATTTAAATGATACCTACAGTTGTCATTAACCATCTCAGTAGCCATATTAACAACTTTCGCTGCATGCATTAACAACACATAATTTCAAACGCTTGCCACGAATCATTACAGCCCAAGTTAAACATTTAAATTATACCTACAGTTGTCATTAACAATCTCAGTAGCCACATTAACAACTGTCGCTGCATGCATTAACAACACGTTTCCTCCGCTTTCAGGTTATATAATTACAAACATTGCAACTTCATCTTCATTCATTTCCCTTCTTTTATACAAACACCCACAAGAAACCTTCATATTTTACAGGTATAATACAAACTACTAATCATAAAAGATGACAGCTTTTTCCCTTTTTCCCAACCAAGCCATACACTCAACAATAATACTCCAGACTCTGTTTTAATGGTGGAAGAGAGAACATGAACCAACAAGAATAATGACAACACCAGAGGTATTTCCATCAAGATCTTACCTCACTCTTCAGATTTGCTTCATGATCACAACATTGCATTCAGTTTTCCAGCCATCATCTAGATGAAGAGAGAACATGAACCACCAAGCCATACGCTCAACATTGCTTCATGATACCTCAGACTCTGTTTTAATGGTAGAAGAGAGAACATTAACCACCAAGAATAATGACCATACGAGAGTTATTTCCATCAACATCTTCACTCACTCTTCAAACTTGCCTTAAGAAGATGGCATTGCATTCAGTTTTCCCGCCATTAATGCCGTAATCCTTCTGAGTGCACCAGATATTGCCCATCCCTCTATCTGTCTATGTTATTATAGGGCTATTTAGATCATTTTACAATTGCATTTTATTACAAATGAGTCCCTTGGGACCTGACAGTAATTATGTTCATTTTTGGGACTGAATCTCTGTTTTTTTGTTTCCTTGGGACTGTACAGTAATTTTCCCAAAAAAAATATCTTTTCCCTCCATCATTCTCACTCTCCAATCATCAAGCCCCTCCTGCCATATAAAAGAATAAAAGTCCTAGCACCCAACAATTGTTTACACAAGACGGTCTAATCCAATCAAAGCTGTACTCTAATTACGTTGAAACGTTGTCAATTAATTATCTGAAGAAACAATAATCATATCAAATTAGCAATCAAAGCTGCACTTTCACGACTCCCAGATCTAGTTCTTGGGTTATTATTAATTACAAGCAAATTAAATTACCAATAAGTTATATAGGGGGATTTATTCTCATTTTCTCGCGCGGTAATGAGTGCTAGCCCTAGCAAGCTCCCATTAGTTTTTAGGAGGTTGTCTCTGTTCAGCTGTCATCATTCAACTTGTGGTTTCGTTGAATCTTAGTTTGGAAATGGGAAAACAAAAACAATAAAATACCTAAAATTTCTTTTAGTTTTTAGTTTTTAAAAATATATTACTATTTTCTAATTTAGAAAACCTCACTAAAAATAAATTTCCAAACAATTTTTTTTCTTATTTTATAAAACAAAACTTGTTTTAAGAAAAAAACAAAGAAACAAAAAAGGCCTAAATTTTCCTTTTCTTCCAGCTTAAACCCCTAACTTTGCATTTCGCAATACTTAAAAATTAATCCAACATACTTTAATGTCTATAATTATTTTAAACTTGTCTTTTCACATACCCCACGCAATCTTTCATTTTGGGCTCAATGGAAGCATCAAAATAATTAAATTATAATTCTTTCTTAATGACCTATTCAGGCAGTGGCACTCTATGGGATAATATAGAATGATTTTTAAATATCTCTTCCATTAACTACTAGATTTCAACATTTAATCGCCTCTCTAAAACCTTGATTAGCCTTTAAATCATGCTTTTTATATTTTCCTAAAAATTTGACAGCAGCTTTTGCCCTTGCTTTCTACTTTTCAAGATTACAAAAACTCAAGAATAATGACAATAATCACCAATAACATCATACAAAATAACCACATACATTAACCCCAAGCTTGATTGTTGGAGCTCCCCTTCTTGAAATCCTAACCTCTCTTTCTCCTCTTGCTAAGACACAATACCAAGAGAGGTTTTATGCAACATCATTATCACCGATGAAAGACTCACCACTAGGGCTAGCCTCTAAGACTATCATAACCAGAACTCAAACCCTCTTCCTTGGAGTAATCATCATCCTTGCTCTGCCTCTTGTTCTGTAGGTAACTATGCGCCTTCCTTCTAGAGGCTGGTTAACCAACAGGGGTGAACTACTTCTCTATCCTCTTCTACCTCGCATTATTCCTAGTCAAGGGGTCAATATACCTACATAAGCAAAGAATATTAGCCTATTACCAAGACCTTCTGCTCTGATACAAAAAATGTAACATCATTATTTCCATAGTCTTTAGATGAGTTTGATCACATAATGACTTCAAACTAGAGACTAGTATTCTTTTGTAAATAGTTGAAGTCCCAACTTCAATACAGGGTTCAAATTTGCACTTGAGTGGGGTTTTTCAAAAAATTTTGAAAAACTTTAAGTGTAGTCTCAAACTGGTTTGCAAATTCATTACAACTCATTTGTTCTTAATTCCTTTTGTTAATATCAAAGTGTTCTCTGGTGATAACCCATGCAGTGTTTGTTAACTAATGGGCCTTTAGCGTATGGTTGCACGATTCTAATCCATTTATCGTGTTTAAGCTTTAATATAAGTTGTTTGAATTAACACAGCTACTACTACCACTAGTATTCTTTTGTAAAAAAATTGAAGTCTCAACTTTAATACATGGTTCAAATCTTCACTTAAGTGGGATTTTCAAAAATTTTTGAAAAGCTTTAAGTGTAGTCTCAAATTGGTTTGCAAATTCATTACAACTCATCCGTTCTTAATTCTTTTTGTTAATATCAAAGTGTTCTCTATCGATAACCCGCATAGTGTTTGTTAACTAATGGGCCCTTAGCAAATTTATTACTTTTCCAGGAAGTGCCGTAGAAGATCTTTTCAAAAACAAAATTTGTGTGATTTTTTCTTTTCCTAATAAAACCCTTGATTTATATTTACATTCAAATCCATCTTCAAACTTGCAGGTATCCTTTGCAATATTGAATTTCCATCTTCATCTATCAAGCATGAAAGAACTCCAAGTAAATAAATGGAAAAAAAAGTAAGCATACATATAAGATTCATGACAGATTTTAACTAAGAAAAAGAAGAAAAAGAAAATATACAATTTAAGCTCAAAAATTAACAAACTTATAATGTATAGGAAGTTTAAGAAGGAAGAGTTAAAACTTCAAATAAATACCTGTAAAAAAATTAAGCATACATATAAGATTTATAACAGATTTTAACTAAAAAGAAAAAGAAGAAAATATACAGATTTAAGCTTTTGTATATAAAAAAACACTTACAAGCTAAGGGGCTTCTATAGAAAATAGAGACCAAGACTAGAGGGCTGAAAGAATAAGAAAAGATGGCGAAGTTCTAGAAAATTGGGAGCTGGAGGGCGCGCAAGGAAGATGATAATGGCGGGCTAATAAAAAGTTAAAATAAAACTTTATATGGCGCTTGATATAAAGTGGCATATAAAGTCTAAAGAACCTTCGGCATTTTCCTAATAAGTGTCATATCTTTCAATAATTAAAAAAAAATAAAAAAGCAATAACCTTAATTAAACAAGCGTCGTTGGAGACAAATAAATATATATTAACTCAAAGAAAATATATAATATTATATATAATATATAATATATATTTTATATTGTGTGTCTATATATATATATTATATGAATTTCCTTGGCCAATGGCCAAGGTAATCCAAATATATATTGCCTTGCTAAGGCAATATAAATATTACCTTATCCAGTGCTTTTCATGAAGCGCCAGATAAGGCAATAGCTTTATCCGACGCTTTTTATGAAGCATCGGATAAGGCAATAAAAATTATTATCTTCTCTGCCACTTTATGTGAAGCACCAATTAATGGATAAGACAAGGTAAGTAATGGAGTAGTGGGGACTGAAGTATTATAGCTTTCAATAATAATAAAAAAAACAATGGCTTAAAATTCAAAGTTAATAATCTTTAACAACACTTGGTATTTAAGCGTCGTTCAAAGATACATATTGTCTTTAAAGGAATATACATATACATATATATATATATATATATGGTTTCTTGGCCAACGGCCAAGGCAATTATATTGCCATTGCCAAGCAATAGGCAGCGCTTCATGTTAAGCGTCGATTAAGTCTTATATAGGCCAGCGTTTCTTCATGAAGCGTCGGATAAGGTCCAGATTTTTTTTGTTGATATCTTTTTATTTTTATTTTTGACCGATTATTCCATTTTGAATTTTTAAGGACCTTAGTCGGCGTTTTTAGAGAAAGCATCGATTAAGGTGCAAATTTTTTTTTTGTTGATAACTTTTTTTTTTACAGATTATTCCTTTGATATTTCAAGAATCTTTTGGCAGCATTTAATAATGTTGAGAATAATTTTAAATCTTTTGGGCTTACACTAGCTATGATGCTTTGCTATAAATAAATATAGCTAATGCTTAATTAAAAAAAACAACAAGGTCTTATATGGCGTTTCTTATCCTACCACTAAGCTATGACGTTTATAATAGGAAGCGTCGTAGTTTATAATATTTTTTTTCATTAAAAAAAAATTTATCTACAGCATTTCTTTAAAAAGTGTCATTAAAGGTGTGCCACAAAAAGCCTTTTTTGTAGTAGTGTCATCCTATTCTGCCAGATTCATCAATCAACTTTAAAAATTCATAACTTAATCTAGAAAATTCCAAATAGGGTGGTTCTAGTTCCTATTTAAAGATCTTTAAGCCAAATTTAAATGGAAACTATCTCCCACTATCAATTATAAGCACAAAATTCCAGAATCTTGACCAAACCTTACTGCCACAGAAATCATTCAAGATTCAATGCCTAAACTTCAACAGATTATAACTTACAATCTACTAATCCTAATAACACATATTATATATCAATTTAAAGATTAAGACATCTAATATAGATATGGAAAGTATCATGATCATTGGACAAGGTTTAGCCATTCAAAAACATGCCACAAGCAGTCTATCTTTCAAAAACAAAATCTAGCAGCACTAAACCTTGGGTTCCAAATTTAGGGTTTTCTTATCTAATCACCTAAAAATCATAAACACACCTTAATCCCACACAATTTTTCATATTAAACACATTGGAAACCTCAAAAATACCAAAATAACATTATTTACTATTGTTTTGGGTTTGGCCAAAAATCACCCTAAGCCACAACAAATTTTGTTTTACTAATTTTAACCCTAAGACTCATCAAATATCATCATCAATTCTTACTTTACATCATATTCATGCTCGCAACAACATCAAACCCTAAAAATCACATGCTAGCTAAAACTAGGGCAACTCAATAATCTAATGAAGACTTGTTCAAACCTTAAAATATTGTGTTTAAATTGGAGCTCAGGCTTACCTCAACTTAATACTATAACTAGTTCTTGATTCTGGTAGTGCCTACCTAAGCTAGATGGCATCAATCACCTTAGACCAAAAATATAAAATAGTAGGATTATAGCTCTGTCGAGTAGAGCAAGGTTTGAGAAGGCTCTATCAGCTAAAAACATGGATTTTGGGACATAAATCATTTAGGAAGTCTTAAGTTTCTCAAGAACACTACACCTTCTTTCTTCTTTCTTGTTCTTGCTATTTTCTTTCTTTTTCCTCCCATTTGGCCTCCTTAGCCGAATTATAAAGGGGCTAGAGAGTGTTTGGCTTGTTTGATCATGTGTGTCTAAGTATGTAGATCTTAAGGTGCCATGTGTCTTGGTGTTAAATCTTGGGGTACCAAGTGTCTCCAAATTTCTGCCTTCCCCTTTCTCTCTCATCCTTGGCCGATTTTTGGTCTGGGGAAAGGGAGGTTTGATTGTTTCCTTTGACTCTTGGCTTGGTGTTTGGGAAAGTCAATCATGTGAACAAACTGGAGATCAGTGAATTTCCCTCACAATGGGCTAGGTGGTGTCCCATAAAAGTGTTAACACAAAAGTCAAAAAGTGATTGTAATGATTGAGGGACCTGTGGCACCTTTTTATGGTGCCATGACAAAAGCAAGAGTTACTTCATTAAAATTACTTTATAAATGCCACTAGAATCGCACCAAGTGTCAATTTATCCTTTAAATGACACCATGTGTCTATACAGGCACCAATATATTTCTTCTGACTAAATATGCATTTAAAGCATTACTGGTTACAAATTTTAGTATGTTATCTTTTAGAATATATAGATGGGGTTAGACAAAAAAAAACTAGGATGATGAAGCAAGAACAATAATTCACCTATTTTGCACCTTAAACTTCTTTCTCTTAGGTAAATCAACTTGTCAAGTTCCCATTGAAACATGATCCCCAAAAGAAAAAGCACTTGACATTCATTGGTTATTAGGGGCATCCTGAAAATGTTTGGGTCGAAATATAGCTTACAAATTAAGTTCTGAATTAGTGGATGCTGCCAAAAGGAGTGGTGATGCCATATTCAAAAAGGAAGAGACTCATAAAATGGCCCTTGAACTTCTTTCTCTTTTTCTCTCTTTTCTCCTCTCACATAATTTGATAAACAAATATTGTTGCCCCTGTGTTGTACGAAGAAGTTATTATTTTAAGCTTCTAAAGCTTATGGAAGCACATAAGGATAGTTTATGGTTGTCAAGGATTTCTTTACAAGATATGTAATATTTATCATGTAATTTAGTCTTTATGATTCTAATTTGTTTGGATTATGTTTTTACATTGTGATTTATTATACGTGTGAAAAAATTCTCCATTGTATCCATCTTTATGAAATTAATTTAAATATTAATTTAAATTAATATTTCAAAGTCTTTATGAAATTCTCTTTCTATCTTAACGTTGTATCCATCTTTTTATGCAAAATGCCCAAACTACTGGATAGGCATTTGATGATGTTGCTCCGCTTGACTCTAAGCCTAATAATAATTTTCTTCCAACACAATACTCTAATTGTTTAGGGAAAGTTCAAAGCTCTCATTTCTACAATTAAAGATGAATCTTAAGAAAGTCAACTATGGAAGAATATAGGAAAAAGAAATTTAAATTAAAAAATTAATATACTACAAGGAACAAAAGATCAAACAAAAGAAGGAAAAGAAAGGATTGAGGTAAGTATAGCCACTAACTTTTCATGAAAATGTGACATCCTTTTAGTCATTGTCTACTTCTTGATAACTCAAGCAACTATATCCTAGGTATCCTTGCGGTCGTCAATATCCCGAATGAGTTTATAAGGCTGACCTATCATGATATTGGGAATGAATAATTTAGATCACTAACAATGAAGAATGAAGAATACTAAACAGAATATATTGGCAACAACAATGTATAAGCATTACTATAATTATGGGGCTAGCTATATTTCTTGAAAATTAAGTTTCTTATAGATTAATTTTAATTTTGATTGTGATAACGCCTTGATTTATGGGTTAAATTATTATTATGATAACTCCTTGAATCATGGGGGGCTAACTAATAATTTATAGATATAAAATATTGATAATGAATTTTCAACAGAGCGATAAATAATTAAGATGGTCAAAAGAGGGTATAGATATTGATATTTATTTTACTTTCAAAGTAAACAGAATATACTAATAGTGTTAATATAAATACAACTATTTTCTATAAAAAACAGTTGCTCACAGAATGATTTTTAAGGGCGTTACTACGAGTATTATAGAATATATAGACTTACATATTAATTTTCATTAATTTAAAATACCTAACGTAAAGCTAGTTAGAAATGACATGTACAAAAGAGATATGCTATTCAAATACTTTTGGTATTAAAAATTGTTTTATTCATGTTTGTAGAATTAATTAATTCTTAATATGGTTTAAAATTTATTTAAAACGGCCCTATTTGAAATATTCTAGATTTCGGCCCTAGGAACTTGAGGATATGTCTATATCAAATAGACTACTAGGCCGAGTTTAGTAAAGAGTCCTAAGAATATTGAGGAGATAGAATGATTTTCAGGGACTATATCTGGGTAAAGAACAAGTCTCTAGGTATATGAGGCTTAGAGTGCATAAATAGTCGGAAGAAAATTCACTAGTACCAAGTAATGCTATGTGTTACGTCATTGTCAAATAAAATGGACACTTGTCAAAATTCCATTTTGTTGATCCATAAAGTGATAATTAAATAATTAAATTAATTTTACTTTATGTGGGGACCATGAAATATGGCATCACGCCGGTGGATCCGCGAAAAATCTCTAGACTTTCCTTCCTCGACAAAGTGGATGGTTATGTGGAACACGAAAAAAGAATGCGGGTCCCATGGGAAGGTGCCATATGTTACCATATAAGAGGGAGAAACATAAAGATGCTTTTTTACTTTATGTGTTGGACCAACCAAGAGATGACACTTGTCCCACCTTTATCATTAAGTAACTTTTACTTTTGTGTTGTCATCACTAGAGAGTAACACCTCACCCCAAGTCGGGGAAATTTACTGGTCTCTAGTCCGGTCACCTAACTGACTTTCTCAAATACTGAGCCCAGGAGACTGAGAAAATCATTAGACCCCTACTTTTCCTGACATGTTGTACAAAGACCCTTTTCCATAAACCACTTTTATCTAATATAATGTTACAAAACCAGTGTTTTCTTTTATATTGGAGTTTAGGGCACAAAATCTACCTACAAACTCTTTTAAGACATATCGAAGTTTAAGGCACAAACTTGCCCACAAACTGATTACAGAGAAATTTTTTTTATTTCACATCACAATTAACCCACAAGTCTTAAAATTTACACAAAAAAATTTCTAGCACAATTATGGTTGTGGGTCTATCAAAATATCAAGATATGCAACATAAGGCCTCAATCCTAACAAGAGTTAAATATTTATTCCAAAACAGTTGCTCAACAGTAAGAATGTGGCATTCCAAAACTATGAGAGCCCTACAATGGCAATATAGAAATTAATACAACATTAACACCAAAAGAAGCCTACAAGATACACAACGTCTATACCTCTGGTTGCTCCCCGTGGCCTCTAGCTGAATTAGAGGTCTCACCTAGAAAATTATTTATAATGATGGGGTAAGACACAAACTCTGAATAACAAAAATCAATTTACAAAATATACGGGAAATGATTGAAAGTAAGAAAAGTAGGTTTAAATAACATAACAATAATATTCTCATTAATTCTCATAAAAAAAATATTCTCATTAATTAAACTTCACATAATATGATCAATAATTAGAACTATCCCCACTCATCCATCTTACTCCTCTTTATTACCTCTGGACATGGTACAACCTATCAATGCTCAACGAGGAAGTGTCTGCCCAAAATACTCAACTCAAAATCTTGGCTAGGATTGAGAGACTGATAGGCACAATTTCACCATATCTCTTCAACATAACCCAACATATCCCATAATATAAAACAATTAATTGATATAACTTTTCGATACATCCACAAGATTATCATTTCTTAGAAAACATTTCATCCCAAACAACATATCTATCACAACAGTAACAATTTAATAATAATTTCCGCTTATATATGTAAATTGGAAAATACACTGCTTCACTGAAGTAAGTTCATATTCAAATATAACAAAATCTTTCAACACACATATAAGTAATGTAGATGAAAGTAAGGTTCATAAAACACCTTACAATCCAAAGTAAGCATATAAAATAAATTAACCTCGGTTACCTCAACTCCAAGCTTAACCTTAGTTTGAGTAGAACAACACGAGCAATCATCGATCTCAAGAAAATTCTACATTATCAATGTAGATACTAATTAACTACAAGTAATAATAAAATAAATATTTTGCATAATTCAATTCTTACAAACCCAATTTCCTCTACAATTATTATCCTCAATTATTCCAATTTTCTTAAAATCCTTAGCCATATGTTATTCCTCATGAACTCAAAGTACTCTTTAAAATCCTTAAATAACCTTTATACCATTCTCTCGCATCAACCATCTAATTTTATAAATCAAAGTTTCACCTTTAACATATCTATAATTATAAAAATCCTCAATATCAACCTTCTAAACAATTAAGTCTCTTTCTCATAATTTATTTGGGTATAATCCAATTATTAAAAAACTCATCAAATCTCCACATAATTAAAATCATATTAAATTCTAATTTAAATATGAAGTTATAACTCATATTTTCACATAGCTTAAATCTAACAAAAGTAAACAAATTAAATCCTTAATAATATCTCCAATAATCCAAATAAATTATTTAAACAAATTTTTATAGGTAAAAACACCCTATAAAGAATAATTTATATGCTATTTATAAAATAAATTAATTATAAAATCACATAACAACCAAATGATAAATATAAACTGGTTAAAATTAACTATTAATTATTCTCTACATTTCTATAGCCATGTATTGACAAAAATTAAATCTTTCCTAAAATCATATCCCTAAAATATTCTCTAACTAACAAAAAAATTACTATAATAGGAAAGAGAAAATTATTTAGAACATTTTTCATAAAAGAAATTTTGTGATTAGAAGAGAGTTTAAGTACCTTATTGATCCCCAAAAAATCAAAAATACTCTTATTAGGACCTCACCTTCCACCTCTCTTCACGAAACACTTCACAAATGAAGTGTTTATAGGAGGGGGTATTATAGCTTTAGCGCCTAATGGCACCAAAGTAAAAATTAATTTTTTTTAATATTAAAGGGAATCACCCTACTTTTAATTATTGAATTTTTTAAATAATTATTTTATTATTTATATTATTAATTTATTATTGTGTGTGTTATGTGTGTATAATAATAATTTAATATTTATTATTATTTTGTTATAAAAAACTTTCTACTAAATTCATACTTATCTCCAAATTATAATTATTTCCTAAAATAAAAATAAGGATGTTACATGTTGGACGGCCAAAGGCATGAGAAAAGAGATAGAATCTACTTTATTAAAGGAAGTGACACGTCAGTGAATCAGTGGAATATTGGACAAATGGCACCACAATTATAGGACTTGACAACTATCTAAAGTCTAAGACCTACCCGAGCTCAAGGAAGCAATTGGTTATCGCTCAAGGGAGGCAACCAGGTAGTAACTCTGTCTTTCATATATCATATGATACACTACATGTTTTATAGATTCATCATGAATTGTCTAGCACATTCTGTGATGCGTGAGTAGATTCTTGAGGTCGATTATATAGGTATCACTCGGGGCCTTGTAATGTACCTAGCGCTATGGTGATATATAAACTGCATGTTATGTACTGAATGATGTTATGATAATTTTGTTATGGGATGACTGTGTGGCATACTTTGTGATATTGTATCTGTATGATTGACTACTTATTACTACTGAGATTCTTTTGAATCTTACCTTTTCTCTATAAAACAATTTACAGTACAGGCTAGCAGCTTAAAGGGCAAGAGGATAAGTGTGAATAGCTAGAGGGTGAAGTTGCAGAATGTAATTTCTATGTTGGTTGTCTGTTTTTGGTATTTTGGATATTTTGATCTGTATAAGGTATGTATAACTTTGCAACCTTGACGACAGTATAATGGAAGAACTAGTAATGCCAATAGTCTAGTAAATGAACAGTAATCTATATTGAGTTAAAGCGTTCGGACAAAAGGAAACTATGACTAAAGTATGAAATGTGAGACTTAAGTAGAGAATCCCTTGCATACTTTAATATAATGAAACTAAGAGCTGATGAGACTTAGTGACGTAGTAAAACTTATGGAAATAATCAAAAAAAAAATTTACCCTATGAAAACCCTCTCAACCCTAGGTTTAACTCTTAAGTTGAGATTGGGGATTTATGAACATTTTTGGAAGTTGGGTAATCCAGGTTCAAATCCTAGTTTTACAATTGATTTCACTACTTTTTTGTACTCATCTAAGCTTATAAGATATAAGGTGTGACAATTTGGCATCAAAGCAATAATTCTGGTAATGGAATTGTCTGCTTAAAGATAAAGGTCCAGTCAGAGCAAGGGGTTCTGAATATATGTTACATTCTTTGCTTAAGTGAATAATATAGCGATCTCCTATTAGTGCTACTATAACAGGGAGTTACAAATAGCGAAGGAACCTAAGGAATTAGACCACCCCTTTTTTTGTAAATATCCTACTGAAGAAAGGGGTAACAATCTATATAGAGAAAGTGGCTCCGCTTGACAAATTTTAGCTATCCCCAGTCCCAGTGGGGATTCCTCTACTGATAACAATGACAATAAAACCTTAAGAATAGAAGAGGAAGTGTAGGATTCAGATTCTATTATTGACTTTAGGGCTCTTAATCTTGAGTTAGGGAAAGTCATAGATTTCTTTCCTTGTGTTATGTGAACACATAGGGGGCTATACCAAGAAGTTGGTATTGTTTATATTTCCCTGTGGGTGCAGTACCAAGCATCTTTGGGGAAGCTGACATGTCAAACTGGGATTAAGGTATGTATGGGCTACTGATACCTAATGACAAATGGTATGGTACTAGCATTGATGCCCAAGATAGCATTGGAACTCTATGGTTAAGCATGCTCATGCAAAGGAAATCCTGGGATGGGTGACCCCCTGGGAAGACCTTAGAGATTATTAGAAGTTCTAATTTGAGGCATAAAGAATTATTAGAGGCATAGAGATAATTAAGTAAGTATTAATCTTTGATCTGAACCATTTCTGTTACAGTGTATACTTCCCGGGAAAAGTTCATTTGATGAGGTTATGGAAACTTGAGGCGTAGTAATTGTTTTAACGTTTCTCTGTGCTAAGTATTTATCTTTAGTAACACCATGGTGATAAAGGAATAGAGATATGATATATAGTGATACATGATGATGGCAATTATGCTGTATATCTATCCTAGAGGATCCAATCTGGTGATACTGAAGGTTAAGGATAGGTATAGATCATATCTAAGCTGAAATAGTACTTAGGTCAAAATGAAAATCATGTTACATTATTGTTCTATTTCATGATAGAATTTTGAACCTTATGAACCTTATAGATGATGTTAAACTTTTAGTAATGTTTTAAGGATATTACCCGAAAACCATGAAGATTAGAATAGGTGCTATTGATTTTGATACTTAGTGCACCTATTATATATAATTGAGGAAACCTGATTTTTCAACTCAAGTAATGTTGAGGTTTTAAGAGTTGAAGCATAACCTGAGAATAAATTGCAATGGTTGAATTGATGTTTCAGGAATTTAAAATGGCCTGAATGTCTTGAGGTACTAGAATGTAGTACAGAAATGTGTATCAAGTTTTTAGAGTTTGTTTGTTGATAATCTAGCATAAGGAAAGATCTTAATTATAGAATATTCCCTTATAGTTGTGATTATGTCTAGAGCGAGACCAATATCAAAAGTCCATATAAATTGACCCCAGATGAGATGGTGAAATTAAAGAAGTAGATTGTAGAACTGCTAGAAAAGAGGAACCTTATAATATTTGAATTTCCATTACAATGGTACTTCCATTCAGAGATGGCCAATCGGAAAGAGCTACTTATAGAGGATTCTGATTGGAGAGGGATACCTATAGGGAGTTCTAATCGAAAAAGGCAACCTACGGGGATATCTGATCGGAGAGGGCTACCTATAGAGGGTTTTGACCAGAGGGGCTGACCAATCAAGTGACTGAGTGAAGCACCAAGTGCAGTACCATAGTCTAAAGCCATCGTGATAACAAACAGTAGAGTAAAGCCGCTGCAATGATGAACCGTAAAGTAAAGCTATGGGAGCATTAACTCTCAATAGTAGTGTATTGTAATGATTCTTCCATTGAATGGGTTTCCTTGTGAGGAGGGTTGTGTAACCCAGTGAATCACCATGGTGTACTCCAGTGCTGATTGATGAAAGAGATTAATGAAGAACATGCTCGATGGTATAAAAGAAAGCAACTCTTGCTCTCATATCTTACGTAATGGCTCTGCATGTCTATATTCGTGTTATGAATATATGTAGAAGGTAAGACCTATTGGGCCAGCGTATCTATAGGCAGTCAGACCTGATGGGTAGAGGCCAGATGCTGTAAGTCCCGTAATGCCTCTGGTATATGGGTGATGTTAGAATTGGCTAACACCCAAGAAGGGGTGAATTGGGTGTACGATAAGAAAGTTTGATCTTTCAAAATCTTTTCACAGCTTATCAAATCAATATGTAAGGAAGTATAAAATCATGAACAACTATTTAAAGCATATATGCTAGAAATTTAAAAGCTTAGGGAGGAGAAGATGCAAACTATGATTTATCTTGATTCGGTTCAATCCACGATGACCTATGTATGATACCTCATTTCTTATAGCCTTATATGAGTACAAAAGAGTAGCAAAATTATTTGTAAAACTAGGATCAGGTCCCGAATTAAGTAACTTCAAAAAAGTTTGCAAATTCCAAACCTATCTCAGGATTTGAACCTGGGACTGGAAAGGAGTTTTTAAGAGTAATAAAATTTTCTCAAACAATTTCACAAACATTTATTATCTCACTAAGTCTTACTGGTTCTTCTTTTCATTTTATTAGAGTTTGCGAGCAATTCTCTGCTTAGTTTTCATATTTCATACCTTAGTTAAGTTTCATTAGCATTCAAAAGTGTAATATAGCTAAACTATTCTTTTGCTAGTCTAGCAATATTACCCGTTTCCTATTATAGCATGTTAGAGTTACAGGCTATTTGTACTATATATAGATCCAAAATATCAAAAGTATAAGAAACAAACAACCAACAAAAAGGACTAAAGTCTCTCGCGTTCCCAGTCTCTAATTGTCCATATTTACCTTCTTCTTACCCCTTGAGCTATCTTCTTGTATTGTAGATGGTTTATGAAAAAGAGTGAGATTCCAAAGAATCTCAATTGTAACATAATGCCAATCATACAGATATAATATCACAAAGCATGCTACATAGTCATCATACAATAGAATAATCACAACAGCATTCAGTGCATCACATGCAGTTCATGAACTACCATAGCACTAGGCAAGTTATAGGCGCTGAGGGATACTTGCGCAAATAGGCCCCGGACACCTACTCGTGCATTTATGAACATTATTTTGGCTTGAGTGTCCACCCATGAAGATAGGCCCCGAGTGACTACCCCGCATAATCAAAATACGTTAGACAATTTGTGATGATTTCAAACAACATACAATGCACATTATAACATATGAAAGACAAGTTATTGCCTGGTTGCTTCCCTTGAGCAATATCCAACTGTTTCTTTGAGCTCGAGCAAGTCACCTATCAAAATTAAAGTTATAAGTAATTGGTTATTACTTACACTATTACTGCCTTTAAATCAAATTTTGATGGTTATCTAAAGTAGTTATAACAGTTTCTGTATAATACAATTATGTAACATGCAGTTTCACTGTTTTCCAGAAACTGACAGATTTTTCAGTCAACTTTGAAAATTTATAATTAATTCTGAAAAAATATAATTTGACTAATTCTAAAGCCTAAATGAAGATATTTCAATTTAAATTTAATAAAAAATATTTAGGTTTTCCTAATGTAGACAAATAATTCCCAGAAATTCGTTATATATCATGTCCCAAATTGCTTCCAGAAAACAGGTTATAACTTCAAAAATTTACCATTAATTATAGGAAACTCCAAATTGATTGATGATAAATTATATGTAAATTTATTTTAGTCTAGTTTCACATAAAAATATCAATTCTAGCTACCACAACCATAGCATTCCCAGAAGTTTTCCAAACACAACCTGTTACAGATTACATCCTAGAAATAGGGCACAAATTCAAAAATTCATATCTCTAAATGTACTTGTCCAAAAATTACAAAATATATATAAAATTAAATATATATGTCTCTAATTGAATTTTAGAAAGTTTCAGAATTTTTGGACAAGGTTTTCTTCATGAAACATTTCGCACAATATCACTGTTTTGGATTCTTTCCAAAAAAACAAGGCATATCTTCAACAATTCATATCTCCTAATATACTTGTCCAAAAATTACAAAATTACATATCAAATTAAATCTCTATGTCTCTACTTTAATTGTGGAAAGTTTCATAATTTTTGGACAAGTTTGGGATCATAAAACACCACTCACAATAACAGTGTTCCAGACAGGCAGATTCAACAACATGATCATGCACACTTCTTAAATTTTCAAATTGATATAGAAGCATCGAAAAATCATGAAAAATTGTATACCATCACATTTTTTATTTCTAAAGCCAATGGAATAATCAAAATTATGAAATTATTTCATCTTCATCATATTACAATACAGGGCAGAATTGAAGATTCTTAGATGAAAGTTGTTGTTTTCTTGTTTTCTCTTACTTAATCACTTCCTTTCTACTTCTAATCAAATGATTAGCTATTTACATACTTAAGTAGACATGTTTAGAAGTGATTTCAATAGCATCACCCCTTAGGGTTCCATCATCCAATCTTCACAAAACAAGCAATTCCAAACCAACAACAACCACAACAATAACAACAAAGGCAAGAGAAGTATGTTTGGAGGTTTACCTCATGATTTCTCCCCCTTCTCTCTCTAAAAATGTGTTTGGTCTCTCTCTCTCTATACTCTTGATTGAGCTTGCTAAACATGGTTTTTAAGGAGAAGATATTAGTTGAGGTTCCTACATGATTTGGAAGCATAAACTCCAAGTATACATTCTCCTTACCTTTGATCTTGGAAGAACCCTAGTCTTGTGTGTGTATGGAGCTTGAACGTCCAGCAGCTCTCTCTCTATCCTTTGAGTCTGATTTCACAAAAATGAATGGAGAAAGATGAAGGTTTAATGACTTAAGGGGTCTTCCAAAATTACTTTACAAGTGTTCAAGTTTTATTAGTCCAAATTTGTGGTATTTTGTATAATATTACAAAATAATTTCCTCTTCCCTTTTATTTGTCTTGATTAACTGAAATAAATGAGGGATAAGAGAGTATATTGAAGTTTCTTTATCTCTTCCATTTTTTGACCAAAAAGGTGTTCAATGCTTCTTGAAATTCCTAGTCAAAGTTTCATGCTTTTGCCTTTTTGCTTTGACTTTCCTCTTCTTGCTTTAATATAACCAAGCCATTCAATTTCTCTTGTTTTTCTTTGTTCCACTAAAATTTGAAGAGGAAGGGAACAATTCAATGCCTTCTTATATATACAATTACCCTTACAAACATTCATTAAAGTCTTCTTGCTTTTGACTTACTTTTTTCCAGTTTGAATTTCACTTGGTAATAATACTCCAATATGGACTTGTTAATTACCAAGTAGCCATTTTCCCCGTTTTAATTCCTATTTGGAGAAAATTATTGGGAATATTAGGAGAAAAAAATTTATTTTCCATTCTATGGAAAATTACCATTTTGCCCTTACATTTTTATGATTTATTGAAATAAATCATTTCTTGCTCTCTTCCTTTGGTTTGGTCATATTTTTTACACTTGAATGAAACCAGTATTTGTGTCATTTTATGCTCAAATTTTGGTTACAATATTAAGCCTTTAAGTAGACATTATTCGCCTCTTTATGTCCTTTCTTGGTCAAATTCTGTGTAACCAGCGATTAAAATATTTCTATAAATTTTACATGCACCACAATTCACCATTTTATTATACTAAATATCTCAAATATACACATAAGGAATATTGGTGAAAAAGTGGGGTATTACACTATGTCCAATCCCTAGGCTCCTCCTGAGATTTCTAATTCACTATCTTCTTATTTAATCGGGTACAAGAAAAGCCTCTACAATCCCATAAGTTTAGCCAAGCACTTGTGCAGCCTACTATGGAGTTACTCTCCCTTACACACTGTAAGGTTTACTCCCCCTACAGCAAGTCTTACGAGCAAAGCAATCCCGAAGACCTTTATCTCCTACTTACCCGTACAAGTCTTACGAGTAGCAATATTTTCTCCTGCTTATACCCCTGTAAGTCTTACGAGCAGCAACATTCTTTACTACTTGCACCTTGTAAGTCTTACGAGCAAAAAATCCAACCAGCAATTCTCCCTACATCTTCCCCTGTAAGGAAATCAACCCTCTTAAGGTCCCTCTACTTTGAGATCAATATAGAAGTATAGATGAAGTGTTTATAGACTCTCTCACAGAGTAGATAAAATACTTACTGAAGTATAATACAAATATTCTTACTCTCAAGTGTACATGTTATTGAAAATAGAGAAGAGCAAAGAGTGGTTAGAGACGGATGACTCAGGATATCAGCGTATCTCTATTTTGTTTTTGTGGTTCTTTTTGTTGTCTCTGTGTTGTCAAATGCTTTAGTTTATATAGAAAATACATTGAGAGCTGTTGAGGACATTCAAATATTTTCCCGTTGATCGTGCTCTCACAAATGCTTCAACATTTCTTACAGTTTGCCTGTTAATCCAACAGATGCTTTAATGTTAGGCTATTTGTAAAGCCATTTGTTGAATATGGTTGTTGCCTATGATTTGTTGTTACTGAATCTTGATCTGTTGTTTGTCATCTATCTGTTGGAGTCTCATTACTTCATTTGACCATTGAGCATATTTTCAAAAACTAGCTTTACGTTGGTGGATGCTCAACTTTGTGAAACAGCTCTTTGTCTCTTAGCATGAAATCTTCATTGTTACTCTGGAGAAACACTTTAAGCACTGATACAATGAAGTATTAGTCATGAATACATTGAATCAATAATTAAAAACTAAATTTCTGCATTATAGGACTCATCACTTCATGTGACAATTTTTGCTTTGAGTGACCTCCATACTTGAAGATGTAATCTGAATGTTTTGATCTCATGTTTCGCACTTGAAATAAATGTTAAATGATGTTTAACTATAGTGGCAAGTGTAACCATAATGATTAGATAACATTTAAGCATATTCGGATTGATCGTTGAATTCCACTTTGCTTCTTCAACACTAGAACTAGAGTTCATCATGCTAAACTCAAGTGCACAATGGAGCTTTAATATCTCCAGACGGCTTTTGTAAGAAACTCATGAGAGTGCAAGATTGAAACTCGAGTACACAATCCATAATAAATCGAGTGCTGATAAATGGACTCAAGTGCATCAGATGTTTTCCAGTTTCTGCAAGGTTTTCTGATGCAAACTCCCGGAAGTATAATAGGCAAACTTGAGTGCATACTGACTTAGAACTAGAGTGCATGCTGAGGAACCCGAGTGCACTTCTTGTTCTTCTCATCACAAGACTCTCAAGTACAAACTCTCACGCCAGAACTCTCAGGACTTAAGTACAGTGCTTTACAGAACTCGAGTGTTGTTCTACAAACTTGAGTATACTTCATATCTACTGATTCTTGCCAAGTCTCTAGAACAAACTTTCACCCTAGAAATCTAAGGACTCAAGTGTATCACTCCTCATAACTCAAGTGCTTCATCCTGAACTTGAGTACATGTGTTAACTTCAGCTTCTAGCTCAACTTCTGTACAAAGCTTGCGAGAGTGTAAATAGTGAACTCTAGTTTTATTTAGACACGATCAACTCATTTTGACTCCAAATGACTTATCATTGATAAGCTCTTATTATCTACATTCCAATGAAAAAAGAATCAACTCCAAACTCTTTGTATTCTCCAAGTTATGATCCAATGAGTGTAGATAATGTATGTATTTTTTAGCATCAACTTCTAGAAGCCATAAACTTTGAATATAACTCCAAATTTGACATATTATATATCCATGAAAATACCTTTAAGTCTATTTTCATATGCCATTGTTCTAAATTCATTTAGACATGCCATTTGGAAGATATGTCCAAAATACTGAACCTATTCTAGAAAGTAATGGTGATTTGAAGGTTCACTTCCAACACTCATTTCTCCTTCATCTGAACTCTTTTAAAGTTGGTTTGGTGTACATTTGATGTATTAGGAGTCTATTTCCATATGCCACTAGTTTCACCTCAATCAGAGTTGTGGTTTAGGAGATATAGTTAAATTACTGACACTCGCTCAAGCTGAACATAAAACAAAGCTAAACAGAGTATATTTTTCTTCACTCTGAACTTGAGTTCTCAGTCGCATGGCTCCTAGAAAAATAAGATAATATAATACTAATAATAAAATGATAAAATAAAATTTACCATTATTATTTTACTTTCCTAAATTTAAAAACTTCTATTTTAATTTAAAATCCCCTAAATAATGTACTAAATTGATATCTTACCATAATCTCAAACAAACTTCTAAAATTTGCCTAGATAACTCTCCAAATATCTTCAAAATATACTTTAAATATATTAAAAATGGAGAGTTATCATACCCCCGCACTTGCATCAAATCTTGTCCTCAAGATTTCAAAAGTTTAAATCAATCAAATAAAATCATGGAAGTAAGAATTTAACACTACAAAATATAAAACCAATTCAAATCTTCAAGAATAAAGCTTTCTTAAAACTCTTTTTCTACCTTCTAAAAATGCAAGTAGAAAGACAATTAATTTGACAAAGATAAATCACAATAGAATTCCCTCATAAGGTAAGTGTTTGCACTCATCTTTCAAGATAATAAAGGGCTTGTATTTCACTCAATTCCACCTATTGCAACCCATCTACCATATGTTTGTTTATCATCTCAATCTCCCCTACATTATCCAATTACATACTCAAATCAAAAGGACTTTTCCAAGGGTTGTAATGAATAGGGTAGGATAATGAAATGAAAGTGGTCAAATGATATGGAGAAATACTTTAATTAGTGCCAAGCAATTAATTCAATGAAATTCATGAAAAATGAAGAAATAGTCATTTAAAGAAAAAAACTCACTTACACTATAAACAATATTTATTCATTTGATCTTCAACAATCTTTTTTTTTTCCTTTCATTCTTCCACTTTTCTCTTTCTTTCTTTTTTCATTCTATTTTATATATATATATACCTCTCTTTCTATCTTCCTTTTCTTTCTATTGCACTTTTTTCTTCTTCTTCTTCTTCTTCTTCTTCTTCTTCTTATTATTATTTTTTTTTGCAAGGTATCCACACCATACATTGACTTTGTAATCCCTTCACTCTTGTTCTAAAATTGCTTTACTTAGCACTAACTAAAGTAATAAATGAATAAAAAAGATAAAGATAAAAAAATTGCATTTCTCAAACAAAGGGCTATTTACTCAATGCAATTTTCTTTTAAAAACAAGATAAGGCTCAAATGGGGTTAAAGCAAAGGATTTTTATGTGATAAGGATGGTCATTTGGCCTAACTAGCTATGAAATGAATGCCTAAATCATTTTTGTACATGCAAAACGATTTAACGTTTCAAAAGAGATGCAAGACAAGTTCTAGAGATGAAATCACAATAAGTGTACTCCTTCTTAAAAGAAATGAATATTTAGGCTCAAATTTCTCACCTAAAGTCATTTATTTAAGCCAAATTATTTGCCCATTTACTAACATTCCAAGAAGATAAAACCGAATTCTAATAAAACTCAATCCTTTCAAATTCAAATCAACCCAACTTTGCCAATGTTCACAAATAAAGTCCAAGCTTCCATAAAAAAAATTATGTTCAAAATTTGTCAAAATTTTTCCATTTATGTGCAAAACCAAAGAAATTTGTCGAAATTGAAGACAAGTCATACAAAATCAATGATACCTCTCACCCCTACACTTAAATGTCACATTGTCCTCAATGTGAATAAGTAACACTAAGTAATGCAAGTGAAGAAATAACCACATCCAAGTGTAGGGATAGCGAAAGGTTCTAAAATCTCAAATTTTTACCAATTGAGCACAACTCACAAGGGCTACCATTGAAATCAATAGTCAATAACAAATATCAATCACATACAAAGCTAAAATATAACCCACACTCATATCCCAGAACATGTTATCAACAATCAATTTGAACAAAATAAAGAAAAGTAAAAGAATACTCCCCTTTCAATCCTTGCCTTGTGCTTTTGAATGCTCTTCTTATGGCTACCAATGTGGAATGCATTATTAGGGACTATCAACAATCCTACAAAATCAACAAACCTCAAAACAACTCAACTAAAGGAAATTAAAAGAAAGTGAATTACCAAAACCTTGGGTTGCCTCCCAAGAAGCACTTGGTTTATAGTCCTCATCCAGACTATGTCAAAAACTCATAGAGGTGTTGAAACAAGCAGTGCCAATGTATCGTGGAAAATGATGCAGAAGTATTCAAAGCTTGCTCACTATGCTTACAAGCATTCACCACACCATATTTCTCAGCAGGAAAAGTTCTAAAAGGCTCTTTAATAGCAAATGAATCTAAGTCAGCTTGATAGAGGTCATCTACGAAAACAATTCTTGCGCATTATTTCAATTCATTTTGGAAGTCTATTACTTTGTCCCTCTTAAACTTAATTTGCTCTTCACTAACTCGTAAAATTGTCTCTCCTTCTTTAACATTCACCAATGCTCTTACAATAGCTAGAAATGGTCTCCCAACAATTAGTGGAATCTCTTTATCCTCCCCAATGTCAAGGACAATGAAGTTAGCAAGATAGATGAAAGAACCAACTTTTACTAGTATATCCTCAATGATGCCGTATGGATAAGAGAAACTTTGATCAGCTAGCTTGAGTGTGACAGTTGTAGGATTAGCCACCCCTAACTGAAGCTTCTTGAAAAGAGATAAAGGCATAAGATTCACAGCAGATCCCAAATCACACAATGCACATTCTTCAAATTTGTCACTAATAACACATGAAATAATTAAAGAACCAGGATCTTTACACTTAAGAGGCACATTAGGCTTGATAACACTAGTGATCTCCTTGGTTAGTGTTATAGTTGCAAACTTTGTAAAATGCTTCTTACTTAACATCTCTTTCAAGTACTTAGCATACTTGGGCATTTACTCCAAAGTCTCTACCAAAGGGATGTTAATGTATAATTGTTTGAAGATATCTAAGAATTTCTTGTATTGCTTATCAAAAGCCTTCTTTTGGAATCTTTGGGGGAATGGTAAAGGAGGTATCCACCTTAGTTTCTCTGAAAAAAGTTGTCTTTTTCTTCACTTCCTTCTTTTTGGCATCATTATCCTCATATGCTCCCTTAAACTTCTGTGAAGACTCTTCATCATTCTCTACCATAACTTGAAGAGTGTAATCACCATTAGAACTTGAAAGCTTCTCAGTTGACTGTTGTATCTCAGGTAATTCTTTACCACTTTTAAGGGTAATGGCTTTACACTCCGCTTTTCCATCTCTACAAGGATTAGGCACCGTATTACTTGGCAACTCTCTTTATTATAATGTGTTCACAGCAGTTGCAAGTTGTCTCACTTGAACCTCAAGATTCTTGATGGATGAACTTAATGTTGTATTAGTAGCAGCTTGATCTTGAGTACTCTTTAGTTGAAAACTCATAAGCTGAGACATCATTACCTCCAAATCTGGTTTAGGCTCTTGAATAAGCTTAACTTCCTTTTCCAAGTAATAGAAACTAGGAAGTGCCATTGGCTTTATATTAGAAGTATATGCTTTATTAATAGTTTCACCATGTTTCCAAGAGAGATTAGGATTTTTACGTCACCTGGAATTGTAAGTATTGGAATATAGATTAATCATATTGTTGCTATGGTAGTTTCCTGTATAATTGATTGACTCTATCTGTTGAGACATAAGGCATTGTCCCATAGCATGTCTATCTCTACAATAATGACAAGGAACATGAATAGCATTAACCCCTATGTGTCCACCTTTGGATAAGCGTACTTGAGCTTATAGGTGATCAAACCTCTTGTTGAGAGCATTTAACATTCCCACAAATTGAGATGAAGTGCCATCGTTAACTCTCTCAGTTGAGTTCACTGATCTTCTTTCATTGATGTTCTAAATAAAATAAGCTAATAAGTCATCTAAGCATCCCCAAACATAATTTACTGGTTGCTTTGTAATTGCTCTATTAGTGACAGCATTCAATTCTGATCTAGATTCAGGAGTCAACCAGGTATAGAAGATTTGAAATAAGACCCACTTCTTAAAATTATGGCCAGGACTCTACCTAACAAGCAACTTGAATCTCTCTCAAGCTTCATATAGGTGTTCCCTAAATTGTTGGCAAAAATTAGTTAGAGCAGCTCTTGCATCCACCATCTTGTCATGTGGAAAGAATCGAGATTTGAACTTGTCTTCCAATACAGCCCAAGAAGTGACACTACCCTCTTCTAAATTGTTAAGCCACTCTTTAGCTTTTCCTTGTAAAGAATAAGGAAAAAGCCTAAGGCAAATCACATTATTAGGAACTCCATTTTCTTGAATGAGTCACAAACATCTAGAAATTGAATCAAGTGCTAATTTGGGTCTTCTAAATCATTTCCGGCATATTGACCATATAATTCAAGCAACTTCAGCATAGTCTGCTTAATCTCAAAATTGTTGGCTTGGAATTCAGGCACTCTGATTCCTAATTGATACCCACAAGATTGTCTTTCCAAGAAGTCATTAACACCCAAACAGTCATTTTCATCTTTAGTCATTACTTTAGTGTCAGTTTTGACACCCTTCCTTGCTCGAGTATGAGGTTTTATAGCTTCCAAAAGCTCTTGGACACTCCTTGTTTTCTGTGGTGTCTTTAGAGCCTTAGATCTGCAAGGCATATACTAAAGTACCTGGAAAGCTAAACAAATCTCAAGAGTATCACACTAACATAAAGAAACTAATAAAACAAAAATAAATAAAAAATTCTCAAGCTAAAATTACTAAAGGAATTCTAATTCTAATCACCAATTGCCTTGAATCCCCGATAACGGCGCCAAAGACTTGATGCTACTAAATTTTAAATAAGCACCGCAAGTGTACAAGCCGTGGAAATAGTATAATAGCAAATCAAAGTCATCCCACATAGATTCAAGATAATAGGTAGTTAAGCATTAAAATTCCTATTTTCATTTAAGTTGAGCAAATGTGAAGAGTAACTTGCGTATCACCATCTTATGGCTCCTGCCTTCCTCCCTTTCCCCAGCTCCCACTGGTCGGAAAAGAGTAGGAATAATGATAGCCTCTCTCTTATCTGCTTTGACGTTTACTGGTTACTAAAGATGGATCTGGTCTTCTCCTCTCTCTTGTGAGCTACAGAGGCTGACAGTGATGCTGCCTCTGTCTCACACTAATGCCGCTACTCTCCACCGGAAGAGGACCATCTACAGTGCAGCCATTATCTTTTACTCTCAGCTCTTCGTGATCTAGTTCCAGGAATGCCGCTGTTTTTTGCTCTCCTTTCTTTTTCTCCAATCAGCCACCCTCTCCTCTCATTCCAGACCTCTTTGTTTCAAATGGTGTCGCATGATCCAAATTCTCTACTCTTCCATTCACCAAAACGTCATCACCTCCCTTTTTTTTATAGTTTCCTTTCTTTCCAATCTGGGCTGCCTCTCCTTTCCAGATCATTTTCTTCCTCAACCCAACAAACCCGTAGCTCCTGTTTTCCCATTTTTTAAGGCCCAAAACGGTGTCACTTCTGTGTATTGTTAGTTGGGTTTTTTTCTTTTTTTTTAACCCACCAAATCCCAGCTTGTTCTATCCAATTCAATTATGGCATTTTTTTTTCTTGAATCAAACTTTATGTCTCATGGCTCCTAGAAAAATAAGAAAATATAATACTAATAATAAAATGATAAAATAAACTTTACCATTATTATTTTACTTTCCTAAATTTAAAAACTTCTATTTTAATTTAAAATCCCCTAAATAATGTACCAAATTGATATCTTACCATAATCTCAAATAAACTTCTAAAATTTGCCTAGATAACTCTCCAAATATCTTCAAAATATACTTTAAATATATTAAAAATGGAGAGTTATCATACCACAACATTGTGACACGTGGCATAACTTTTCTAAGACCCCTCCTAGCTATAAATTTCATCCACCTACCCCCAAAAATTACAAAAATGCTAGAAAATCAAGAAAAATTGTTAGAAGAGAGAGAAGAGGTTAATAGTGAATTTTCACAACTTCAATCTACCAAAACACTACCATATCAGTGTTTTCTCTCAAAGTACCCTTCATAAACCTTCTTCTACTCATCCCAAGCTTCATTTCTACTATTTCATATTTTCAATTGGAGGTGTTGGTGTCATCTCTCTTGCTGAAGTACAGCCAGATTTTCAAACCAACTACAGAAACACGTAGAGGTAATAAGCATAAACTTCCTTTTGAACTGATTGGTTTGTGGTTTTGATGAGTTTTGATGAGGGTGTGGTACTATTCATTTCTGGTCCAGGGATTATTTTTTAGGTTTAATCATATATTTTTGGTTAGATTATGATTTATGATGATATTGGACCAAATTGTTGGATAAAATTCTATTTTGGTAATTTTTTATTAATTAATGGTTCTATGCGGTCATAAGGGAAGGGGCTGAAGCTTTGGGATTTTGATGATTTTGATCATTCCATTATTTTCTACATAAAAAATTGTGTGAAAATAGCCCTAGTTATAATTTTGGATCATTGGAACACAAATTATAACTTTGCAAATTTCCATCCTATTAAAATTCCTGCATGGTAGTCATTTTGCGTTGTGTTTTTTAGTGACTCAATGATGTCCAATGCTTGTGAAGCTCGTTTATCTAAAATAAGCTTATTGGATATATTTTTCCCTGAAAGTATACATAAATAAGGTCACATAGAACTTGGAACCACCTGATTTAGATTTTTGTAAATTTAGGTATGATCTTTGGAAGTTTGATTAAGAAATAGGGTATTCTTGGCCGCGGCTTAAAAGTTTCTGACCTGCTTTTGGCTGCGGTCAAGCATCTTTGGCCAAGGCCAAGACCCAAATTTTTCCATATTTCATATTTTCCAAGAGGTGTTAATTGATATGGTCTTTCCCAACCTTATAGGCCTTTGTTGGAACTTCCAAGAGCTACCTAAGTGACTCAAATGACAACCAACAAGCTAAACTAAGAATAAATTAGCTTACATTATACCAAAAAGGATTAGATTAAGTAATAACTCATCATCCATAATTCTAATTATAGGACTTGATGGCTATTCGAAGTCTAAGACCTGCTCAAGGGAAGCGACCAGGTACTAACTCTATCTTTCATATGTCATATGATACACTGCATGTTTTGTAGATTTACCATGAATTTTCTGGAACATTTTGTGATGCGCGAGTAGATGCTCGGGGTCGATTGCACAAGTATTACTCAAGGCCTCGTGATGTACCTAGCACTATGGTGATATATGAACTGTATGTTATGCACTGAATGCTATGGTGATAATTTTATTATGGGATGACTGTGTGGCATGCTTTATGATGTTGTATCTGTATGATTGACTACCTATTACTACTGAGATTCTTTCGAATCTCACCCTTTGTCTATAAACCAATTTACAATATAGGCTAGTAGATCAAAGAGCAAGAGGATAAGCATGGACAGCTAGAGGATGAAGCTATAGAATGTAATTTCTATGTTGGTTGTCTGTTTTTGGTATTTTTGATATTTTAATCTGTATAAGGTGTGTATAACTTTGTAACCTTGGCGACAGTACAGTGGAAGAACTGGTAATGCCAGTAGCCTAGTAAATGAATAGTAATCTATATTAGGTTAATGCTTCCAAAAATAAGAAACTATTACTGAAGTATGAAATGTGAGACTTAAGCAGAGAATCGCTCACATACTCTGATATGATGAAACTAAGAGCTGATGAGACTTAGTAATGTAGTGAAACTTATGGAAATAATTAAAAAGTTTTATTTACCCTCTGAAAAACCCCCTCAACCCTAGGTTCAGCTCCTAAGTTGAGATTGGGGATATGTGAATATTTTTAGAAGTTGGGTAATCTGGGTTCGAATCCTGGTTTTAAAATTGATTTTACTACTCTTTTGTACTTATATGAGCGTATGAGATATAAGGTGTGACACTATTTATTTTTTTTAATCTTTACATGTTTTAATGGATTTTGTAACACCCCATTTTTAGTTACCAATATTCCTCCTATGTAACTAATACATTTAATGGAATAAAATGGTGAATTATGATGTATATAAATTTACAAAGATATTCCAATTGTATATTACACACAACTTGGCCAAGCAAGGACACAAAAGGGTAATTAATTTTTACTTAAAGGTCTAATATGGTAACCTAAATTGGAGCATAAAATGACACAAATACTAGCTCAATAATAGTGTCATAAATTTGGTCAAAGTCAAGGAAAGGAGCAATAAAGGATTTATTATAGTAAATCACAAAAATGTAATGGTAAAATTGTAATTTTTCATAAAAACAAGAAGCAATTATTTTCCCCCTAATATTCCCTATAATTTTAGCCAAATGGGAGTTTAAGAAGAGGAAAATGGCTACTTGGTAATTAACAAGCACAATTTGGAATATTATTACCAAGGGGAGAATTAAATTACAAAAGTAAAAAGTAGGATGACATTGATTAATTACTTGAAATAAGTAATTGTTGGAAATTCAAGAAGCTATTTTATTTTCCCTTTCTCTCTATAATTTCAGTTAGATGAAGAGAAAGTAATGAAAATGAATTTATGTGATGAATATTAAAAGAAGAAGATAAGGTGTGGTCAAGAAAATTCAAAGACATACTAATTATCATTAAACCAATATTATGTCATAAAGCAACTTTTGGATAATTCAAGAGGTATTATCCAATCTCTTCCCTTTCTAATATCGGTAGACCAAGGGAAATAAAAGGGAAAATGGGATTTAATGGGTAATGTTATATATAAGAAGCAAAATGTGGACCAATGAGAAATAAGCACTTGTAAAGCAAATTGGATATTTTATTAAGTCATTAGCTCCTCCTCCTCTCCCATTCAATGGGTCAAAAATCTAAACCAAAAGAGAGAGAGTGAGCTCAAGAACATTGCAAGAACACTTGAAGAAGCTAGGGTTTCAAAGTGCAAGATTAAGTTAAGAACTTGTAAAACTTAGTGATTTTTGTCTTCTAATCACTCTACAAGCTCTCATAACCTCTTCTACTCCATTGAATCCTTGTTTTTCAAGACAAATCAAGAGCTTGGAGAGAGAGGAAATTTTTGGCCAGGAGAGAGAAAGATTTGAACATCAAGAGGTAATCACTAAAACTTGATCCTCTTACTTTGTTTAATGCTATTGTTGTGGTTGTTGGTAGTTTAGCCTTGTTTTCTCTTATTTTTTCAAATTTGGGCTGAAGCAAAACTAAGGGGAAATGCTACCAAAATTTCCTCTAAACATGTTCATCTAGTATTTAAATAATTAATTATGTAATTAGAAGTGTTAAGGAAGTGATTAAAAAAGAAAAATCAAGAAAACACAGTACTACAAAAGACACTTTTAACGACTATTTTTTCCTTTAGATTGTCGTTTTCATGAGAACGTGTATGTGAGTGTCGTTAAAATTTTTAAAATAGACGACCATTTTAAAATAGTCATTGTATGTTGAACTTACAATGACTATTTTTTAAAAAACAGTCGTTGTATCTTCAGATATACAATGATTATTTTTCAAATAATAGTTGTTATAAGTGGTAGTAATAACATACAACAACTATTTTTTTAAAAATAGTCGTTGTATGTCTAAAGATACAATTATTATTTTTTAAAAACAGTCGTTGTAAGTCTCCTTTTAAAATAAAAATTTATTCATTTTTCTCAGCACAACATTAAAAACCAGATAATTTCTTATCTAATTAGCGGAATAAATTCAGAAGAAAAATCCCTAACAAGATGTCCACACAGTTGAAGCTAAATATTCAAAGCTTGGACTTTAACAAAACACATAGGCTTAAACATAGAGAAGCTGATATAGAGTAGCCAATTCAAAGGAGTTCAACGTATTGTTAATAATGAAAATAAACAAAAGATTATATTTTGATAAAGAAAAAGGTCAAGTGCTTCCAGTTCAATAAGAAGTGTCTAAAAGAGGTAACACTACAAGTTAAACAGAGGTCTTCGGTGTCCCTACTTGTTGTAGCTTTATCTTACAGCACTTCTTTAGTGAGTTTATTGTATTAAATTGACAGAGTTATGTGTATCACGTGCAGTGGAGTATGGAGACAAGAAAAATGCAAAATTGGCAATTGAGATCAGATTCAAATCAAATATTTCTGGAAATGAGACATTACCTTCCTCACTTTTATAACCTTCTTTTCAAGCTCAGCCTTGGCTTGGGATTTCCTACGCCTCAAAATTCCATGATATTGCTTAGCATTAACATACACAGGTTCTTCTTCCATTTGCAGTGGTAACACCATTATAGAAGAATGCACTCCAAGACTAGGAGGATGTATCTAGTACAACGAGAAACTAATATGAGTCTCAATTCTCTAGAGAAACAAATAAAATAATGGTCCATATAGTGCTTTTTAACAGATTTACTTCCAATTAAGATTGTACTCAACAAAGCATTGCATCATACGAAATGTGAATTGCTATTCAGGAATAAAAGTCATGTTAAAGTTAACCATTGAATGAAGGTTGGCATAACATGCATGCTATGCGACCATGACTCCTACTATTATAATAATGTTATAAGATTATCCCTATGGTTTTAATAATTAGTTTATTTTTACTGTTATGATAATTAACTCCGCCTATGTTTATAGTCGGTCCCAAGCTCGGGTAAAGGAGAAGGGTTAGGCCCCGATAGCCAACGTAAAACCCTGTCGAATCTTTATGAACATGGATCAATAAAGAAATTGTGCTAATGCTAGGTCGTTGCCTGTAAGTAACGCGCTGTATGGCTCAAGTACAGTAAGAAGTGAGCGAGAGCTGCTGCATCGTTGCCCGGATGTAGTGTTAAATGAGCAAGGGCTACCGCTTTCTTCTGAACGGAGGTGGCTAAAGAAGCTAGTTCATGAAAACAGGATCAGATTTGGCACTTAGAACATTGGGACTTTGAGCAGCAAATCGTGGGAGGTGGTGGGAGTAATGAAGGATCGTAAGATTAATATCCTGTGTCTCCAGGAAACTAAATGGTCAGGAGAAAGGTCTAGAGAAATTAATGGTTTTAAGCTCTGGTATATAGGAAAGGTCAATGGACGGAATGGTGTTGGTATCATTGCTGACAAGGAATAGAGGAAGAATGTGGTGGACGTTAAGAGGATTGAGAACAGAATTATTTCCTTAAGAATGATTGTTGGAAAGGATACTATTAACATTATCAGTGCGTATGCACCTCAAGTAGGGGCATAAGTACATCTTAAGGAAAAATTCTGGGAAGATTTAGAGGGACTAATTCAGAGTATCCCACTAACTGAAAAGATTTTTATTGGAGGAGATCTTAATGGACATGTTGGTAAGGAGGCCGGACCTCATGCAAGAGCGCATGGTGGTTTTGGATTTGGGTTACTCAATAATGAAGGTCAATCTATTATTGATTTCTCCCTAGCATATGATCTCAAGATTGTCGACACTTGTTTTAAGAAGCGAGATGAGCATTTAATAACATACAAGAGTGAAGCCGCAAGGTCACAGATCGACTTCTTCTTGGTAAGGAATTCTGATAGACGATTCTGTACTAACTGTAAAGTGATCCATGGGGATGGCGTGACAGCACAACATAGGGTTCTGGTCCTTGATGTGAATATTAAGTATGTAAAACAAAAATGCCAGCAAGTTTTAAACCCAAGGGTCAGGTGGTGGCAATTGAAAGGGGAAAAAAAGAGATTTTTAAGAGAACTCTCTTGGAGGAGGGGGAGGGGGAGTGGGAGTTGCAAAAAAATCCTAATATCATGTGGGAGAATATGTCTAAAAAGGTCCAGCAGGTTGCTAAAGCAATTCTGGGAGAATCAAAAGGTCTTGGTCGGTAAGATAAGGAGACTTGGTGGTGGGATGAGACTGTTCAAGAGAAAACCAAGCATAAGAAAGATTGTTTTAAAGCCATACACTTATGTAATAATGCTGAAAATTGGGGAAAATATCGTATGGCTAAAAAAGAGACTAAAAAGGCAGTGAGTGAAGCTCGTAATAAAGCATATGATTAGTTTTATAAGGAGTTAGGGACAAAGGCATGAGAGCGTAAGATTTACAAGATCGCAAAGAACAAGGAGAGAAAATCAAGAGACTTGGACCAAGTGAGGTGTATAAAGGATGAAGAAGGAAAAGTTTTGGTTACTGATGGAGATATTAAGGATAGGTAGGAAGCCTACTTTTATAAGTTGTCTAATGATGGTGGAGAAGGGTCGCATTGTGACTTGGAAGATTTGACAACTCGAGAAGGTGACCTCAATTTTTCATTTTATCGCAGGATTCGAATTGGTGAGGTTAAAGAAGCTCTTAAGAAGATGGAAACTGGTAAAGTTGTCGGACCTGATGGTATTCCAATTGAAGTTTGGAAATGTTTGGGCGAGGAGGGTGTGTCGTGGCTCACAAAATTATTTAATGAGATCTTACGAACCAAGAAAATGCCAGATGAGTTGAGGAAAAGTACTTTGGTTCCTATTTATAAGAATAAAGGGGATATTCAGAATTGCGCAAACTATAGAGAAATTAAGCTAATAAGCCATACAATGAAATTATGGGAAAAAGTAATTGAATATAGGTTGAGGTTGGAGACTGATGTTGCTAAAAACCAATTTGGATTCATGTTAGGAAGGTATACAACAGAAGCGATTTATTTATTAAGGGGGATAATGGAAAAGTATAGGAGTAAAGGAAGATATTTACACATGGTCTTCATTGATTTGGAGAAAGCTTATGACCGGGTGTCAAGAGATGTGCTTTGGAAAGCCTTGGAAAAGAAGGGGGTGAGGATTTCATATATTAAAGCCATTCAAGATATGTATGCGAGGGTTACAACCAATGTTAGAACGTTTGGAGGTATTATAAAGGACTTCCCTATAAGGATTGGACTACATCAGGGATCAGCTTTAAGTCCTTATTTGTTTAACCTAGTGATAGACGTCGTAATTGAACCTATAAAAGAGGAGATCCCTAAATGCATGCTTTTTACGGATGATATAGTGCTGTTGGCTGAATCTAGGGAAGAAATTAACTCCAAACTTGAGATATGGAGGCGGACTTTGGAATTGAGAGGTTTTCATCTTAGTAGGAGCAAAATTGAATATATGCATTGCAAATTTGATAAGAGACAAAGTCAAAGTAAAGTGGAAATTAAATTGGGTGGGCAAGTCATCCCGCAAGTGACAAAATTTAGATATTTGGGATCAATTATACAACAAGATGGTGAGGTGGATGGAGACGTCAATCACAGAATTCAAGCCGGATAGTATAAATGGAGAAAAACTACGAGAGTTATTTGTGATCGTAAGGTACCTAATAAGGTAAAAGGAAAATTCTACCGCACTACTATAAGACTAGCAATGCTATATGGTAGTGAATGTTGGGCTTTAAAGGGATATCATGAACATAAAATGGGGGTAGCTGAGATGAGGATGTTAAGATGGATGTGTGGCCATACAAGAAAGGACAAGATTCGTAACACTCATATACATGATCGTGTTGGAGTGGCCCCTATTGAAGAAAAAATGGTAGAAAATCGTTTGAGATGGTTTGGACATGTTCAGCGAAGGCCATTGAGTGCTCCGGTGAGAAGGGTTGATCAAGCAGTATGGAGTTCTGTCAAATGAGGTTGAGGAAGACCGAAACGAACGCTTAATGAGGTCATTGAGAGAGACCTTTTAATTAATAATATATCGAAATCTATGGTCTTTGATAGAGCACAATGGCGCCGTGCGATCCATGTAGCCGACTCCACCTAGTGGGATAAAGGCTTTGTTGTTGTTGTTGTTGTTTACTGTTATGATAATTGCATTTATAGCCCAACCAGTTGTACAACAAAATAAATCATCTTACACAAGTCTATTAGCTTACAATTAAAGTTTTCATCATGTGATAAATCACTTTTTCCACTCACAAGTGCGAAAATGAACGAGTGTAACAAACTATTTGACAAGCTCATTAACAAGTATAAAGTAGTAATAAATAAGAGGCCACATAGTTCATACCGAAGGCTGAGGTCCATTAGTAGGAATTGCTCCTCCATAATGTGGATATGGATAAGCGTAAGATGCACATGCCTGCAAAAGATATGAAATTCAGATTTACCAAAAACTAGAATTAAGCTCCAACTTCCGACATAACAAAAGAACCACTAAAAACTAAATTCCAAGTCTTGTTCTTTATATGGCCTTCAGAACTTGAAATTTAGGAACTTCCAGATTAGAGTTAGTTGTAGCTATAATATGAGTTAAAACATGATCTAATTACAATAGAAGGAAAAGTAATAGTTGGCACAAGAAATTCATTTACTGTTGAAGGCATAGTACAGACAAAAAATTGTTTTTGTTGATGTTCTTCATACTTTTCTCTACCTGCTAGTGCAAGTAATGTCTTTAGGAGGCATGTATTCCCAATCTATGAAGCATGCTTATCTCTGTCATAATTACTTACGCTTAAAACAAACAGACTTACAATCCTAGAGACAAAGAAGAAATAATATACCTCTATAAGGAGATTGCCGGAAGTTTGCATGTAAAGAAAATATGGAACATAACTATAAAGTTTAAAAGCAAATAAAAAAAGTACAGAAACTGAAGAACAAGGAAGGTATTGTAGAAATATATAGTAGTAACGTGCCAATGGGATTTGTAGCCTACCACTCGCTTGAAAGCTTTTTTGCAAGTGGGAAGTCGTGGATTCGATTCCTCTTGTAATATCAGAGCATTAGTATTTGCCCTCTAAATCAAAAGGGTAATTAGAAAAAGAAAGAAACAAAGAAGTAACAGTCATGCTTGCTTGCTTTTAAAGTACTCTCTATAACCAACATCAAGCACTTGTTATTCAACTAATAAGGGGTTGTACTATTTTATACTTTTGTCTAGCATCTAAATATCAAACTAATGTATTCATAAAAAAAAAGAAAATACCGCATCGTGTCAAATTTTGGTCATCTACAGTATTGATAGAGTTTAATCGCAAAACAAATTTAATTGTCATCAGTTTAGTGAATCTTGTTTTACATATATGACGCTAAGTTGCCAATAAACAGCAAAAAAATAGAAAGTGATATGAAGCAGATGAAAGTTGTCTCTGTGAAAGTGCTTTTCTTAATTTCTCTGCATTTTTAACAATCTCAGTACGACTTTTTATAGTGCAGAGTCGTGGACTTATCTCCCACAATTCTCTCTAACTACAGCAGCACCTCCATCATTCACTCAATGTACTGAAACAGAAAAATAGGAACAGACTTACGTGAACAAGCCTCACGTGTTTTGGCTCAGTAAAACAAGCAACAAAAAAGTAAAACATATAAAATAAATAAGAGATTCAAGTCACGTGCCTTTAGTTCGGTAAGGTTTGTGCTAATTTTTAATATTCCCCATTTAAATTCCTCACATCGCTTTCTGATAAGGATCCCCTCCTCATTTTTTTTCCTCATTTTCTTTTCTCATATCATTCCTACTTTTGGATTAAAAATTGGATGGTTGAACTTCAATATCTTATACAATATATATTATAATATTACATAAAATAAAAAAAATAAACTATTAAAATTTGATATGAACAATTCATAATAACTGAAGACTATCTAAACATATGAAAAAAATAATAATGACTTTTCAACTGTTGTATTAATAGAAATTTGCCATATCACATAATTAAATAAGTGAAGAAAATATAATTATTGTAATTATTGTGAGAAATGAAAAGAGAGAGAGAATCTCAAATTCAGTGTTTAATATAATGTACAAATGCTAGTTCCTTTTTCCTTAACAAAAAACATATTTTTATATTCAAAAAGATTAGGAAAAACTTGAATCAGAATTTTGAAATCACATTATAATCAAAGAATATAATATATGAGACAATACATAATATTAAAATTAGTATGTCTTGTATAAAAAAAATAGATTTTGTGTCATCTCCCATCTCATAAAAAACTGATAAATCTTATGACAAAGCAAGCTATAGCATTATTTAGAAAAAAAATAAATTCATTCAAGTATAAAAATACAATTAATCTAAATTCAACATAATATGAAAAAGTGTCAATTAGATAATACTCTAACCACCCTTCTGTTTCATCTAACTTACATAAACACCCTCTTTATTTTGAAAACATATAAATCTCCATTGAAATTACAATATATAAGATTTCATTCTACCCAAACTATTAGTTCATGCTTAAATTTGCCTCTTAAACCCCTTCTTTAAAAATAAATTATTTAAACATTTTTATTGCCTAAAAATATAATTTTTATGCAACATAAATTTTTTTCTAACACATGTATTTTCAAGTTTTCTAATTTTATAAAATATTTTTTTTATTATATTTTAAAATTTTAATTTTTTCATCACACTTATTGAAAATGTATTTAATTTGGTTTCTTTCAAATGGCTAAAACCATATTTAAACATACATTTTTTTTCATCATATAGTGTAAATGATATAAATTTGAGATATTATATAAACCGTTTAAATTTATAAATTTTTAATCAGGTTTTCATGTCTCTTAAATTCTTTAGAATAATTTTAGCCAAAATTAGGATATAGTACGGTAAAGGGTAGATTAATAAATAAAATTTATTTTAATATCTTAGAATATTTTGACGAAGTTAACCACGTGGACTTAAATATATGCTTTCAAAATAGAAGGAAAGCCCTCATAATAATGAAGACAAAATGCAAGGGAGATTACAACTGTCGCTAGAAAAATGGATCGCATGGTTATCTTGATCAACATGGGATGTTCACATTATAAAACTTGAATAAGACAGTCCAAATTAGATATTATTTTATTTTATTATAATCATGATATGAAACAAAACTAATCTTTTAACTGTCAGTTGTTTGATAAACGCATATTTAACTTAAAAACTGAAAATAAAACCATTGATTATTTGGATGAGTTAAATTAGACAAAACTATTTATAAGTGTGATTTACGTAAGTCAAGACAATACTCCTTTCATATATTTACCTCATATACCATAAAACATATCTCATATATTGTAAATCACAATTGAAAAACACTTTTGGAGGTTCCAATCACTATTTCAAACACCCACTAAAATGAAAGGCAAGATCAATAACATAAATTCAGTATAATATTAAAAGTATCTAACAGATTCAGTTTTTAAAGCTCTACTATTCTTTGGCTTGATAAATTATGTGATATAGGACATCCAACAATTCTTTGATGTTTAATTTTCTAATATTAATTCCTTTTCTTCATAAAAATAAATTGAAAAAAAATATAACAAAAATTTTCAAGTGAATACTTACCTCTATGACAGATAGAAATGAACTTGATGGTATTTCAGAAGCTTAAACATCAGTAACGGCGGGCTGAAGAAAATGATTGACGCTCGTTGCTGCTGATACCTATAATGCATGATTGAACGTAAAAATATAAATGACTCAAGAGTCAAGATGCGAATGAACCAATGAGAGATGAATGTAAATGAATCAAGAAGTCACTGATTGAGTTGGTATAAAAAAATCCAATAATATAAATTTTGATTTAGTGTCACATAGCTAGAGCATCCAGCAGGTACTTTGATGTTTTATTTTCCAATATTCATTTTGCATGAATTTAAGAATCAATTTAGCAAAGAATATAGAAGTCAACATTAATTGCCTGAAAGATTGATAGATCTCCTTGATGATAAGAAGACAATGAATGAGAGATGAATATGAGAAGGAAGTCTGAACTCTTTAATAGAATAGATGATGAAGATTTGTTCTTTACTCAAGCTCTTTAATTATGAGGACACCAATTTGTGCTAATTTTATGCATTCCTTTCCTTGAAGAGAAAGAAAATGAAGTATTCCCTTCTTTCTCTGGCACCAAAGTAATTGTTATTTCAATTTTAAAATATGAAAGAGAAGAAAGATTAGTGACAAATATTAAATAAGTTATCCCCTACATAGTACGGCATAATTCATTAAGTACTCGTTTGGTTTATGGAGTCGGAGGTAAGACAATGCAATGTAATGGAATATAATATAATGATGATTACATTAATTTATTTGGTTTGTCATTAAGGAGAGATAATGCATATGCATAAAAATGTTTGATTAGATTACTTCAAACATAAAAATATATATGAATAATATAATAAGAGACAAAATTACTCCTATATACACATATATGTATAATGTACACATTGACTTGATGATACTTTTTTTAATTTATGCAGTGTACACATTTGGTTCGTAATATTTTTTTAATATTTAATGGTGGAAATATTATGCAAGGTACATATTGGGTTCATAATAATTTCTTAATATTTAACTGTAGGAATATTATTTAATGGGATAGTTTAATATTTTTAGTGGTGGAATATCATTTTTTTAATGGGGGAATATTTTTTTAAATTTTTATATAATTAATTAATTTTTTAAAATATTCAATGTGGTAATTATTTAATATTTAATAGCATTTATGAGTGGGCACTTTTGTCAAATTAAAAAATTATAATGGCAATAGTATATTTTTCACTTGATTACATGATGTATGTATTCACATTCATCAGTCCTAACAGTGTAATCCTAATTACATCAAATGATGTAATCCTTTTTATATTATATAAGCTCAACCAAATGTTATAATCAGTATGTTATATCAAGATTACATGTAATCCTCCCCCATAGAATCGAATCAAAAGGACTAAGAACTTAAATTTTCAGGTCAATAGCACTTAACATATTATATTAAATCCGTCCTGACTAAAGGGGCCAGGTTGAGGAATAATTCGACAAAATAGGTCTGCAAAATCTTTATAATATAATTATTTATTGTTTAATAAATACAATTTGGAGTTCAAATAATGATCAAACCATGTAATTAAAGCAAAGCTGGCAATAGAAAAAGGATTAAATAGGTTTGTAAAGTGCTCGGGTTTTACCTAGCTATTTGTGGTTGATGTGAGAATAGTGTCTCCACTTACCTTTATCTCAACCTTCTCTTTGCTTACTATCTTTACCATTGAATTAATTTCCAATGATTGAAATTTACATTTTATAACAATGAATTATAATGTTAAATAAGAAAATATATACATACATACATACATACATACATACATACATACATATATATATATATATATATATATATATATATAAATAAATTTAAATTATAAACTAAATACTTTGAAAGTGCGGGATAAAAATTTAAAAGATATAGATATTTTAATAAACATCTACAAATTAAAGTATTTAGATATAACTTTAACATTTTAAATTTATTGATATGACTTTTTGTATTTAATATTATAATAATATAATTATAAAATATTAAATCTCAACCATTAGAAATTATTCTAATAGCAAACATACTAAGTGGAGAGGAAGTGAAGAAAAAGGAAAGTGAAGACACTCATCTACCGTCCCTCAACTCATGCACGTGCTTATATGCAACCGCCACATAAGATCAAACATATGCAGAGAGTTGTGCTATAGAGTGCATAAGTACACATTTGGTCTTCTCACTTTATACAAAGTTCGGTTTTATCCCTTAATTTATAAAAGCATATCTTCAGTCCTTTAACCTTAATATGGTTAATGTCAAATGATGATTTTTTATAACAATCATTGTTATTTTGAAAATTAAATTTAATATGTAAGCATTTAATTTGAAAAAGGTTTTTTTAACATTTAATATTTTAATATTGGTATTTTTTTTGTTAGCAGCGTTAAGGTAACATTATTTAATAAAGTGAAGGGACCAAAATAAAACCTTACATAAAGTTTAAGAACTAAATGTATATTTTTACCTAATATAAAGTAATATACATCACAAAGCAAAAGTATTGAAAAAGCAAGTACTGATGTGTTAATTGTCTTCTGTGATTCCTTTCTCAGATCATACCATAAGGAGAGAGGACCCTTACTTAGGAAGAGGTTCTTGCCAAAATAATACAATGTCGTCTTCATAATCTTCCTTAATTCAACCCAAGAAAGAAATTAAAGAAGTGAATTTTCACGCTGGAAAAGTGGTTTTTGTAATGTGTAATCTTCTCACATGTATATTCTTCAATTGCATCAACAGTTAACATATATAAGGTGATACTCTCATTTTCCTTTGTTTTAATTTTCTTAAAATAATCCTATTTCCACCCTTAGATTATGAAATGAATAGTTTAAACTTTAGGTTTCATATTTTATAAATTAAATTATTATTATAATATTTCATAAATTAAATTTTTTTAATATTATAATTATGAACGGCATAGATCGAATTTTAAAATACAAGCGACTTAAGCAACCAATCCCTTTTATTAATTTCACTCCACTAAAATCGGAGCGACTTGACCAATTTGTCCTTATCAAAAAATTCATTAATTACTCGCTCCCAATCCAATACATAAAATACAGTTTTTGGAGCATGCATGCTCCTATTGATAAGATACACTAAAAGGATGTTGGAAATGTTAACAATTTTTTTTTACTTTTACCCCAATAATTACAAAATAAGGATATGTTGGAAAATTAAATATATGTTTTACTCATTTAATTCTTTTAACAAATTTTAATTAATTTTTTATCTATGTAGTTGTTGAAAGGGTTTTATTGTACAAATAAGTTTTGAGAAGTTGGGTCACAGTGATGACCACAGCCAACATGTTTTTGGTGGGATTTAAACTTACTGTTACCTTACGTTATAATTATAAACCAACTCCTTATCAACCGAACTAATAGCAATTGTTGAAAGTGTTGGCTAAATAGATGATGTAAAATTTATTGTGAAAAGGCCCAAGATTACTATTTTGGTACTTGACGTAGTTGGCCCTTAATTTTGTATCAGGATGGGCTATATTTATAAGGGCACACAATTGTATCTTCAGCTAATAAAAAATAATAAAAATGGCTCTCATTCTCTCTTGTCGGAAGTCCTCTCAAGCACCTCCGTCAAGCGAGGAGGATGATTTACTACTGAGAAATACTAAAAAGGTCAAGAATGGGACTCGTAATGCGACGCCTATTGTTCATTGGCTTGCTCTGGGAAGTCATCAAGTGTCCCCAAATGTTCCGGGGATGTCCTTTGCGGAAAAGCTTCAAGGTATTAGTGGGAATGAAGAACTGTCGGATGATGAAATGGGAAAAGAGGAAGATGAGGGTTCTGATGACACTATGTCGGAAACCTCACAAGCTGTGCAAGGTCAAGACAGTGAGGAGTCCCCATGTCAGATTCTTGAAAACCTAAAGAGAAATTATCCCACCTTTAACTTCTATAATAGCATGAAAAAATGCCTATATGGAGCTTGGAGTAAGGCTGTGATAGTCAAGCTTCTTGATAGAAGTATTGGGTATAAGGCACTAGAATCAAGATTACAGAGTGTGTGGGTGAAGAGAGTAGTTATAAGCCTGATAAACATTGGCCATGGTTTTTCTGTTGGGAAGCTATCTAACAGAGAATTATTTTAATGCTCTTACTAGAGGTCCATGGATGATTTATGATCACTATATCACACTGCAGCCATGGTTTCCACACTTTAGACCAAATAGAGCTAAGATTGAGGAGGTGGTTGTTTGGGTGAGGGTGCGAACGGTCTCATTAGAATACTACGACAAAAAAGCATTGACGATTATTGGAAACCAAATAGGTGAAACATTGAAAGTGGAAATGAACACTTCACACCAACTTCGAGGACATTTTGCGAGGATCTGTGTATTGGTTGATTAAAACAAGGCTTCAATCTTGACGGTGAAGATTACCAACTGGAGTACGATGGACTTCACCTTTTATGCACCAACTGTGGTATATGTGGGCACAATGCAGAGACGTGTGAAGAGGAAGAGGCATGAAGAAGTGGAAATGGAACCTTCAACACAAGGCAAGGGAAATGACGAAACAGGGGATACCAAGCTCTGCTTACCAGCATGACTATGGACCGTTGTCCAGAAGCAGCGCCATCAACGGAAAACAAGAGAAAAGGCAGGTGAAACATCAAAATAGTCAAACTAAGGATCAAGGTATAATATCCTTGCTGATGACGAAGATAATAATGAGATAGACGAGGTTAATGTTGTAATGAAGGAATTAGAAGACAGACTGAGACGATGGTAGGGGTAAAGCACATGCTGACAAGATGCAGAAGGGGAGGAACATCACTATACAAAATCGTACAATCGAGTACGTGCAGGAGATGCAAAAGGAGGGTTGAAAATGAGAAGGTATAGCAGGAGGGTATAAGTAGTTAGATGTTTGGAAATACACAAAATTATGGTTTCAAACTATTGTTTTTACGTAAATCAAGACAAAACTCCTCCGACGCATTTATATCATAAATCATGAAAGTTATTTTTCATACCCTAAACCAAACACACATTAGGAGGAGAGTAGGGAAATGGACAAGAGATGCCTCGGGTTTAAAAGGGATGATTAGTATGGGAGAAAACAATAATGAGGGGAATGATAAGGAAATGGACTGTGGTCGGGGAGACAAAGGGGAAGACACGATGACGAGGCAGGAGGATGAGATGCCTGAAAATGGCGCTCCTTCATCATTACACATAAGAGAACACGTGATGGAGGATGTGGATAATGGGGTTACACAGAATGGGCCTCGCCTACAGAGCCCTAGTGATAATATAAACACAATGTGCTTCCGAGTCTTAATGGGCTACTCTCTTTTTCAACCCATTTATTTTTATGGATAATATCATGTATTGGAATACAAGGGGTCCTATAGTAAGGGCCACTTGAGGAATTTGAGAGTCATTTTGAAAGGACCCAAGCCCAGCCTTATTTTCCTTGCTGAAACTCGGTACTCTGTTGAATAAAAAATGAGACCATTAGCTTCGCTGGGGTTCGATAATTTCAGGATGATTCCGAGCTAAGGGCGTTCTAGGGGGTATTGTGGCTGCGTGGAAGAGTGACTGTATCTTTGTATCTGTTTTAGAAGAGGACCGAAAATTCTTTCATATGGAATGCTCATTTGTCGTGGGGCTGAAGTTTACTGTTACTGCAGTCTATGTTGTGATATCCCAAATTTTAAGATTAGAGGCTTAAAATTTAATCTAAATTAAAGGGGATTATTAGACTCTTATTTAGTAAATGTCATAGTGAGACATAATATTATTTCTCAAAATTCTTTTATATCCTTGGATATTAAAAGGAATTATATTGGTGAGTTAAAAAGTTCGGAAAATAACAAAACAAAATGATTGGAGGTCACACACAACATACTGAAGTGGAATACAAAATATTGTTGCTATTGGTGAAATTCTCGATGTGGCAGTCGTGTTTGTATGACAGATTTCAAGGGGCAAATAATGTTCAAAAATTATGAAACTTTCTAGAATGAAAGTAGAATTATCAAGCTTTGATTTGATAAATCATACAAGTCGTTTGGAGTTGTACACAAAGAGAAATGAATTTTTGAAGTTAGCCTACTGAAATTAATTATTTTTTGGGACAACATTCAAAAATTAAAATTCTGGGAAGAGTGAGCTTCCAATTGGCCAAATGTTGTATTTTTTCTTAAAACTAGACTCAATGACGGTTGTATATCCTTTAGAACCACCACAATTGGAAATTTGTAAAATTACATATGAATTTTCAAATTTTAATGAAAGTTCTGTCAAATCAAGCATTATGTGTGAAAATTGGAATTTTGGGCCAATCAGAATTGACACGTGGCAAGCTATTTTAACACCTTATTTAACCATTAAAACATCATCTTCTTCCTTCATTTTCACGCAGAAATCAGATGGAAAAAGAGAGAAATCAGCTGAACAAAAATGGAGAAATGAGAAGAGAGAAATTTCAAGGCGCCAAAACACTACCGAATCGGCATCCTCTCTCAAAGTGCCCTTCAGGAAACTTCTTCTACTCATCACAAGCTTTATTTCTATAGTTTTGGATTTTCATTTGGAGGTGGTTGGTGCCGTTTCACCAGCCGTAGTATTGCCAAAATTCCGAACTGTTTGCAAAAACGAGTAGAGGTAAGCGTAATCTTCCTTTTGAACCAATTGATTTGTTGCATTTATGAGTATATTGGAAGCTGGGTACTATTCATTCTCATAAACAATGGTATTTTCAATGGCTAAATCATGTCTAATGAGTGTTTAAATAGCTAATCATTTTATTAGAAGTAGAAAGAAAGTGATTAAGTCAAAGAAAACGAGAAACCGACAAACTTTTTCCGGGAACTCTAAATTGATGTTTCTGTTCTGACATTTTCATGAGGAAGGAGTGGAAATTCGATGATTTTGATGTTTCCATTAGATTTAGGAGGTAAAATTGTATAGGTATTCAAGTATTCATGAATTTTGGATACTTGTATATGAATTTGGGAAATTATGAATTAAAGGTGTGCATGTTGCTTAAATCTGCCCTGTGTGGCAGTCAGTATTGTGCATGATGTTTGAAGGTCTAAAAATTGTCCAAAAATTATTAAATTTTTCAAGATTTAATTATACATGTGGGGCTTTAATTTGATAGGTATTTTGTAATTTTTGGATAAGTATAGTAGATGTGAATAATTGAAGATATGCCCTATTTTCTGGAAAGATTCTGAAACTGTGATGTTGTACGAAATTTTTCATAGGGTAAACCTTGTACAAAACTTTTAAAACTTTCTAGACTTAAGTAGAGACATGGAGCTTTAATTTGATAAGTATTTTGTAATTTTTTGACAAGTGTGCTAAAAGATGTGATTTTTCAAAGTTATGCCCTCCTGCTGGAAGAACATCTGAAACAGTTGGTGTTTGGAAAAATTCTGGGAATTTTTTGGTTGTGGCGTTTGAAATTGAGTGTTTTTATGTGAAACTAGACTAAATTATATTTTTATAGAGCTTTGAACCACCTCATTTAAAATTTTTTGGAATTAATTATGATTTTTCAAAGTTAGGTGAAAAATCTGTCAGCTTTATGTCTTATGTGAATTTAAGACTTAATGGCACAAATGTAATTGGCATGAACTCCAAGGGAGAAAGTAAGCCTTTAGGGCTAATGTGGGCCATTGGGCATTCACTTTTTATAGCTCTAATGATGTTATCACTTACTTAGAGCCATGAAGTGACAAAGAAGAAGCAACGGTTGGCGGATCAAGGGACAAGAAGAGAATGACATAAAGTCCAAGAGGTAGTAAACTGACCTTTTTTGCATGTATGTGATATATATATCTTGTATTGATTATTTGACTACTTTGCCTATTTGTGTGGAACATGTATGATTGGTTGAAGTTCTTTTGTATTTGTGTAATGGCTATATGTATGTCATAACATCGAGCATACAACATGTCATTATGTTTGCTTGAAATAGTGTGGCAAGCATGTCATACATTCATATATATCTAGCATACATAGTAGTAATATTTGCTACTGAGATTCTCTCGAATCTCACTCCTCCTAACCAACCATTTAGACAGATGAAGATGCAAGAGGATGCATGGAGGAGATATAAAGTTGAAGTGCAATTGTATTTAATGTAATTGATTTTCATTTGATAGCCTTGTATGACTTTGAATTTCATATATGTACATGAGTGTATGAATGCAGTATAAGCATAGAATAGCTCAAATTTCATTAAAAAGGCAAGAGAATCGCTCGCATACTCTGATGTAATGAGATTAAGAGCCGATGATACATTATGATATAGTGAAACTTGTGAAAATAATTGAAGTGTTTTTTCTTTTACCTGCTAAAAAACCCTCTCAACCCTAGGTTCAACTCCTGAGTTGAGATTGGTGATTTGTCAACATTTTCAAAAGTTGGGTAATTTCAGTTCGAATCCTGGTCCTACCAGTGATTTCACTACTCATTTACACTCATCTGAGGCTATGAAAATAAGGTATTACATATGCTCTTCCACATTCCAACTTTTGTCAGATATTGTGGGACAAGTTAGAATCTTTATCGATAGGAGTCCCAAGTCCTTGGGTTGTTTATGGAAATTTTAATGACATCCTAGCCTCATCAGAACGAATCGGTGGAGTTATATGTAATAATTCAAGAATCCAATGGTTTCGTGACAGAGTTAATGCTTATGGGCTTGAAGATATGGGTCCTACAGAACCAAAATTTACATAAAAAGGCCTGTGTATAGTGGGCTGCTCTAGAATTTTATGAGACTTGATAGAGCCCTTACAAACGATGGCTTTATGTCTTCATTTCCAAACAGCCACGTTAAGGTACTTCCTCGAACAAGCTTTTTTTATCATAATCCTTTGCTCTTGTGCTGTAGGTCTGCTGAAAATGATAGAAATAAGTCACAACCTTTTCACTTTGAAGCCATATGGCTTGAGCATGAAACTTTTAAAAACTTTCTTACCTTGAACTATTCCAACAGTGATAACTCATACAAATCTCTGTATTTTTTGTGAGGCAATCATAGGATGGAATAGAGATGTGTTTGGCTTTGTTGAAAAAAGGAAAAATATACTTCATGCTAGATTGAATGGTATCTAGAATTCTCCCTTATATCCATATTCAGCCTTGTTATATGATTTGGAATTAAAGTTGCAAAAGGAGCTTGATAGTGCTTAAATTTGAGGCAATCAAATAGTTCCAAAAGTCAAGGTCTGAGTAGATTGGTAAGGGTGACAGGAATACTGAATACTATCACCTTAAAACAAACATAATAAGACGACGAAATAGAGTAATGATACTGCAAAATGATAATGGTGAATGGGTGGATAATGAAGACGAGCTAAATGGCTTGGTGACTAAGTACTTCAAGAATCTGCTCTAAACTGATGATTCCAACTATGTCTCTATTCAAATAGTGACTTTATTTCTACGTCTTGACCAGTCTAGGGTGGTTAATTTGGCATCGACTCCGTCTAACTTGGAAATACGTCAAGTGCTATTTGCTTTGGGACCATATAAAGCCCCAAGCTATGATGGGTTTTCGCCCATTTTCTTTCAACCAAATTGGAACATAGTAAGGTCTTCATTCTGCAACTTTGTAAAGGCAGTCTTTGAAATGTCTATGTGAAATGGAAACAAAGAGAGCACCGAAAGGAAAATAGAGAAACAAAGAGCACTGAAAGTTATGGACATCACCGAAAGAAGGATGAAATGTTCGTAACCTATACTATAGTGTCAAACATAACTCCCTAGCTATTATGTAACTCTTGTAACATCTTGCTATTTTTTCCCTTAGAGTAGTATAAATAAACCTTCCCTTTTCACTTGTATAGACAGACCGTGAGTGGAATAAAATATGAGTTTTTTTTTGTTTCTATACTATTTTTGGTATTAGAGCCATGTTACAAAGGGCCAGAGATCAAGAGTGTGAGGAGTGGGTTGAGGAAAACACATCGAGAACAGTGAATTTCAGAGAGCTACTGCTGCCATTGTCGAAACTCCACCTTCGTAGCATTTTTTTTGAAGAAACTGACCTTACCATCGTGTTCGGAAGGTCAGAAAACCTTAGGAAAGTGTCGGCCCTTGCCTAAAACTACTGCCATGCACCATCGTCGAAGTCTAGAGGATGAAGATGATGATGCCAGTAGCCACATCATCTGCCATATCATCCTTCCAGTTAGCGACAACTCAGCCAACTGTTAACTGCCACATGTTTGCACCCGCCTCGTCACCATACTAAGTCAGCCAACCTGATGTCATATACTACGTTAACCTGACCTGTCCAGTCAGTGACAGCTCAACCCAACCAATGTCTGCCACGTGTCAGCCCCCTGCCATGCAACATACCCAGTCAACCAACTTTTTGAAATTGTAGATTGACCCCGCTAACATTACATTTTAATTCCCTGAACTTTCTGTAATTTCACTTTGATCCCCATACTTTTTGAAATTATATTGCTGCCTCTAAATTTGCTAAAACTATATTTTACGCCCTAAATCTTTCTTGAATTACATTTTTCCCCTGATTTTTTCCAAAATTAAATATTTCATCCCAAAACTTTATGAAATTACATTTTAGCCCCTAATTTTTTTCAAAATTACATTTTACCCCTAAATTGTCTAAAATTCAAGTTTTACCACTTTCTTTCCAAAAACACCAATCCTACCCCAACTCCCTTTTGCCCTATAGCTAATAATTGTGTATTTAATTTATAACCTTATAACAACAACTCCAAGTTGCCTCTAAGACGCACGAACATGCACAAAGTTGAGATAGATGAGTTGAGACGCCGGATATAGGAGCTAGAGTCTACAGTAGAACTATAACAAGCTTTGTTAGAAAATCACATAGAACACTTAGAAGATGATTTAGGAAGCAGTAGTTCGTCATCCATTGATTACTGCCACTGTCCTCAACGATAGTCATTCTGCCCTTGTAACATTAAGGTAGACATTCCTAAATTTAAGGAAAGACTCCAGCCGGATAAATTCGTCAATTGGCTTAAAATTGTTGAACGAGTTTTCTAATACAAGGAGGTTTCTAATCAGTAAAAGGTTAAAATTATCGCCATCAAGTTGAAGAAATATGCCTCTATATGGTAGGAGAATCTCCACCAAAAGGCTATCTCCGTGGAAGAATATACTAGGGAATTTGAAAAGCTTATGATGAAGTGTAATATCCAAGAGAAGGAGGAGCAAACAATAGCCCGTTATCTTAGAGGGTTGAATACCAACATTGCCTATCTAGTATAGCTCCAACAATATTAGACCTTGGATGACATTATCCATCTAGCTATCTGTATCGAGAAGCAGTTGCCCAAAATAATTTTGTACCAATCGTCTTCCTTTACCAAAATTCCTTTTAATGGATGTAAGGCATAAGTGCATCAGCCTAATTCTTCAAGCAAGCCTCCATTAAAGACCACCAAGGAGTTTAGCTCTAAGGTACCTAAGTGCTTCAAATACCAAGGGTTTGGTCATATCGCTTCAGAATGTACTAACGGCAGAATTGTTACCATTATTGAAAGGGAAGCTTCTGTAGCATTTAAAGAAGAAGAGGAGCCCATGCCTGGTAGAGAGCCAGTGTTTGATGAAGAACCAATTTTTTTATGAAGAAGTCATTCCTATTAATCACGGTGAAACACTTGTGATTAGAAGAAGCCTGCATACAGCAACAGTGAAAGAAGAGCCTTGACTACATCATAATGTTTTCCATACTCGTTGCACTAATCAAGGTAAAGTTTGTGACGTTATCATTGATAATAGAAGCTATGAAAATGTATTCTCTAACTACATGGCAGAAAAGTTGCAACTGCCAACTCACAACCATTCGCACTCTTACAAGATCCAATGGCTTAACAAGGGAAGTGAGGTAAAAGTTTCTAAATGATGCCTTATTTCTTTTTCTATTACGATTAAGTTTGGTGTGATGTTGTTCCTATGGATGCTTGTCATCTTCTTTTGGGGAGGCCTTGGCAATATGATCGCCGCGCTTTATATGATGGTTATAGAAACACATATTCCTTCCAAAAGGATAGCGTGAAGATTCAGCTCGTACCTTTATCACCCGATGAACACAACAAGTGTAATATCCTAAATTTTGGGATAAAAAGCTTGAGATTAAGCCTAGATCAAGTGGATTGCTAAGCCCCAGTTTAGCAAATGTCCCTATAAGGCATGTTTAAATTCTTTAAAATTTCTTTATATCCTTGGGGGTATTAAAGAGCTCGGGAAATAACAAAATAAAGTAATTAGAAGTCACACAAAATATAGTAAAGTAGAACATAAAGTAATTTTGCCACCGGTGAGATTCCCGGTGTGGTAGTGGTGATTGTGTGATATTGTTTTATGGGTAAATGATGGTGAAAAATTATGAAAATTTTCAGAGTGAAAGTAGACTTATCAAGATTTAATTTGATAGGTCATATAATTTATTTGGAGTTGTATATAAAGAGAAATGAATTTTTGAAGTTAGTCCAGCGAAATTCACTATTTTCTAGGGCAGCATCCAAATATTAAAATTCTGGGGAGAATAAGCTTACAATTGGCCAAAGAATATATTTTTATTTAAAAATAGACTCAATAAGGGTCACATATCCTTTAGAACCACCCTAATTGGATATCTACACAATTAGATATGAATTTTTAAAGTTTAATGAAAATTCTGTTAGATTAAGCATTATGTGCGAAAATTAATTATTTAGGCCAATTAGAAGCTGACACGTGGCAAGCTAATTAACACCTCATTTAACCATTAAATCATCATCTTCATCAGCCATTTCATCTAGGAAAAGAACCAGAAGAGAGAGAGAGAGAGAAATCTGAACGAAAATAGAGGGAGAGGAGAGAGAAAATTCTAACCTCCAAAACACTGCTGAATCGGCGTCCTCTCTCAAAGTACCCTTCAGGAAACTTCTTCTACTCATCGCAAGCTTCATTTCTACAGTTTTGGATTTTTTTTGGAGGTGTTTGGTGCCATCTCCCTTGCCGGAGTATTGCTAGAATTCTGAACCGTTTGTAAAAACGGGTAGAGGTAAGCGTAAGCTTCCTTTTTAACCGATTGATTTGTTGTCTGGATGAGTAAATTGGAAGTGGGGTACTATTTATGGTTGGTTTAAAGGATGTTTTTAATGGCTAAATGATGTCCAACGAGTGTTTAAATAGCTAATATCTTGATTAGGAGTAGCAAGGAAGTGATTAGATAAGAGAAAACGAGAAAACAACAAACTATTTTTGGGAATCCTTTAATCTGCCCTGTACTATTTCATGTAGGAGAAGTTTGAATTTGATGATTTTGATGCTTCCATTGGATTTAAGAGGCAAAATTGTGTAGGTATGCAAGTGTTCGTGAATTTTGGATGCTTGTATATGAATTTAGAGAATTATGAACTAAATGTGTGCATGTTGTGGAATCTGTCTGGAGGCAGTGTCCTTGTGACATATTTTTGAATATCTTAATGTTATCCAATGATAATTAAAATTTCCAGACTTAAAATATACTTAATAATGATCATGTGGGACTTGGAACCACTTTAATTGGATTTGTTTGGATTTATGAATGAATTTTTGAAGTATTTGCCCTGTTTCTGGGAAGGAATCTGAAACAGGGTGATTTTTCAAAATAATGGGAATTTTTTGGCTCTTATAGCTAACATTTAGTATTTTTATGTGAAACTATATTAAAATATATTTACATGGAATTTAGAACCACTCAATTTTGAATTTCCTGGAATTAATGGTGAATTTCTAAAGTTTGGCATTGTTTCTGGAACTAAATCTGGAACAGTGGTCTTCAACGAAATTCTAGAAATAATTTGTCTATATTGGAGAAACATATCTATTTTTCCTTAAATTTTCATTGAAATAGCTTCATTTAGGCTTTGGAATCAGTGCAATTGGAGTTTTTTAGAATTATTCATGATTTTTGACATTTGGACATTGAATTTGGAAGATGTTTTGGGGCAGTGGAGTGTAATAATGAAATATTGACTTTTGGACATGATTACTATAATATTAATGATTTTCAATGTGAAGTAGACTTGAAAGGGGTCACATAGGCCTTTGAACCACCTCTATTTGAGTTCTATAGTATTAATTTTGATTTTTCAAAGTTTGGTGAAAAATCTGTCAGCTTTATGTCTTATGCTAAATTTAAGACTTAATGACACAAATGTAATTGGTATGAACTCCAAGGGTAAAAGTAAGCCTTTAGGGCTGATGTGGGTCTTTGGGCATTCTCTCTTCATGGCTCTAATGATGTCATTCTTACCTAGGGCCATGAAGTGACAAAGAAGAAGCAATGGTTGGCGGATCAAGGGACCAGAAGAGAAGAACATAAAGTGTGAGAGGTAGTGAACTTACCTTTTCTGCATGTATGTGATATGTATGTCTTACATTGATTATGTGACTACTTTTCGTATTTGTGTGGAACATGTATGATTGGTTGAACCTCTGTTATATTTGTGCAATGGCCATATGTATGTCATAACATCGAGCATGCAGTATGTCATTATGTTGACATGAAATAGTATAGGCAAGCATGTCATGCATTCATATATATTTGGCATGCATAGTGGTAATGTTCGCTACTGAGATTCTCTCGAATCTCACTCCTCCCAACCAACAATAGTGACAGGTGGAGATGCATGAAGATGCGTGGAGGAGATATGAAGTTGAAATGAAGCTTGAAGCACAAGGCGCTAGCTTGTATTTGGTTGTATTTATTGGGTGATTGTATTTGTTAGAAGTAATACATGTATATGTGTATGTATGAGAATGTATGAATGAATGTGTTTAACAGAGAACGGCTTTAATGGATAGCTCTTAGTTTATTTTATGTAATTGTTGCACATTTTGATATTATGAAACTAAGAGTCGATGATGTATTAGTGACGTAGTGAATCTTGTGGGAATGATTGTAAAGATGCTACCCTTTTGGAAAACCCTCTCAGCTTTAGGTTCAAATCTTGAATTGAGAGTGGGGATTTATAAACGTTTTGTAACGTTAGGTAGTCTGGAGTTAAATCCTAGTTTCACAATTGATTTCACTAGTCATTTAGAGAAGGGTGCTACAACAAGGGTAAAAATGAGTTTAAGCTACTAGTATCTCTAATCAAGAAGACACAATTAAATGTGACCAAATTAGAAGGCCAAGTCATGGATCTTGTTCTATTGCTTGAGGCAAAGAACGAGCCTATTACTCTACTAGAAGTTCATCCGTTATTAGCTAAGTTTCCTGATGTGATCTCAAATGATATTTCACCGGGATTACCATCCATGTGACACATTCAACATGTGACGGATTTCATTCTAAGAGCAGTAATTCCTAACAAGCCAGCTTATAAGATGAGTCCTCAAGAATATGCTGAAGTTCAATGCCAAGTTGAAGAATTATTGAAAAAGGGATTGATCTGAGAAAATGTTAGCCTTTATGTTGTGCCTATATTTTTAGAACCCAAGAAGATGGAAGCTGGAGAATGTGCATAGATTATCGTGTAGTCAACAATATCACAATTAAGTATCAGTTTCCAATACCTAGACTTTATGATATACTTGACCAGTTATGTGGCTCCACTATTTTCTCCAAGGTTGATCTTCATAGCGGATACCATTAAATTTGAATTTGTCCCAAAGATGAATGGAAGACTACTTTCACAACTCAAGATAGGTTATATGAATGGAATGTGATGCCATTTGGGTTGACAAATCTCCTAGTACATTTATGCACATGATGAACTAGGTCCTTTACCCTTTCATTGGAAAGTTTGCTGTTGTTTACTTTGAAGACATTTTTATCTAAAGCAAAAGCCTAGTGGATTACTTAGAGAACTTACGACAAGTGTTACAGACTCTTCGCGAGCAAAAACTTTATGCTCATTTGAAGAAGTGTACTTTCTTAACAAGTGAAGTCATTTTTCTGGGTTATATTATCACTGTAGTAGGTATACAGGCTGACCTGAGCAAAATTGAAGCCATTAACAGTTGGTCAACTTCACAATCTATCCAAGAAGTTAGAAGTTTCTATGGATTAGCTTCCTTCTATAGGAGGTTCATTTCAAAATTTAGTTCTATTGTCGCACCTCTCACAGATTGCATCAAGGGAGACAATTCCAATAGATAAAGAAGGCTCAGAAAAGTTTTGAAGAACTGAAGAAATGCTTGAAAGAAACTCTTGTATTAGCCCTTCTTAATTTTGACCAAGTATTTGAGGTCAATTATGATACCTCTAATACTAAAATTAGTGCCTTTCTAAGTTAAGAAGGCCATCCAATTGCTTTCTTCAGTAAGAAGCTTAATGATGCTAAACTCAAGTATTATACCTATGACAAAGAATTCTATGCCTTTGTTCAAGCCTTGCAACATTGGAGTCACTACCAGTTGCATAAAAGTTTATCCTCTATTTTGACCATGAAGTACTTAAGCATTTGAAGTCTCAACAGAAGATCAATCGAAGACATGCCACTTATAGTAAAATGTTGCAGACCTATCCATTTTTACTCAAGCATAAGCTGCAGGTATCCTAAACTTAGTAGTTGATGCACTTAGTTTCACCATCCTGTGTTAACGACTATGCAAACCAAAGTAGTGGCCTTTGAAACTATAAAAGAGTTGTACCAAGATGATCCTAATTTCTAGGGTGCCTTGAGTGCTACTGAATCTCAACCATTTCAGTAGTATTACAGGGAAGAAGAATTTCTGTTTAAGTGCTTGTTTGTTTGAGCTTATTTGAATCGGGCTTATTATATAAGCCCGATTCACGTAAATTGAGATAAATATCCTCCACATATTTATCTCGTAGACTGTGAAAGCACTTCGTAGACCATAAAAGCACCTCGTAGACCGTAAAAGTTACTTCGTATTCCGTGAATTACAATTCATAAGCACGATTGAAATTTTCAACCGCTGTTCCAAACAAGCACTAAACGAAACACCCTTTGTATTCCTCGTTGCTCACTAAGTGAGGCTATAATTTGGGAAGCCTATGATGGGGGATTAGACAATCATTTCGGTGGGGACAAAAACTATAGCCTTAGTAAAGGAGAATTTTTATTGGCCAAGACTTAAACGGGATGTGAACAAACATATTAAAAGGTGCATAACATGTCATTTGGCTAAATCTAAAAGTAAAAATACCGGGTTGTACATGCCGTTGCCAGTGCCCAAAGCACCTTGGGAGGATGTGAGTATGGATTTTGTTCTTGGGTTACCTCGGATCTAGAGACAAAAGGACTCTATAATGGTGGTTGTTGACCATTTTTCAAAAATGGCTTACTTCATCCCTTGCCAAAAGACAAATGATGTGGTTTAAGTTGTAGATTTGTACTTCAAGGAGATTGTTCGTCTTTATGGAATTCCCAAAACTGTCACTTCTGATAAAGACATCAAGTTTGTAAGCTATTTTTGGAAGAATTTATGGAAGAAAATGGGGACTAAGCTTCAGTTTAATAGTGCTTGTAATCCTCAAACTGATAGACAAATAAAAGTTGTTAACAGAATTCTTGGAAATCTTTTACAAAGCTTTGTTGAAAGAACTTAAAGTAGTGGATCTTATTCTTACTCAAGTTGAATTTACTTATAATAATTCAGTCAATCAGGCAACTGGAAATTGTCCATTTGAAGTTGTTTATGGCATCCATCCTTTTAGCCCCTTGATTTGACATCCTCTTCTAATAAGCAACAATATAGTGTAGATGGAAACTGGCAGGCCAGGGGCATTAAAAAGCTACATGAACACGTTCGAGTGAAAATCCAAAAGTAGAACTTGTGCTACAAGGCTCACCGTGACCAAGATCGAAAGCAACAAGTGCTTAACATCAGGGACTTGGTTTAGATTTACTTGTGGAAAGAACGGTTTCCAAAAGCAACCAAAGATCAAATTGTCTCCACAAGCTAATGGCCTATTCAAGATTGTGGTGAAGATCAATGATAATGCCTACAAAGTTGAACTTCCAGGTGCCAATGAGGTCTTTACTACCTTCAACATTGTTGAATTATCTCCTTATATTGATGATGATTCTAATTTCAACTCGAGGATGAGTTCTATCTAACTCGTGGAGGATGAAACGGAAATAGAGAAAGCATCAAAAAGAAAACAGAGAAATAGAAAGTACCAACAGAGAGCACTATAAGTTACAGAGAGCACCGAAAGAAGGATGAAACGTTTGTAACCCCTGTCATAGTGTCAAACGTAACTCCTTAGCTATTCTGCGACTCTTGTAACGTCCTGCTGTTCACCTCCCAGAATAGTATAAATAGACCTTCCCTTGTCACTTGTATGGACAGACAAGGTGTGAAATAAAATCTGAGTTTCTTAGTTTCTATACCACTATGAATATGCAAGAAGTAAACAAAACTCTAATTTCACTTATTCCAAAGAGAGAGAATCCATTTAAAGTGGAATACTTTAGGCCAATTTCGCTTTGCCTAGTACAGTACAAGTGTATGATTAAGATCCTTGTGCAATGAATGAAGAACCTTATAGACAATATTATCTCCCCCCTATAAGAAAGTTTCCTCTTAGTGAGACATATCTAGGATAATATAATTGTCAACCAAGAAATTATGCATACTATGAAAAAGACTAGAGGGAAGAAAGGCTTTTATGGCATTTAAAGTAGACTTAGAGAAGGTTTACGATAGCATCAAGTGGAGTTTTCTTTAGCAAGTTATTTTTGAAGTAGGACTCAATGACACATTCATTAAACTCATTATGGGATGTATTTCTACAACATCTTATAATGTTTTGTGGAATTATTCAAATAAAGTATATTATACCTATAAGGGGATTGAGACAAGGAGATATGATTTTACCCTATTTCTTTGTCTTTTGAATGGATCATCTTTCTCACATGATTAGTGATGCAATTCATAATGGTAAATAGAAACCAATAGGGTGAGAAGAGATGGACCAATAGTGTCCCATCTATTATTTGCAGATGATTTACTTCTCTTTAGAGAAGCTTCTAAAGAGGAAGCACGAATTATGATAAAGTGTCTTTATCTTTTTCTGTAATGCTTATAGTGAGAAAGTTAGTAAAGCAAAGTCTTTGATTTTCTTTTCTTTGAAGGTTCCAACTAGTGTTAAATGAAAGATTTGAGATATCACTAGTATGAAGTTTTTTTGTTAAAATCGGAAAGTATCTTGGATTTCCTTTATCAAGAAATAGGAAATCTACTGAAACATTTCAGTATTTAGTAGATTGGGTCAGCTCTAAGTTAGCCACCTGGAAAGCATGTTCTTTGTTAAACCCCTTAGTATTTGATACTTATCAGAGTATTAACGCACATTTCAATGGGCGAACAAAAATAATATAAACATATTTATATAAAGAACTTGATTATATTATAGAAGTCCTCACAATATTTGTACGTAATATTTACAAATCCTAAAAGATAATATAAAACTACCGATAACTAACACCAACGCTTAGACAAGATCGGAACTCTCAGTTGTCGGTATCCACTTCCTTGCCCCTGGAGCCGCTTCCTCTAGTTGAATAAATTTTAAATTTGAGGAAATGGGTGAGACTCTTACAAATCTCAGTAGTAACTCAATCAATTGTATAAAATATGATAAATAAACATATAATGTACAATATAATGTAACATAACAAATATAATGTATACGCTGTATACGCTGTTCAAGATCAATGATTGTTTGACATATACTTCTACAATATTTCGGAGCATATAATTTTTTGTCCGTACTTATCTACTTCTTTAGTTGGGTTTCACTTGGCCTGATGGTATTTTTGCTTTTCCCACTGGGTGGTACTTATGTATTTCCCACACTACAGCTAGGTTTTGTAACAAACAATTCATATAACAGAATATGGTAAGACAAAGCATATAAACTATCACATAGTGTATAAAACATAGAATTACTTCCTGAAATCCTTTCCAATGTCTAGCTATTCGATCCACTAATTCTTTATCCGTCTCAGGCAAATGTCAAATACTAAAATTCCAAATTTATAATAAATGAGTGATTACTCATTCATGTCTTATTCCTAAATTCATATAGTTGGTTATCTCTACCAAAAATGCATAATTACCAAAATGCCCTTAAGAATTCGATCTAATTCTTTTTATACCCGGTATAACTGTACCTTACCAAAAATTATAACTTGAGATATTCCTACACAATTTTAATTTGCATGTAGAATATATTGTTTACCTCAATTTTTCCAAAATCACACTATTTCGAAAAAAATACCCTTGCAGCTACCTATATTAGTGTTTTAAGGGTAAAATTGTCATTTCACACCTTTAAGCCTTCATACTTGATTTTTCACATGTTCCCTATATAATTTTTCATTCCAAACACAATGGAATCATCAAATCCATCAAATTCTATCCCAAACGCAAAATTTTCTATAGCCGAATTTTAGAAAATTTGGGATATTGAAGTTTTCATGTTTTCATTCAACAAAACACATTCTTTTTGTGATACCTCACTTCTTATAGCCTCAAATGAGTGTAAAAGAGTAGAAAAATCATTTGTGAAACCAAGATCAAGTCTCAAAATAAGAAATTTTAGAAAAGTGTTCACAATTCCACAAATCTATCTCAAGATTTGAACCTGGGATTGAGAGGGGTTTTTTGGGAGTAATAAAAATTTTCTTAAACAATTTAACAAACATTCACTATCTCACTAAGTCTCACCGATTTATCTTTTTGATTTTATCAGAGTCTACGAGCGATTCTCTACTTAGCTTTCACGTTTCATGCCTTAGTTAAGTTTTATTAGCAATTAGAAGCATTAAAACTACCAAACTATCATTTATCTACTGAGCTACTCGGATTACTAGAGCTATTTTTGTATGGTTTTCGTGTTTACATAGTCATGTACATTATATACAATTCCAAAAATATCAAAATAGACAACCAACAAAAGACTAAAGTCTTGCGTATTCACAGCCTCTAGTTGTCTGTATTTACCTTCTTCTTGCCCCTCGAGCTGTCTCCCTGTGTTGTAGATGGTTTATGAAAAAGAGTGAGATTCAAAAGAATCTCAATAGTAACGTAATGCCAATCATACATATATATCATCACAAAACATGCTATATAGACATCATACAACAAAACTATCACAACAACATTCAGTGCATCACATGCAGTTCATAATAAACAACCATAATACTAGGCATGTTAAACGCCCCGAGGGATACCCGCGCAATAGGTCTCAGGATCCACTCATGTATCATCGAACGTTATTTGCTCAAGCATCCACCCGCACAATAGGCCCTGGACGACCACTCTGCATAACCAGAATGTGTTAGACATCTTGTAATGAATCCACACAACACACCATGCATGATATAATATATGAAAGACAAGTTACTACCTGGCTATTTCCCTCAAGTAATTTCCAACTATTTGTTTGAGCTCGAGTAAGTTCTAGTTCCTATCAACATTAGAGTTGCTGGTTATTACTTGCACTATTGCTACCTTTAAATCAAATTTTGTTGGTTATCTAAAGCAGTTATAACAGTTTCTACATAATAGAATTCTATACAGTGCAATTTCACTGTTTTCCAGAAACTGGCAGATTTTTCACTCAACTTTGAAAATTCATAATTAATTCTACAAAAATAAAATTTGAATAATTCCAAAGCCTAAATGAGTATATTTCAATTTATATTTGAGAAAAAATAGTTAGGTATTCTCAATTTAGAAAATTGTTTCCCATAAATTCGTTGGAAGCCACTGTTCCAAATTCCTTCCCAGAAATCAGGTAAAACTTCAAAATTCACCATTAATTCTAGGAAACTCTGAATTGAGTGGTTCTAAATTTTATGTGAATTTATTTCATTCTAGTTTCACATAAAAATACTAAATTCTAGCTATCACATCCAAAGTATTTCCAAAATTTCGCCAAACTTAACTTGTCCAGATTACATTCCAGAAACATGGTACAAATTCAAAAATTCATTTCTAAATCCAAAAAAATTAAATTGAGGTGATTCTAAGTTCTAATTGACCCTTTGTAAGTATAATATCAAGTAAAAATATATTCATTAGCTATATATACACAAATTAATACATTATTTTAACTTTCTACACATTATTCCAGAAATTCCAGTTTTGCATGACCTAACTTCAGAAACACAGAACTTCCAGCACACAAGTCCAATTAACTATTATGACCTATAAAATTAAACATATTTGTGTCTAATTTTTAACTGGAAATTTTCAGAATTTTCAGAAAAGTTTTACCCCTTGAATTATCATGCACAGTAACAAGGCTCTAGACAAGCAGATTAACACTATGAACACATGCACTTCATAAATTTCCAAATTTATATACAAGCATCCAAAAATCATGAACACTTGTATAAATATACAATTTTGCCTTCTAAATTTAATGAAAGCATCAAAATGGTCAAATTCCCACTCCTCTTACATGAAACAGTACAGGGTAGATTTAAGGATTCTCAGAAAAAGTTTGTTGTTTTCTCGTTTTCTCTTAATTAATCACTTCCTTACTACTCCTAATCAAATGATTAGCTATTTAAACACTCATTACGCATTAGAAGAAATTTTCAACATCCATATTGTAAAGACCCGCCTCATATATCCCTTATTACTGATCTTACTCAGAGTAACAATGCGTAGTTCAGTGGGCACACAGGAATAGCATGAATATACTGATAATATTAATACAATGTTGCTTGATTATAATACAAAAGTTTCTCCACTAAGGGTTTACACAATATTTACAGACCTTAATAACTAAAAGGCCTTCAAACAACCAGCAACATTCCTCTTCGTGCATACCTCTTTTATGATCTCAGCACGTTTCCAATGCTCACCTGTCTGAATGGTTGTTTGGGAGGAGTGAAATTCGAGAGAATCTCAGTAGAAAATATTACTACTATGCATGCCAGATATATATGAATGCATGACATGCTTGCCTATACTATTTCATGCCAACATAATGACATGCTGCATGCTCGATGTTATGACATACATATGGCCATTGCACAAATATAATAGAGCTTCAACCAATCATGCATGTTCCACACAAATAGGCAAAGCAGTCACATAATCAATGCAAGACATATATATCACATACATGCAGAAAAGGTAAGTTCACTACCTGGTGGACTTTATGTCCTTCTCTTATTGTCCCTTGATCCGCCAACCATTGCTTCTTATTTGTCATTTCATGGCCCTAGGCAAGTGATAACATCATTAGAGCCATGAAAATTGAATACCCAATGGCCCACATTAGCCCTATAGGCTTACTTTCACCCTTTGAGTTCATTCCAATTATATTTGGCCAATTTCTTACTTAAATTCGCATGGTAATCAAACTACCATCATTTTTTACCAAACTTTGGAAAATCATAATTAATTCTATAGAACTCCAATTGAGGTACTTCAAATAGAAGCACTTTAAGTTTAGATTTATATAAAAATACTCGATTTTAAACGCCACCACTACACCATTCCCAGAATTGTTTCAAACACCAACTGTTTCAGATGTTCTTCCAGAAAACAGGGCAGACATTCAAAAATTCATATCTTCATATATACTTGTCCAAAAATTGAAAAATACCAATCTAATTAAATATATATGCCTCTACTTTAACTTTGGAAAGTTTTAGAATTTTTGGATAAGGTTTTCCCTATGCAAAATTTTGCACAACATCACTGTTTCAGATTCTTTCCAGAAAACAGGGCATATCTTCAACAATTCATATCTCCTACTATACTTATCCAAAAATTACAAAATACCTACCAAATTAAAGCTCCATATGTCTAATTTAATCCTGAAAAATATCATAATTTTTGAACAAGATTTATCATATGAAAAAGCTTGTACAATTCCACTGTACCGAAAAGGCAGAATCAACATGATGCATATACAAACTTCCTAAATTTCCAAATTTATATACAAGCATCCAAAAATCATGAACACTTGTATACCTACACAATTTTTCCTCCTAAAGTCAATGGAAGCATCAAAATCATCAAATTCTTACTCCTTCTCTACGTCAAAATCGGGCAGAAAATCATATTCTTAGGTGCAATATGTTGTTTTCTTGTTTTCTTTGGCTTAATCTCTTCATTTCTACTTCTAGTCAAGTGATTAGCTATTTAAACACTCATTATACATGATTTAGCCATTGAAAACAAAAATTTAAACTATCCATGAATAGTACCCAACTTTCTTTATACTCATCCAAACGACAAATCAATCGGTTAAAAAGGAAGCTTACGCTTACCTCTACCCATTTCCACAAACGGTTCAGAATTCTGGAATACTCCGGCAAGGGAGATGGAAAAAAACACCTCCAAATGAAAATCTAAAACCGTAGGAATGAAGCTCACGATGAGAGGAAGAAGTTTCCTGAATGGTACTTTGAGAAAGGATGCCATTTCGGCAGTGTTTCGAAGGAAAGAACTTCCTCTCTCATCTCCCTCCATTTCCCTGCACTATTTCTCTCTCTTCTTTCAGATTTTTCTCCGTGAAATGGTGAAGAAGATGATGGAGAATTGATTAAATGGGGTGTTAATTAACTTTGCCACGTGTCACAAGCTCATTGGCCCAAATAATGAATTTTCGCACAAAATACCAAATTCTGTAGATTTTTCATTAACTTCGAAAATTCATATCTAATTGTACAAATGTCCAATTGGAGTTATTCCAAAGGCTATGCGACCCTTATTGAGTATAGTTTTAAGAAAAAATATAAAATTTGGCCAATTAGAAGATCAATCTTTCCAAAATTTTAATCTTTGAATGTTGTCCCAAAAAATAATTAATTTCCTTGGGCTAACATCAAAAATTCATTTCTTTTTGTGTACAACTCCAAATGACTTATATGACCTATCAAATTAAATTTTGATAAGTCTAATTTCATTTTGGAAAGTTTCACAATTTTTCATCATCATTTACCTATCGAAATACATCACACAATCTTCACTGCCATACTGAAAATTTCACCGGTAGCAAAATTACTATGTGTTCCACTCCACTATATTGTGTGTGACTTCCAATCACTTCGTTTTGTTATTCCCCGAGCTCTTTAGCTCACCAATATAATTCCTTTTAATATCCAATGATATAAAGGAATTTTAGGGAATTTAAACATGTCTTATAGGGACATTTGCTAAACCAGGATCTAGCAGTCCACTTGATCTAGGCTTAATCTTATGCATGTAGTCCCAAAATTCTGGATATTACCGCTGTGCAAGTGGCTACCAGGTTCTCATTAAGGCGTTACTTACCCCCAGATAGTAGCCTCGAGACCTGGGGAGGCCCCTTCGGGGATAGGTGGTTTTGGGAGCCACTGAAGTCTGCCGCACTCTCAGGCCAGGTTGTGGGGAGTGTGGGCCAGACCACCGTCAGGCCAGGTTGCGGGCGGTGGGGCCGTTACACATATTCTACAAAACATCCCAATCCAAGCCAACAACAACAACAACCACAATATAAGCACAAGAAGCAAGTTTTAGAAGTTTACCTTTGATTCTTGTGATTTTTCTCTCTAAAACGTTTTCTGTCTCTCTCTCCTATCTTAGAATTTCAGCCTTGAATCTATGAAGTTAATAGAGGAGAAGAGATTAGAGGAGATTAGAGAATGATTAGGAAACTTAAACTTCAAAATTACAAGCTTCTTACCTCGAATTTTGGAGAACCCTAACCTTCTTGTGCTTCCTCTTGCTCTCACGTTCAGCAGCTCTCTCCCCCTCTTTTCAGATCAGTTTACACGGGAATGAATGGAGAAAGAATGAAGAAATGGAAGTCTTAATGCATTTGCTAAGTTACTTTACACATGGCTTCATCTCATTGGTCCAAATTTCTAATTTTTGTGTAATTTCTCAATTTGCTTCATTTTCCCTTTTTCTTCTCTTTAATCCACCGTAATTCATGAAAAATGAGAATGGGAATATTGGTCTTTAAATTATCCCATTGCTATCTTGCACTTTGTTGACCAAAATCTTTGACTTTTTGACTATTTGACTTTTCTTAACAATAATTCACCAAAATAGGTTTATTAATTATTAAATAGCCATTTTCCTATTTTTAATTCCTATTTAATTAAAATTATTGGGAATATGGAAGAAAAATATTTATTTTCTTATTTTATGGAAAAATTACCATTTTTCCCTTACGTTTTTATAATTTATTGAAATAAATCATTTCTTACTTCTTTTCCTTTGGTTTGACCTAATTTTTGACACTTGTATGAAGCCATTATTTTTACCATCTTATGCTCAAATTTTGGTTATAATATTAGACCTTTAAGTGGGTATTAATTGCCTCTTTGTGTTATAAATTGGCCAAATTATATGTAACCGGCGATTGAAATATTTATGTAAATTTATGCACATTATAATTCATCATTTTTATTCCACTAATTATCACAAATATATACAAGGAATATTAGTGGATAAATGGGGTATTACACTTTTCACCCTAATTCACTTCTTGAACCCTTTAATTACACTTCCCACATGATTAATCAAAATTTGGATAGCATCTCCTCTTAGGGTTTATACCTCCCAAATCACAAAATCATGACAACCAAGCTAAATATTCAACCAAATCATCAACAACAACCATGAATCAACAAGTAAAACAAGGTTCAATTTCTTAAATTACCTCTTGATTATCTTCTTTTCTCTTCAAAACCATCCCCTCTCCTTCTTGTTTTCCTTTGATTTTCTTCTTGCTTCATGTGATTTTAAGAAGGATATGAGGATTAGAAGAGGATTCTAAGAATTTAGAGATAAGAATAAGTGAAATTTGCACCTAAACTTACCTAGTTACCTTCTTAAACTTGTCTCCTGTCTTTGCACTTGTGTTCTTCAAAGCTTATGCTCTCTCCCTCTCTCTCTTCTCTCTCTATTTGGAAAAATTTTTGACCCTTTGGAAGAGTTAAATGGCTCTTTCAAATATATATTTTCACCTCCTTAAAATAATATTGATTTAATGCAATTTTGCAGATGTTTTTGACTTTTTATTTCTTCTTTTTCCATTTAGTCTCAATTGTTTCCACGTGACATGATTTGTGTCCAAATATTTGTTTTCTCTTTCCTTCTTCTTTCATGGCTGACTTTGGCCTTTAATTATGAAGAAACTAAGAGGCTTTTTGATTTATTAGCCAAATGACCATTTTACCCTTACATTTCTTCAATTTTTGAATTAAACTTTGTCTTCCTTCTTTCCTTTTATTCTTGACTGAATTTTGCACAATAAATTGGTCCAATAATTGTGATCCTCCTTTCTTCATTTTGGATTACAAAATTAGGCCTTTAAGAAGACAAAAATTGAACTTTTGTGTCTTAACTTAGCCAAATTTTATGTAACCTCTACTTCTAATATTTTGCTATTTCAAGTGTATCAAAATTCACCATTTTATTCCATTTAATGTAACAAATGTCCAAAGAATTTTGGTGAATAAAATTTGGAATATTAGATTCTTTGTCAATGGCCGGCATAATTACATTAGCGAAGTCTATTCTTAGCACAGTGCCCTTGTACCCTATGCAGGTATCTAAAATCCCTGTGAGTATTTGGAATGAAGTTGAAAGGCTTCAGTGTAATTTCATATGGGGAAAATCAGGTCCTCATAGTTATCACCCTATTGGTTGGGATAGGTTAGTTAACTAGAACTAGGAATGATGGTGGTCTCGGATTCAAGAAATTGTCCTTGATGAACCGGGCATTTGGTGCAAAATTGGCTTGGAACTTAGTAAGAGGGAATAATGGTTTATGGTCTTCGGTCCTGCAGCATAAATATATGATCAGAAGTGAGAAAGACTTGCTTAACGTGCAACCTGGAGACTCTAAACTATGGAAATTCATCTGCCAGCAAAAAGATATAATTGAAATGGGAACGAGGTGGCAAGTTAGGAATGGTGAGTCAGTTAATTTTTTCACTGATGCTTGGCTATTCAGAGATAAAAAAAATTGCTGAAATGTGTAAAAGAACATTGTCCATGGAGGAGAAACAAAGCACAGTTCTTGACTGGGTAAAGCATGGCACGTGGGATTATGATGGGCTTGCAAACATAGTGAAGGTGGAGGTCTTACAAAGGCTTCTATCCACCATACCACCGCGACAAGAATCTGGTAGTGATGTTATGATATGAAATACAACTTCCAATGGACTGTTCAGTGTAAGAAGCACATATATGATGATTGATGATCCCTCTCCAAACAGGTATAGACCTGTGTATAAAGCTAAATGGAGGTGGAGGGGAGTAGAGAGAATTGTATGGATTACATTCAATGATAGACTGCCTACTAATTTTTGGAGAAGCCAATGTCTCATACATCGCCAGTATGCAACTAATGCAAGTCAGGGGTGGAGGATGCTTTACATATCTTACGTGACTGTCAATATGCTAAGCAACTATGGATGTCACTTCTTAATCCCAGGTTACTCTAGCTTCTTTGCTGCATCTTTGAGGGATTGGATTGCTTTAAAATTTAAACCTATCTAAACAATTATCCTTGAATGCGGAGGGTGAGTGGAATATGATCTAGGGAGTAGCTGTCTGGTATTTATGGACATGGAGAAATAAAGATTGTTTTGGTGATGGTTTTCAAAAGCCGCATGATCCCTCTTTAGTTGTTCTTAATACATGGAAACTATTTGCTCAAGTCGAAGATTGCCTCTTACCCAACAGTCAACGCACATCTTCGAGAGCTTCTTCACTTTGGCAACCTCCTCCATATGGCTGGGTTAAAATCAATGGTGATGAAGCTGTTACAGTGGCTACTCAGAAGGCAGGATGTGGGAGTCTTATTAGAGATCATATGGGCCGATGGATGGTGGGATTTATCCATCTAGTTTGTCAAAGTACAGTGTTCGAAGCGGAAGAATTTGCAGTCTTTAGGGGACTAAAGATAGCTTGAGACTTTGGTTATCGAAAGGTCTTATTGGAGTCTGACTCGAAGGATCTGGTAGACATGCTGATTAGTAGTGATACGCCTGGAAATGGCAGCCTTGTCTTTTGCGAGATTAGAAGCATGATGCAGTCTGATTGTCAGTTAAGCATTAGACTTATTCCAAGAGAGCAGAATATTGTTGTTGATGCATTGGCTAGAGAGGTCTGACTAAAACCTCTATTCTATATGTCTGTCCGGCTCGTTTAAGGATACTCTGTGACTAGGATTGTATGGAATCTAATCCCCAAGTAGACTAGATTTTATCTGTTTACTCTCTGGCTTTAAGCCCTCAAGTATAAAAAAAATAAACAATAATTTTGGCTTTTTCCCTCAAATATTAACCGTTATTTCTATAAGGTGTAATAATAAATGATTTTGGCTTTTCCCCTCAAATATTAACAGTTATTTATTTCTATGTATAATACAGGTAGAAAATATTGTTATACAAAGAACAAACTGTTGAATAATGATGTTCGAAAGGTATTGTGTTACTGGTTGCACAAAATTTAAGTGTGTTGAACCCATTTTTCTCCATAATATATAATTAATATCTTATCTGAATTTCCGACATGTTAAGTAGATGTATGCTATATATTGAATCTTGTTAAAAAAGGATTAGTACATTTATACTAGCACATTTGAAAAATAGCCCAAATTGTATAATGAATGCTGCAATATTTAGCTTATATGAATCTTTCCTAGCTGAGACAAAACCGCGGAAAAAAAAGGACATTGCCACAACTTATAAGATAAACTAAATAAATCTTTACTTAATATTTCTGTTTGTTCAAATATATTCTTACAAATAATAGTCCGTTAGATAACATCATACATGTTGACATTGAATATTTCTATTCCCATCTGCACAGAAACAAGAACAGTCGAACATAGTTTCTTTCTTTTGGGTACATTAAGCATAGTTTCTTTTGTCTAATGTGCAAACTATATGATTTCTACCTTGGGAAGACGAAGGAGTCAATTGATCATTACATAAGTGAAATATCGTATTGGACACAATTGCATTGATGGAGATAGATATTTGTCGAAAATTCTGTTGGAAATTTTTCCGATGGGATTTCCAACGGATTTTTTCTATAGTTACATTAGCCATGGGAAAATTCCCTTGCCACGGAGTTTCTGTGGGTAATTAGCCAAATTTTTCTGTGGCTAATTCTATGACGAATTAATTTATTATATTTTTAATAATTTTTATATTAAAAATAACATTATAATATTAGTTATTAAGCTAGGCCATAGGCTCCTAACAGGCCACCTAGTCTGTTTCCACCCTTAGCTAGAATGAAGGGCTCATCTTTATAACCAACTCAATGAAGATCAACAGAGGTAAATCCAAATTAATCTATTTCAACAACATTATTGTTCACCTACTTACATTTGAATATAGGAACTCTCAATTTGGTGTAGCTTATCTCTTAAGCGTCTTCAATAACTCTATAATAAGCAATGGATTCTAATATCGTGCTTTTATCTTTTAAACTAGAAAAGTGCATTACTTCGCCTACCACCATTACCTTACTATTTTGTATAGTACTTCTATCATCTTAGGCTTTTATGTAGAAAGAATACACATTTATATCATAACCACTCCAAATGGTGACCTCAAAAGAAGGCCCCCAAGCTAACCATTTAATTGTCTCAAAAACACTAGTCTCATACAAAACCTTTTCCTTAAGCTACTCCATGAATGTCTTGTTTTGCTCATTAGTTATCTGCATGTCAATTTTTTAGATAGATTTGCTTTAAAATCTTTATATGTTCATCTAAGTACGGGTGAACTTCTTCCATATTATTCAAGACATATAAGTGTACTTGTAACACCTCTCTAAGACGCATACTCTTTACTTTGAGCCATTGTGTTCCCTTACTTCTACCATTTTCATGATGAGATTGCGCCTTTGACCTTGATAGATATTTTTTGTAAAGCTCAATAGCCTCTTCAACAACATATCTCTTAACAATTGAGGCTTCAGGTCGATAAGGAAGTTTAGAATACCCGTTTAAGTTCTTCATGTATCGCTCAAAAAGGTATATTCACTTTAGATAAACTGGGCCACATAGTCTTATCTCTCTTACCAAATGAACTATTAAATGTACCATTATATCAAAAAATGTGAGAGTAAAATGCATCTCTAGTTAGTATAGAATAATATAACCCTCATTTTCCAATTCATCAAACTTTTCAATGTCAACAACTTTACTACAAATAGCATTAAAGAAAATAAACAACCTTATTATCATGCTTTATATATCATCTTTTATAATGCCTTTAATAGCTATTATTAATAGTTGTGAATCAAGACATGGCAATCAAAAGACTTTATTCCTACTAACTTCAAATCTTCTATTGAGATAAGCCTTCTCACATTAGAAGAGTACCCTTATAGCACCTTAATGCCATGCAAATACACACACAAACTTTTTTTTCCTAGTCTTTTGATAATGTATGCGTTGCTGGCTCTATATACGCTCTCTTATCATCATTTCTTAGTTGTGGATTTAGCCATTCTCTTATTCCCATATCAACCAAGTATTGTCTTATACTAATTCCATCTTTAGTTTTCCCTGGTATGTTCAAAAGCGTACCAACAAGGCTATCACATACATTTTTCTCCACATACATCACATCAATACTGTGTCTCACATGAAAACTATGCCAATATAAAATATCAAAGAAAATTGACCTCTTTTTCCATATGTTCTTCTCACCCGAAGTCCTTTGATTCTTATCGAAAGTGACATTGATTCTTTCCACCCAACTATAAACCTCCTATCTAGTTAATGCCTTTTGTAATATCCCAAATTTTGATCACCAAAATCCCTTTATACCTTAGTGGTATTGAAAGAGATAAACAAAAAAGGTAAATTAAAGAGCATATTAAGAGACACAACAAGTGTCAAACCCCTTAACAATTTGATATTCACAGAGTATTAAGCTTATAGTTCATAGGTATACTAAATTAGCAGAAATATACTGATAATAAGTACTTGTTTATATTATAGGAAATCCCATAGGATTTGAAAAATATATACACAGTCTAAAAGAAATAAAATTTAGAACTAAAGATAACCAACTGCAGTTCCGCTTAAACTGGACCTCAGTCGCCAGTAATTACAGTTATGTCCTTAGATCCGCTACCTTCTGCTAGAGTATTTTTAAATGTTGAAAAAGGGTGAGATTCAAATGAATCTCACTATTAACATACAATCATTCATATAAAATGCAATAAATAAATATGCAATACACCATGTTATGTAATATGCTAACTCATGTTGTGTGTACATTGTTCAAGGCTAAATGATTGTTTGCAACGTCTTGCTTATTCTTGTGTTATGCCCTAGGCACTGCCATATTACAAGAAATGGCATACATAAAGCATATAAATAATCACATAATGTATAAAAGAAAGAGTTACTACTGAGTCTTTTTTCAGTCCGACTATTTATCCAAAACTTTTTCTCCGGCTTGAGCTATTACCAATTCCTATAAATTAAAGTTAGCAAGTAATTTGTTAGTACTTACATTACTACTACCTTTAATCATATTCTACTCTCTATCTCCATTTCAGTGGCTTTTACATAGTATAATTTTCCATAGTGCAATTTTACTATTTTTCAAAAAATTGGCAGATTTTTTAGTCAACTTTGAAAAATCATCATTAATTTTAGAAAAATCCAATTTGATTGATACCAATGCCTAACAGAAGCTCTTGAAATATATTTTCATGAAAAAATACCAAAATTTAGTTAATTCAACCATATTACTAGTAGAGATTCATGAAACTCCATTGTTCCAAATTATACTTCAGAAACACAGCACACATTTGAAAATTTATATCTCCTAATATACTTATTCAAAAATCATGTTCTATCCATAAAATTAAAGCTCCAAATGTATACTTTATATCTGGAAAGTTTCATAATTTTTGGTCAAAGTTTGAGTTTCTAAAATCTCACCATAACCAATCTAACTTCAAAAAACATAGTCTGGCAACAACGAAATTCAAAAATTCATATCTCTTAATATACTAATCCAAATAACACATACTATATATCAAATTAAAACTTAGAATGTATACAATTTTTCTAGAAATTTCAAAGTCATTGGATAAGATTATGTCACTCAAAAACACCACGTAACCAAACTGTCAAAACCTGGACTTCTAGGATTTCCCTTGTTTCTGGACCTAAATTTCAAAAGTCATAACTCCTTCTAAAGATATCCAAATGATAAATTCTATAACTCATTTTAAAGATATGGATGTCTATTATCTTTCTATAAAATTTCATAAATATTGGATATGATTTGGTTGGTCAAAACTCAACACAAAATGGACTATCTTCCAAACATTTCAGTTTTGACAGTCTGAGTTCAAAACTCAAGAACTCATCCAAATTGTACTCTTCTTGATTCTATTGCTTACTAAACATCCTAAAATTTCCATACCAAAAAGAACCAAATAAAAACTCCATATATAGCCTCTGTTTAAATTTCTACAACATTCTGGAAAAAACTCTATTTTCCGACGAGCAAAATAGAGTTGAGAAAACTAACATGTAGCCATTATTTTGCACTCTAATCTCAAAGATTTCAACTCTACATACTCCTACACATGTTTCTTGTGTTTGAAGATGTGTTTACAGAAGCAAAAAGACCAAAAATATCACCCAAAATTGACAAACAATCACTAGTTTTGAAACTTATCGGTGTTAGAAACTTTCCGATGACTCTCTTACTTCCAATAGAAAAACCACTCAAATCCTATGGAAATCCAAAGTAAAAGTAAAGGAGACTTACCTAAACATGTTTATGATGTTGTATGTGAGGTTTGAAGGTTTCTTGTTCCTCTTCTTCGACTGTTTTCCTCCTCCGGTTTAACTCTCACTTACGTGTCTCTCTTTCTCTATTTTTCTGGTTTTCTTTTTTATTTTATGTTTTAGCTACTGCTGGCTAAATGAAGAGCTGAAGGTGAAGTGAATGGAGAGGGAATAGAGTGTTTTAAATAAATGGGCAAGTGTGTGTACATAGTTTATTGGTTTATGCATGAAATCCAATAAGAGTAAGGTAAGGTGTTATGTTTTTAGTAAAGTGTGTGTGTGCGTTCACTAATACTCCATATGTGCCAAATGAAGAGAAAAATGAGTGATTAATTGTTAGTGTGTGTGGGTAAGTTTATACACACACACACACACACACACATATGTATATTTTTATCCCATTAATTACACATACTATGCCTTAATTTGTCCTTTTTGTCTAATTTAAGATTCCTTAAATTTCATAGGTTTTATAATTTGGCTTACTATCTAACTCCCATAAATTAATCCTTTTATTAAATTTTGGGATATTACAATTCTTCCCCCATAAAATAAATTTCATCAAAATTTGTTAACTGACTCATAAATTCAAGGAAACGCTTTTATATATCTTCCTCAACTTCCCAAGTAGCTTCTTTAGGAGATAACCCATTTCCACACCACTTTGATGAATGTGATACTCCTGTGCTTCAGTTGTTTTTCCTGCCGATCAATAACTCGGTTAGGAATGGCCTCATATGTAAGATAATCCCACACGTCTACCTCCTTATATTCAATTATATGTTCTGGGTCAGGTTGATACTTTTTTAGTTGTGAGACATGGAAGACATCATGTAATCTACTCAAACTTAGGGGTAAAGCTATTTAGTATGCTACAAGCCTAATCTTTGACAAGATCTCGAAAAGACTAATGTACCTAAGACTCAACTTCTTTACCTTTAACACCCTACCAATGCCAGTATTAAGCAAAACATTCATGAATACGTGGTCTCCAACTTCAAACTCAAGAGGGTTTCACCTCTTGTCTATATAGCCCTTCTTTCAAATTTGTGCAGCTAGTAACCTCTGCTTAATCAACTTTATTTGCTCCGTTATTTGATCAACAATATATGGCCCGTACATTTGCCTCTTAGACAACTTTGCCCAGCATAAGGGTGATTGACACTTCCTTCCATACTGTGATACCTAATTTCCAATTGTTCCAAATAAGCACAAATGAGTAGTGAAATCAGTTGTGAAACTAGAATTTGAACCTGGACTACCCAATTTTCAAAATCACTCACAAATTCACACTCTCAACTCATGATTTGAACCTAAGGTTGAGAGGGTTTCTCAGAGGGTAGTAAAATTTTCAATAATTTCTTTACGTTTCACCATGTCACCAATGTCTCATTAGCTCTTAGTTTCATTATATTAAAGTATGCAAGCGATTTCCTTTAATTAAATTAGAGCTATTCTCTGCTCAAACTTCACTTATTCATTTATATACATAAAATATATAGCCTTAAGACTATCAAAGCATTTACATCAAATACAAATATAGTGCCTTGTACTACGATCTTCAATTCACGTCGTAATTCCTCTTGCATTTCTCCATGCATTCTTCACCTATACTCAATTTACCTATATGGTTGGGTGAAGAAGAGTGAGATTTGGAGAACCTCAGTAGCAAATAATACTAATGAATACATACAACAAATGCTTTATGTATGATATAACATGTTGACATATATGCATGCTCAATGTTTAACATGTTACACTAATGGCCATAGTATAAACAAAATAGAGTTTTATACAATTCATCAAAGCAAATAACACATCAATGCACAAGCACACATATCAAGTTATGCAAATTAGGAGAGTTCACTACCTCTTAGACTTTGTGTCCTCCTCTTACCTCTTCATCTTTGATCCAGCTCAGGCACAACTGTCTGGTCCTAACATTTCCAGATATACAATAAATGAGTCAATACTCATCCATGTATTATTACAATCTTATATTATTGGTTAACTTAGCCTAAAAATGTTAAATTACCAAAATGCCCTCGAAGACCCATCCTACGCCCTACACCCCTCCGTACCTGGTCCAACTATACCTCACTAGAAATTATTACCTAGGCTAATCCTACATAATTTTATATGTAAAATCCATTTTTGACTTCAGATTGGTTAAAATCAGGCCCAAATGTCAAAAATGCCCTTGATAGCCCCTAACTTAGGACTTTAAGGGTAGTTTGGTCATTTCCCTTTCTAAGGCTTTTCTTACTTCACCTTTAACATGAACCCTACACAATTTTCCCTTATAAACTCAATGGAACCATCAAATTGATGAAATTCTAGTACTTTCCTCACATCACAGCAGAAATTTAGGATTTTTCAGAAAAGTTGTGTTAGTTTCTTGCTTTCTCTTGCTTAATCACTTCCTTTCTACTTCTAATCAAATTATTAGCTACATAGATACTCATTGAACATGCTTAGAGTGAATTTAAGCAGCATTTTCCTATGATTTAGCTTCAGCCCATTTTTTCCATAAACAAGGAAAATTAACACTATAATCACCAATAACAACAAGAACAACATCAGTTAAGGCAAAAGAAGCAAGTATTGAAGTTTACCTCTTAATTATGCCACTTTATCTTTCTAAAATGCCAACCCTCTCTCTATCTCTCTCTTATCTTAGGATTTTTTCCTTAAATCCATGAATTCAATGGTGTACAAGAGATTAGGAGAGGCTAGAGAGCGATTAGGAAACCTATACTTCAAGATCACAAGCTTCTTACCTTGAATGATGGAAGCCCTAAGCTCCCTTATTCTTCTATATTCTCATTGAGCTCTCTCTCTCTCTTCCATTTTGTTTACAGGAGAATGAAGGGAAACAGATTAAGAAAATGGTGTTTTAATGATTCATCTAAAGGGCTCATATGTGGTAGCATCTCATTGGTCCAAATCTTATGATTTTTGGCCAAATATTCATTTCCCCTTTTCATTCTTCACCTACCAAAAATACAATGAGAAATGAGAGAGTATAAATTACTCTCAAATTATCTCATTATGCCATCTTACAAATAGTTAACCAAAGTCTTATGTTTTTAACTTTTTGACTTTCTTTAATAATAATTTACCAAAATAGTCTCATTGATTAACAAATAATTATTTCCCTCTTTTTAATTCTCATTTAAATGAAATTATTGAGAATATTAGGGAGAAACAATCATTTCTTGCCTTATGGCAAAATTACTGTTTTACCCTTATATTTTATGATTTATCAAAATAAATCATTTCTTGCTCCTTTACTTTAGTTTCCTCCTCATTTGACTAATCTAGGCAACAAGAAAAGGGAAAATAATGGCTGCATACTTTCATTGTCCTTACATTTATTCCATTTTCGCACTTAATGTAAAACTAGGTAGAATTTTCATCAACTTTTTACAATTCATATCTAATTGTGTAGATGTTTAATTAGGGTGGTTCTAAAGGCTATGAGACTCTTATTAAGTCTAGTTTTAAGAAAAATATAAAATTTGACCAATTGGAAGGTCATCATTCCCAGAATTCTCATTTTTGGAAGCTGACACTGAAAATCATCAGTTTCACTAGGCTAACTTCACAAATACATATCTCCTTGTGTACAGCTCCAAATAACTTATATGACCTATCAACTTAAAGCTTGATAAGTCAAATTTCATTTTGGAAAGTTTTAGAACTTTTAGACATCATTTGCCCCTTGAAATATGTCACACAAATACGACTGCCACACCGGGAATTTCACTAGTAGCAACACTACTTTGTGTGTGACTTCTACTTACATTGTTTTGTCATTCCCCCAAGCTCTTTAATTCACCATAACATTCCCTTTAATACTCCAAGGGTATAAAGGAATTTTGAGGAAAACATTTATGCCTTGCTAAGACATTTGCTAAACTGGGGTTTACTAGTCTACTTAGTGCAGGCTAAATCTTAAGCCTCTTATCCCAAAATTTAGCATATTACACATACAACTCTTCGTAGGGAGCCATTTGAATGCTCGAATGGTAGCTTTTGTTGTATACGAATTCCGCTAATGGAAGGAATTAGTCCCAAATGCCTTTGAAATCAATCACGCATGCTCTGAGCATATGTTCTAGTATCTAGATTGTTCTCTCAGTTTCCTATCTGTCTGAGGATGATAGGCCGTACTGAATCAGAGCTTGGTACCTAAAGACTCATGTACCGCATTCCAAAATTTGGAATTGAATCAAAGATCTCTGTCAGATATGATGTTCTTTGGAGTACCGTGAAGCCGTACTATCTCCTTGATATAGATATCTGCAAGTTTATCAGGAGAGCAATGTATATTAATTGGATGAAAATGGATTATCTTTGTAAATTGATCTACTATCACCCATATGGCATCATGGTTTTGGACCTTTGGTAGTCCTATCATGAAATCCATGGTGATGTTATCCCATTTCTACTCAGGAATTGTAGGATTTTGTAGTAGCCCTAAATGTCATTGATGCTCAGCTTTGACTTTCTGACAAGTAAGGCAACGGGCAATAAACCTTGTCACATCCCTTTTTATGCCTGTATACCAATATGAGGACTTTAAATTATGGTACATCTTAGTTACTCCTAGATACATAGTATATTTACTCTTATGTGCCTCTTCCGGGATTTTTCGCCTTAGCTCTGTCTACAGTGGAAAATAGATCCACTTCTAGTATCTGACTAGTCCACTTGATAACAAGTCATGCTCCTAAGTCTCACCTTTTGCAATCATATTTATGATAGATTGAGCTCATCTATCTCGCATCTAAGCTTCTTTTATATCCGCTATTAAATCGTTCTCTGCCCGACTAATATTGCTACCTTTGATCATAATTTGATTTAATAAATTGATATCTCTGAAGTTTTCAATTAGCTTATGCTCGTGAATCATTAAGGATGCCACCTACACTATTTTATGGCTCAACGCATATGATACTAAATAGCCTTGCCTAGAAGATACTTGATCTCTAGATTATAGTCTTTGACCAACTCCATCTATCTATGTTGCCCTATGTTGAGCTCTTTTTTATCGTATAGATACTTTAAGCTCTTGTGATTGCAGTACAACTCTATGGTCATCCCATAGAGATAGTATCTCTAGATTTTTAGCACAAATGCAATTGCTGCTAACTAAAGATCATGTGTAGGATATTTCTGTTCATGAGGCTCACCTGACGAGACATATATTCCACTACTTGGCCCTGCTACATCAAAACACATCCCAATCCAAGCCCACTGGCATCTGTGTAAACCATAAAGGCTAACTGCGGATTTGGGATTGTCAAAACTAGTATTGTGGTTAACTTCTTCTTCAACTTGGCAAAGCTCCTTTCACAATTGTTGTCCCACACAAAAAGGTTGAGTTTTATATGTTAACTTTGTCAATGGCAAAGCTATTCTGGAAAAATTCTATATAAATCGCTATAATAACCTGTAAGACCCAGAAAATTGTACATCTCAAATACTGTTTCTGGCCTCTTCTAATTTAGTACTGCTTCTACCTTGTTTGGATCCACTAAGACCCCTAGCTGTGAGACTATATGACCCAAAAATTTAACTTCTGAAAGCCAAAACTCATATTTTCTTAGCTTGGCATAGAGTTGCTTGCTTCTCAACATGTTTAGTATAGTTCTCAAGTAGTGTTCATACTCTACTTTACTCCGAGAGTATACCAGAATGTCATCGATAAAGACTACCATAAATTGGTCCAAGTATAGATGAAAAATTTGATTCATGTAGTCTATGAATACTTCAGGTGCATTGGTCAGCCTAAATGGCATTACCAGAAACTTGTAATGGCCATATCATGTTCTAAAAGCAGTCTTTGACACATCGTCTGCCTTTACTTTGAGTTGGTGACAGCCTGATCTCAAGTCAATCTTTGAGAACACACAAGCTCCCGATAGTTAATTAAGCAAGTCATCAATTCTGGGAAGTGAATATTTATTCTTAACAGCAACTTTGTTTAACTCCCTGTAATCGATACAGAGTCATAGTCTTCCATCTTTCTTTTTAACAAAAGCACCGGAGGTCCCTATGGTGAGACATTGGGTTCTCTAATAACTCATTAATATGCTTTTTTAGCTCTGTCATCTCGCTTGGGGCCATTCTGTATAGGGCTTTAGAAATTGGTTATGCTCCAGGCTTAGTTTCAATTGTGAACTCTACTTCTCTGTCAGGGGGTAATTAGCTGATATCCTCCAAAAACACATCTAGAAATTCATTTACTACAGGGATACTCTCCAATGATGTTCCTGCCTCTGATTGCATGGAGAAAAATATGATATACCCCTGACAACCTTTATGTAAGCATCTTTTGGCTTCAGCTGCTGAGAGAAAATTCATATTGATTTCTGTGTTGACCTTTGCTAGTGGATTAGGGTAAATGACCCTTTTACTTCTACAGTCTAGCTGTACTTTTTTTGCAATCATCCAATTAATACCAAGAATAACCTCCAATTTTCTCAATAGTAAACAGATAAGATCTATTGTGGACTCGTGTCCCTCTATGCTTACTAGGAAATTTAGAAAAACTCCAGTGGTGACAAATCCATTACCGTAGGTATAAATACCGTTAGATCATAAGGTAATTAATACACACTTAGGCCTAGTCATCTTATGCAATCGTATGTAATGAATGAATGATTAGCTCCTGAATCAAACAATGCTTGTACTAGCTTACCATTAAGAGAAATGATAACTTTGATTAGCTCTGGTGATTTTTAGGCTTCCTCCTATGTTAAGGTAAAAACCCTACCTTGCACTTGATACCTCGACTCTCTAGGCTCTGGTCACAGTCAACAATCCCTGGCATAATGCCTTGCCTTGTGGCAATTGTAGCAGATAATATGTCCTACTAGTACTAGCACTTTCTTTGCTTGACTACAAGTCTAGCCATAATGATAAGGCTTGCCATAATATTTACAAATTATGCTCTCAGTAGATCTCTAGTTACTACGACCATCTGGTTGGTATAGCTTCTTGTAATCCTTACTAGAAGAACCACCTTGATATTGGCGTTTCTATGAAGTATTTCTGCTATTGGATGTATTTTTGTTACCAGCACTCTTGTGGGTGTGCAACTCTAACAGGTTATATTCTATAATTCGACACTCCTCGACTGCCTTATTAAATTCTTTGAAGTGTCAGGAAAGAAATTTCTCTTTCAACTCCGCTTCAACTCACATATCATCATGTCAAACTCTATTGTTTATCATCACAAAATTTCAAGTAAGAGGAGTATCAGGATAAGAAAATGTATCTAGCCAAGTACTCATCAAAATCTTCCTTATCGCCTTACTGAATAGTCAGGAATTCAGTCTCCTTGGCCAGTCTCACTAACCAAGGAAAGTATTTCTCGTTGAACTTCTCTTATAACACTTCCTATGTCAGGGGAATGTTTCACGCCTATAGGATTGCTTTAGTGTTTTCCCACCATTTATTGGCACCATACTCCAGCTTATAGATTGCTAGATAGGCTTTTATAATGTCTGGGCACTCTAGGATTTTGAAGATCTTCTCTAAACTAAATAGCCAATTCTCTACGGATTCGGGATCAAACTTTCCCTTAAACATAGTTAGCTGGTGTTGATTCATTCGAGTTACCCAAGTCTGCATGCTATCTTCTTCCACTATAGGAGCATTATGACTTTTGGTTCAAGTTCTGGGGGTTGTTCATGCTCACCACCCTATCCATCAAGGTTATTATAAGTTTCTCCATCAGCATCTTCCTTTTGTTGTCATTCTCTCACTTCATTTTGAAGTTTGTTTAAGGCATTCTATTGTTCCAGCATCATCCCCATCAATTATTGTATCGGGTCGAGTCTAGCATTTGGTTCATGATCATCATTTTCCTGTCTACCTCTTCCTCGGCTTCTACTGTGGCCTCTACTGCTGGCTTTACCACCTCTTATTATCACCATCTTTATGTTTCATTATATCAAAATAAGGAAGAGGTAAATTTCACATAGTCATATATTAGTATACTATTATGATATTACCAGAACCGTATTTTCTGATACCAAAAAAGCCTATGTGGTATATCTCAAACGGCCTGTGGTGACATAGAGTACCTCAACCGCTTGTTTTACACCCTGCCTCTTAACGATGATAACCAGGAATAGCCCACAGCCTGATTTCCTAGTCATATGGGGGTAAGAGCCAATCATTTACCACAGATAAGACTGTGAGAACCCCCAATCATGAGGTTGACTAATAAGCTCTGATACCAAAAATGTCAAACCCCTTAACAATTTGATATTCACAGAGTATTAAGTATATAGTTCAGAGGCATACATAAATAGCAGAAATATACTGATAATAAGTACTTGTTTACATTATAGGAAATCCCATAGGATTTGAAAATATATACAGAGTCCAAAAGAAATAAAATTTAGAACTAAAGATAACCAACTACAGTCTCACTTCAACCGAACCTCAGTCGTCGGTAATTACTGTTTTGCCTTTAAAGCTACTACCTTCTGCTAGAGTATTTTCAAATGTTGAAAAAGGATGAGATTCGAATGAATCTAAGTAGTAACATACAATCAGTCATATAAAATGCTATAAATAAATATGCAATGTACCATGTTATGTAAGATGCTAACTCATTGTGTGCACATTGTCCAATGCCAAATGACTATTTGCAACCCCTAGCTTATTCCTATGTTATGCACTATGCACTGTGTTAACACCTAGAAATTGATAGCATTCTAGCACATTTTCTTTTCTTTTTACCTATTTTTGTGTATAATTTATGCATATTAAAAGAGTCAATAGAAAAAAATGTGCATATTAGATAAACAAGCCAAAATTGAAGATATACTTGTGTAGAGCTTAAAATTTGTGTGTTTTAATTCAATGAAAAAAAATAAGAATGCATCCTCTCTTTTGTATGAGGGTAAAGACACCTTAGGAAGCTTTAAAGGACACTGTAGGAAGTTTTGAAGGACTAGAGAGCAATGCTTGTAGCAGCAAAGATCAAAGAAAGCTTAAGGAGGAAGTCTTGTATTGTTGGCTTCAACCAACAACACATGTGCTAAAACAGACATGGTCAGAACTTACTGTGTCATATGCTTCAGCACTTAACCCTTGGCTAAAGCCAACAAAGATCAGACTTACTGTGGCATATGCTTCCGCACATGACAGTGTGCCGAAGCACACAAATAACAGTACAACCTTGCGTTTTATTTGCTGAAACGCTTAAGGAGGCTTTTTAAGGAAGGAATAGGCCAAAAATAGGGGATTCTACATTTTTTAAGTGTTCCTAAGAGCTTGTGTACTAGGGTTTTGGAGTCTAGGAAAAGCATTAAGTTGGGTTGAAGTTTGGAAGGCAGTTGGAGCTTCAAATCTTGGTTTTTCCCCATTCTTCTTCTCTTTCTTTACTGGATTTTGACTATGGCTATAATCATTTCATATAGATGTAGCTACTTTCTGATTATGTGTAGCTAAACTCTTTACTCTAGGGTTTTTTTTAGCCTTTGTATGGATTAAAACTTGATTATTCCTCTCTTTTGGTTGATAATGGTATATATGTGTTGATTTTACTCTTTTGTTAATGCTTTTAAATGTTTGGCCACCATTTAGATTGAATTGTTCATTTGGATTTGACTTGAGAAAGCTTATCTATATGAAGAACTTGGGTAAAATCATGCTAGACTTTAAATTTAGGTCTTAAATGAAGGGTTTGTTAGTAACATAGAGATATAGTTACTAACCTAGCATTGTTAATAAGGTTGTGGCTAAGTGAATATTCTTTCTTAGTTGTAGCAAGAGATTGTGCATATTAAGTTAGGATATAAACTTGGTTTTGACTTGAGAAAATTTAACCAAATGATTTTTGAACCTTAGACTAATACATATTATCATTGAAGATACTAATGGAGAGGGATTATATCAAGTTTTATGAAGTGCAAAGGGGATAAATAACCCTAGGTTTCTTCCAATACTTGAAATCAAGGAACCTACTTTACTTAGTAATTATTAGTCTTAGAAATAGTTTGTATGTTCTCTTTCGCTCCATCAACATATTTTGGCTCAACTTAATTGAATTCACTAAGCTTATTGTTTAACTAATTTGTTACTCAAATCCTCGTGGGAACGATCTTTACTCATCACTTTATTACTTGACGCGATCCATGCACTTGCGGTTGCGAACACACTGTCATGTTACAAGAAATGGCATACACTAAGCATACAGATAATTACATAGTGTATGAAAGAAAGAGTTACTACTTGGGTCCTTTTTCAGTCTAACTATTTATCTAAAACTTTCTCCAGTTCGAGCTATTACCAATTCCTATAAATTAAAGTTAACAAGTAATTGATTATTACTTGCATTACTACTTCCTTTAATCATATTCTACTGGTTATCTTCGTTTTAATGGCTTCTACACAGTATAATTTTGCATGGTGCAATTTTACTGTTTTTTAGAAAATTGGCAAATTTTTCAGTCAACTTTGAAAAATTATAATTAATTCTATAATAATCCAATGTGACTGATTCCAAATCCTAAATAAAGCTCTAAAAATATAATTTCATGAAAAAATATATAAATTGGTTAGTTCAACCATATTACTCCTAGAAATTCATGAAACTCCATTGTTCCAAATTACACTACAGAAATAGAGCAGAAATTTGAAAATTTATATCTCCTAATGTACTTATCCAAAAATTATGTTCTACCTATCAAATTAAATCTATTAATGTCTACTTTAAATTTGAAAAGATTCATAATTTTTGGTCAAGTTTTGGTTTTCTAAACTCTCACCACAACCAATTTGACTTCCAAAAACATAGTCTAGCTGCAACTAACTTCAAAAATTCATATCTCTCAATATACTAATCCAAATAACACAAACTATATATAAAATTAAATCTTAGCATGTATAATTTTGTTATGGAAAGTTTCATAGTCATTGAACAAGATTATGTCACTCAAAATTACTACGTAACCAAGCTGTCAAAACATGGACTTCCAAGATTTCTCTTGTTTCTGGATCTAAATTTTAAAATTCATAAGTCCCTCTACAGAAATCCAAATGATGCATTCTACAACTCCTTTTAAAGCTATAGATATTTACTATCAACCTACAAAATTTCAAAAATATTGGATATGATTTGGTTTGTCAAAACTCAACACGAATTGGACTGTCTTCCAAAAATATCAGTTTTGACAGTCTATGTTCAAAACTCAAGAACTCATTCACTTTCACTCCAAATTTTGTTGTTCTTGATTCTATTTCCTACTACACATCATAAAATTTCCATACCAAAATGAACCAGATGAAAACTCTATCTATAGTCTCTGTTTAAGCTTTTACAACTTTTCGACAAAAACTTTATTTTCCAGCGAGCAAAACAGAGTTGAAAAAACTAACATGTAGCCATTGTTTTGAATCTACATACTCCTACACATGTTCTTTGTGTTTGGGGACGTGTTTACAGAAATAAAGAGACAAATATCACCTAAAATTGATAAACAATCATTGGTTTAGAAACTTATCGGTGACAGAAACTTTTCGGTAACTCTCTTACTTCCAGTAGAAAAATAACCCTAGAAAGACCACTCAAATCCTATGGAAATCCAAGTTAAAAGTAGTGGAGACTTACCTAAACACATTTATGATGTTGTATGTGAGGTTTGAAGGTTCCTCATTCCTTTTCTTCAATTAGTTTCCTCCTTCAATTTAACTCTCACTCATGTCTCTCTCTTTCCATATTTTTCTGGTTTTCTTTTTTTTTTCTATTTCAGCTACTGTTGGTCGAATGAAGAGCTAAAGTGGAGAGGGAAGAGAGTGTTTTAAATAAATGGGCAAATGTGTGTGTACGTAGTTTATTGGTTTGTGCATGAAATCCAATAAGAGTAAGGTTAAGTGTTATGTTTTTAGTGAAGTGTGTGTGTGTGTGCGTTCAACGATGTTCCATATGTCCCAAATGAAGAGAAGAATGAGTGATTAATTGTTAGTGTGTGTCGGTAAGTTTATATATATCCATATAGGTATATTTTTATCCTATTAATTACACATACTAAGCCATAATTTTTCCCCTTTGTCAAATTTAAAATTCCTCAAATTTTTTAGGTTCCATAATTTGGCTTACTATCTAACTTTCATAAATAAATTCTTTTATTAAATTTTGGGATATTACAACAAGAAAATTAGAGGTCACACACAACATAGTTATTTGGTATATAAGTTAAGGGTGTAGCCGGTAAGTTTCCCTGTGAGGCAGTCATGTTGAGTGATATTTTTAAATATGCAAATGATATTAAAAAATTATGAAACTTTCCAGAATAAAAGTAGACATAAAAAAATTTAATTTGATAGGTCATATAGAATTTTTGGAGTTGTTACAAGGAGATATGAATTTTTGAATTTAGTCCAGTGAGACTGGAAATTGTTTGTGGCAGCATTCATAAACAGAAATTCTAGGCTTCTATTTTGTTAAAGGATATATTTTTCCTTACAAGTAGATTTAATGAGAGTCACATATCATTTTTAATCACTCCAATTGGATATTTATATAATTAGATATGAATTTTTAAATTTTGATAAAAAATTCTGCAATTTTTCTAACTACTGTAATAATGGAGAAAGTGTAAGGGCAAAATGGTCATTTTTACTAAATAAATAAATTTAGTAATTTTCCATAAATTAAGAGGGAATAGATAGAAGGAATAAAAAGAGAGGAAATGATAGAACATTATGGAATTAGCATGAGAAATATCAAAGAATAAACAAATATTAAAATTTGGTCATATGCTTAATATGCAATTATAATAATAATAATTAAGGAAAAGCCAAGAGAACTCTAGAAACACTCCTACCTTATCTATTTAAAGTCCATTTCGACCACAAAGAGAAAGAAGAAGAGGAGGAAGAGTTCAAGGAGAATGGGAAGAGAAAGAAGAACAAGCAAAGACCAAGTAGCAAGCACAAGGTAAGTAGGTTGAAATCTCTACTTATTCTTGTCCTCTAGCTTGTAAAATTCCTTCCAAACCTCCATACCATCTTGGGTTAGCTTTCAAACCAGAAAAAATACAATAAAAGAGGGAAGGAGGAGTCAACTAAGGAAGGAGGAAGAAGAAGAAGTAAGGCAAGTTGTTGGAACTTTGAGATTCTTGTTAGAAATTGTGTTGTAATTGTTGTCAGACTGGATATTTGGCTGTTTGTGGTATTTTCTATAACTTGAGATGTCCAATTTCTAATGGGAGATGCTATCCAAATTTCTATTGATTATGTAAAAAACAATGTTTTGGTAGTTAAACAAGTGATACATATAGAAAGAAGATGGCTTAAGGGTTGAAATCATGAAAAATCAACTTTTCCTAAAATTTTCAAAGTTTCAGCCAAAGCTGAAATTTGGGGTTAGAGTTGGAATTTCACGCCTTTGATGATTCCATGATGTTTAAAAGGGAAAAATGTGCAGGGTTTATGTAGATTGTGAAGCATGAAAAGCCCTAGATTGTGAAATGACAATTTTACCCTTAAAACTCCAAGTAAGGGATGCCAAGGGAAAATCTATAATTTTTCCTAATATGAGGTCAAACATAGATTCTACACGCAAAAATATCTAGGATTATCTCGATTCATAATTTTTGAAAGAGTACAAATATACCAGGTAAAAAGGGAAGTAGACCAAGTTCCCCATGGGCTAAAATAACCAGCTTATAAATTCTAGAATAAAGTATGAATGAGTAATAACTCATTTGCAATTACTCTGGGAATTTTAAGATTTGATAATTGGCCAAGCCGAATGAAAAGTTATGGATTGGTAGTAGCTAAGCCTTGGTAAGGAGTCCAAGTAGTAACTCTATCTCTCATATTCTATATGAATGTTAATATGTATTGTTTGTCATGTTCTATACAATGTGATGTACTTGTCGTGTGGTTATACTTACCTATGTGTTGCATAACTTGTGTGGCTATAATAACCTGTGTGTTGTATAGCTTAGCTATGCATATCTGTAAGTTGTATAACCTGTATGATAATTTCAACACTATATGGCTATACATATATGTGTGTTGTATAGCTTGGTTACACTTATCTATGTGATGTGTAGCTTGTGTTGACAATATTATCATTGTATGGATTGAGATATGGAAGTAAGGAACATGAGATCATTTTGATCCTGGGCAAAATCATCACTTTAGTTCCTAAACATTATTAGACATGTGTTTGGTATTTTGATTTGCTGCATCATGATAAATGCTACATTGCATGTTTATTATTCACATTTTATATGATTGATATTCTATTACCACTGAGATTCGTATGAAACTCACCTTTCTGTAAAATCCTTTCCTTATCAAACAATATTTAACTAAGGCTTTAATGAAAACCATTTGCCAATAACATTCTCATACACCTAGTTAGGCTTTGGGCTTCACAAAATTTAAAATAACTATTTACTATCAAGTCTAAACTCTTTAACTGAATAATATCTTATCATATATAAAAATATTCATAAAAATATTCATATCAAACCAAATTATGCATTCATAAGTTCAAAATATGTCATAAGGCCTCTAAGCCATCCAGTACTATCAAGAGTAATTAGAAATATATAGATACTATGTCAAATCTCCAAATTGGATCAGAATATGCAAAATAAGCCCTAACATGGCAATATACAATAATCCAACATATATTAAAAAGATAGAATCACTACTTTTAATAGAAGTAGCTTAAGCTTCTGGAGTCTTCCCATATGGGCCCACACAACAACTATCACCTAGAAAAATGTTAAATTAATGGGGTGAAACAAAAGCCTCAGTAACCAATATTCTATCTCATCGAGCATACGAGTAAGTGCCCGTAAGGTGCCAAGTAGGATAGTTATAAAAGCATAGCATTATTAAAATATCACTTGTCTATATGTATAAATACATAATAATTCATAATATCATAATCTCATTCTCATATTTATCACATAAATGTACAAGAATCCATATACAAGAATTTATTCTCTGTCCTACCTTATTTCCTCTCCGCCTTATTTTCTCTGACTGAACCCATGGGCTAGTACTCACCCATATGACCAGTAACTTAACTCAACAAGCTCATTGATCAAGTAATATGGACTGATCAAAGTCCACAGAGCACAAGACTGGACCATGGGTTCCCCTCTAAATACATTAGTAGGGTGTCAAGGCCCTACTAAACATAAATGGGTCAAAGAACTAATCAATGTACACCTGGAAGTCCACCACTTTATTTCCTCTTTTTGTACAAGAATTCACCCCCTTATTCCCTCTTTGAGTAACCTCCCATTAAATCCACATCCACCATCCTCTCTCATATCAATATAATATGTCATTATCAAAAGATCTTTCCAATCTCATAAATAAATACCTGTTCATATAATATAATACCACTAATAATTTTCTCAATGAAAATAAGTCCCATAAGACAATTTCATTAACAACATAATTTCAAAATCCTCATCACATATCAATAACCAAATTTATAATTCTATATATTCAAAAATTACTCACAAACATCATACAAGCATGCATAATAAGAAGAAAGTGGTTATCTCTCGCCAAAGCTAATTATTACCACATTGCTCCTAATCCAAGAGCTCAAACATACACCAAAATCAATCTACTATAATCAATTTACTACCCATTAATAACTCATCAAAACTCCACATAATCAAAATTATAACTTATAACTAAAAATAACAGTTTGGGGTTTAAATTTTAAAAATGACCATTTAGTCCTTCAAAAGTCAGAAGTGATAGTTTAGACCTACTAATTTTGAAAATGACAATTTAGTCTTTCAAATTTCATAAATGATATTTTAGTCATATGAATTTCATAAACAACATTTTAATCCTACAAATTTCATAACTAAACCAATTAAAATTCCAATAATATCTCCATTAACTTAAATAAATTATTTAATCTAAATTTAATCAGTTTAAAAGTTCAAAATAGCATTATTTATAAATTGATTATATAGAAAATTCATTATAAAATTTTATATCAACTAAAAATTTATTATTAATCATCCTCTATATTCCTATAGTCATATACTGATAAAACTTAAATTTTCCCAAAATTCTAATCCTAAAATATTCTTTAATCAGTAAGAAATTACTTTCATAAAAAAATTAGTTAGAACATCTTTTGTAAAACAAGTTTTGTAATTAAAAGAGATTTTGAGTATCTTATTGATCTACAAAACTATTAAAACTAAAATTTTACAAACCCTCTTCTTCAAAAATATCACTTTACCTTTACGGCGAAGTGAAAGAGGGGTGGGGGTATATATATAATACCCCCTCCCCTATTTATCACACCACCGAAAAGGTGGTGTAATAATGGTGGGTGGCGTAAAAAAAATGGTGCCACCTATCATATATATATATATATATATATATAAATCTTATATGCATGGGGTAAGTGACGCCACCTACCCTTCTCTTTTATATATTTTTTTTATTTTTTAATATATATATGCATATATATTATATCTATTTCTTTATTATTATTATTATTAAATCATATTTTAATTAGATCCCTTATTCTTTTTATCCCCAACAATTATCTACTAAAATAATTATTTTCAAATTATAGTCATATCCTAAAAATAAAAATAAGGATATTACACTTTCCACAAATTTGAAATTTACTCAGTTAAAAGAAACAGTTCAGAGGGCATAATAGCGGATACCGACAATAGAAAGTCTAGAGTAGAGCAAGAAATTTGTTGGTTACCTCTTAGTTTTTCATTGTAACTAAGATTTATATGGTAGCTTGTACAGACCCTGCAGGGATATTTTGTAATATAATCAAGAATTGTATATCAATATATTGTACTATTTCTATTTTCCCATCGAACTATGTGTAAATACTCTAATAAATGGGGTTTGACACCTTTGGAGCCATTCCATTCTCTGTTAAACTATTAAAAGTCTTTTTTAGCCTTCAGTATGGGTCGAACTGAGGAAGAAATAGACTATAACCAAGGTAGACCATTTTTCTTCTGTGCTTAAGTTAATAGAAGTGTGTGCCTCCTTTATATATCAAACATGCTTTATGCTTCTTCACATTATACCTTGACAAGTTTCCTTATGTAGGAAAGTTGTTAATCGTGGTGAAAATCGTTGCATGTAGCTTAAAAAACTCTTACTTATATGCATCAAACACATCTACACCATCCTCCAACAACTTCTTTAAGTCTGCTATCAAAGGTGCGAAGTAGACATTGATATTGTTCCCTAACTGTTTTGGTCTCCAAATTATCATAAAAAACATAATATACTTGTGTTTTTTACACAACCAATAAGGTAAGTTGTAAATCATTAGTATAACTGACTAAGCACTATGGCCCTGTTTGGTACAAAGCACTAGAGGGTAGGGACTGAGATTGGACCAGGGATTAGGCTAGAACCATAAGGAATGATTCTATCTATATAAAGCACAAGCCAAAGGTTTCTTGTCTTGCTGCCGAATCTGAGAAACATTTTATCTATTTTCTTCCATTATGGAGAGTCAGCCAGATGCTGAAAATATTTTTTATCACATTCTCTTATCAAAATGTTGTCTCAACTTCTTTACTTCTGCATTAACAAACATTCACTTAAACCGTGGTATAATTGGAAGATACCATAAAACCTTAAAAAGTTGCTTTTTAGTTGTCTCATCACCACAGCCGACATCTTTTTTCACTTTGTATCGGGAAGTTTTACATTTCAAACACTCACTTAGTTTTTCATACTCCTTTATGTATAAAGCATAGTCATTAGGGCAAGCATGTATCATTTTATACTCCATACCCATCGTAGACAAGATTTTCTTAGCCTCATACATATGATTTGGAAGTACATTATCCTCTGGAAACATATCACACAACAATTCAAGTAACAATGTGAAACTACTATATGTCTACCCACAAGTTGCCTTTAAGTTGACTAAATGTTAAATACTTGACAAGCATGTATACTTAGTATACCCAAGGTACAAAGGTGTCTCTATATCACTCTACATGCTATCATATACAACTGATTGTGCAAAACATTCTACCTCAACATCATGAATCATTTTCTCCATTCTATCATTATCTATGATATCCAAAACTTCCTTCTCATTAGACGCACAAGCAGTTACTTCCTCACCATGCCATATCCACCTTATGTACTGAAAATTTATTCCATCACAAAGTAAGTGATCTCTTATATCATCAATATCCCATCAACTCTCATTTAAATACTTGATATATAGACAAAAATATTTCCCAATTTTACTTGGTTCATTCATTTTAGTAAATTTAATAAATTTTTCCACCTCATTCTCATATTCTTCACTAGTTCTCAATGCATTCATCCAACTGTCTTCCTTTCTATTACCACCTAATCCAATTTCAACAACACTCAAGTTTAAAACAATGATATGAAATACTTGAAAGACACTGTGTGTGTAGAATAAGCATATAATCAAAGACTATTATAATGAAATAGAAAGTTAAGAAAATAACTAAAATCAGGTCTATTACCTTAAATGGGTTTTTGTTTATATGAAATTCCCCTTGTTCCAGCAATCATACATGGAGAAAGCAAAGTTGGGAGGGGGTAAATACTTACTAAAATTTGTATATGAAGAAAGAACAAAAAAAAGGATATAAATATAAAAAGATATCCACTTTAACTATGGTAAATTATAAACAACACGGCCTTCCTTCAATTTAGGGGCTTTAGGGTCCGTTCAGTTTGATCTCATTATATCCTATAGTGCAATGTGATGCAATGTAATGGTAATACAACGCAATATTAATTATAGGGCTAGTGTTTGGTTTGATTTTTAAGAAAGGTGCAATAAGTTATTTTTTAACAATTATTTAAAATTAATATATCACACAAAGTATATTTTACCCTTGCTATAATCTTTGTAAAAAAATAGTTAAAAGCTATCATGCTACCTCATCATAACCGCCTTGCTATCTTACCAAGGATTGTCAGATAGTGATGATTATAGTAATAGAGAATGGTAACAATGTTGTGGCAGTGATAGCGAAAGGTGGTGATAGCAACAACAATAGAAGAGAAGGTAGTTACAGCTATGATAAGGGAAGCAACAGTGGAGGTGGAAAAGGAGGAAGTAGTGGCGGTAGTGATAGTGGAGGAGAAAGTTGTGGTGGCTGCGGCAGCAATGGAAATAGAGGAGGAGGTTGTTATGGTGAGCAGCGGTAATGGTGGATATAGTGGTGATGAGGTTTGGCTAAATAGGAGGAGGCCATGGTGGCGGTGGCAACAGTAGAGGTGGTGGCGACAACAGTGGAGGAGAAGGTAGTAGTAGCAGAGAATGATGGAATAGAAGGAGGTAGTGGCAGCAGCAACAATATAGGGTGGTGGCAGCAATAGTAAGGGTAGCAAGGGCAACGGTGGAATAAGAGAAGATAGTGTTGATGATGGCAAGTAGTGGGTGGCAGTGACGATGGTGTTGGAGGAGGAGGAGGTAGTAGCGGTAGTGGTAGGAGGGCGGCAATGGTGATAAAGGAGATAGTGGTGGCGGAGGGGGATGACAGAGGAAGAAGTATTGGTGGCGGTGGCAGGTGGAGGTAACAATAGTGGACAAGGAGGAGGAGGTAGTGACAATAGCAATTATAGAGTGATATGATTAAGTGAAAAGATATATAAGTAAAATAAAAAGAAGTGAAACTAAAGGGTAAATTAGACTTTTTTAACCATGCAATGGGATGGTAATAAGGATTCATAGGAGGAGGTATGAATGAAGATTACCAATTTTTTGATAATCATCATGACCATGATAAACTCTATTACTATGCCAAAGAGCAACCAAAATACTATTCTCTTGATAATACAATCATGATTACCATTATAGGCATGCAATAGGGTTGAATCAAATAGACTCTTAGTTTTCATACATAGTAGCTATCTTCCCATAGTCAACATTTAGGGGGCCCAAACAAGCAACTATAATAAGTTAAACATCATAATTATCCTTCCATAAAAATATGGAAAATTTGCTAAAAATTTTCCACTACAAGATTTATTGTCCAAAGTACATAATATAATTTGTGTAAAGATGGTTGCAGCATATCTTCAATGAGTGAAATAATTCTGTACTTTTATATCGAAGATTTATTTAGATGAAATTATGATTTTATTTATTTATATATTGCATGATTAAAAAAATGAGAGTGAGAATTATTAGAGACATTAAAAATGTCAACGATGGAAAAAGGGAAAAAGGGGAAGGGAACAAGTGGAAAAAAAGGGGCATGATTGAAGTGTTCATGGTGGGAGTCGGTGTCATGCCATGATGGTCAAGTAAGTGTTTTCATAAGTTTTGCTTTGCAACAACATTTTTCATAACCAACTTTTTTAATTTCAACCCCACACTAATGCAAAAATTGATTTTTAGACCGGTTGAAAATCACCTTTTAGACTAGTTCTAGAATAGGTCTAGATATAACCAGTCTAAAATATTTGATAACCGGTCTAAAAAGTCACCTTTTAGATCGGTTCTAATTATAACCGATCGTGGACTTTTTAGACCGATTGTAATTAGAACCAGTCTAAAAGTGGACTTCTTAGACCGGTTGTGATTACAACGGGTCTAAAACGTAACATTTTTTTTAAAAAAAATAAATAGGGCCTTTTTTGTATTGAATATTATTTTAAAAAAATAAGCTCTAATACAAAAAAATGATTTATAATTTTTATAATTACATGAATTCTGGGTGAGCTATATAAAAAAAATGGGTACTGCTCTAGTGTTTCAATTTATAACTCCTTATATAACTTATATCTGCAGAAATCAAATGAGGACTAAGTTAATTTTGACCTTCATGAAAAAGCATTATAGGGTTATATACAAGCTTAATCTCTTAACAATCAACTTATATGAACTTCCTGAACCCTGGATTTGCAAAACAAGCACTAAGAAGAACTGCATTCAAATTAAAGACAAATGTGCTACCTAAAATATTAAAGACAAACGTAGATCTGATTGAAAAGTACATAATTAACAAAGATACCCACATCTTTTACTTTTATTATGATTGTATTGTACACATATCAAAGCATGAACTATGGTGCATAACCATCAAAATTCAATATAAATGAACTATGGCACCAGCATCACCCCTACCAATGAGAATAATTGAACATAAAATATAGAATGGGAGAAGTAAAACAAAAACCTTCTACTGATACTTTGGGTCACCAGTCCTTTAGGAATTCACTAGTGCAAAAAAGACTTTTTACATGTGACGAAAATGCATTTTATACTTGACGTATGACAGGTACAGAAAGAATAGGTGTAGAAAGTTTGGACTTTCTACACCTGACGTGAGAGGTCAAGTATAGAAAGTCCCACTTTTTACACCTGACTTGATATGTCACGTGTAGAAACTCATTTTTTGAAAAAAAAATTTATTTATTTATTATTTTTCAAATCCATTTACATGATAACAAACAACCAAACACTTGACAAATAAAAATAATTACAATAAAACTAATATGAAAGATTTTAAATGCATCTAAAAATGAGCAAGAGTACTTCACTTTCCATAAATCACCACCATACTACAATATGTCTCCTAAAAATGCAGGCACACAATTATATCAGGATCATATGAAACTGTGACATGTGAATAACAGTGCAGGTCAATTTATCATTAGACAAATACACAAAAATGGAAAAGAAATAAACTCAGTTGACGTGCTCTGGTCCAGTGGGGAACACAACATCATACCAAAACTGAAACAACTTAACCAAATATCCGATGCAATATCAAAGCATATGTCCTATTCATCCATATCTAATTTAATTATCTATAAATCCCATTCATTCACCTCAATAATTGAATAGCATATTCATTACAAATAAATTGATGGGGACCAAGTCATGAAGATACGTAGCTCACGATTTGTGAAGGTGAGTGATAAGTAAAATATTTGCATATTCATTTTCCCTTATATGATGATTTTGTGGACTATATTTGAGCTGAATGTAATCAATTTGGGTGTAATTAATAAATAAATAATGATTTTCTTGCAGCCATGGATAGTACCGGATTAAAAAGAATTAAAGAAGGCATTTAAGGAAAGTACTATTCACTGTGCATTGTTCATGCGGGTACTGGTCACGGTGCACTGTAGCAGTTTCACTGTAGCGGACCATTGCGGTTACTGTAGCGGACGGTGTGTGGAAGTGGGGCGGTTCAGTGCGGGTACTGTAGCGGACGGTGTGGTCGGTTCACTGTAGCAGTGCGGTTCACTGTAGCAAATCACTGTAGCAGTCCGAAAATGAAGCCTATAAATAGAGCTTCTTGGCACCCTAAAATGAAGAGGAAGGAAGAGAGAGAGAGAGTTTCTATTTTAGAGAGAGAGTTGTTATTTTTAAAATTTATTTCTTGCATTTTTTTTTACTTCTTGCATGCCTCTTACATGGATAGTTTTACCTCCTATATGGAAGGCCTAGGTAGTCCTCCTTTATGGATGGTATAGGTTGCCACCTACATGGATGGTTTTATCTCCTATATGGTAGGCTAGATTTTCCATTTTCATGCATCTTGTAGTAGTATTTTTATGTTTTTGTAATTAATTTTTATGCAATATTTATGATGTTTGGAATATATTTTGGTTTTGTTTTTAATTTTATCATGAGCTAAATTTTCCTTTTCCTAGGGTGATGACTTAGCTTACTAATGACGGATTGAATCTTAACTTATTAAATCTAGTTTTAATTTTTCCTTCATGATTGAGTTTTAATTATTACTCTTAATGCTTACAATTGATTGGACACCTTTTGAATGATTTTAATATGCATGTTGAGACCGGAAGGAGATACATGTGTGTGGATCCTATAATTAAAACCATAATTTTCATATGAAATAGGAATATATTCATATGGGTTATGTAGTCTTAATTGAGTTCCATAAATCTTAATGCATGATTGATTGCTTAAATTCATATAGGAATATATTGGGTTAGCAATTAATTATAGAATTATTTGACCTTGGAAGAGGCTAGTAATTAAAATAGGGAAACTCGACTATCAATCATGTGGAATAAATAAGTGATTCAATCCGGAATTTATTAAGTAAAATCTAATCCCTAGGGCTTTTTATCATATTTGTCTTTATATCACTTGTATTCATATTTCATCATTTCTATCTTGCAATCTTAATCACAACTAATCAACCGACTAAATAGAATTAAAATTACCAATTTTGGTACTTAGTGATCAATCCTCGTGGGAACGATACTCTACTCACTTCTATATTACTTGATTACGACAATGTACACTTGCACTTCTAAATACAACATCCTACACTCGTAACAGTGAGCTGTACAAAAGAAAGCAAAAGACAAATATATATAAATGGTGGTTGAAGAAGAACAAGGAGGAGAAGGGTATGTATGAGCATATATAAGAAGAAGCATGTGGTGGGGCTGCCCAAAATTGAATTAGAAGAAGACATTGGGAGGAGCATGATGGAGTAGCTGGGAAGGCAGAGTGTTTATTAAGTGCTATGCATGTGTGTATATTTAACACAACGTCATCTTCATCCATTAATGCCCCATTTTTTTGCATATATAATCTCCCTGCAAATATGAGTTGTGTTGCCACATCATCCTCTTTCAACTTCCAACCTCAACTCCAAATCTCTAACCCAATCTGGTCAATATTTTTTCAGATGCATCTAAAATATGCATGTTAATCTATATGGGCAGATTAAATCTCTAACCCAATCTGGTCAATATTTTTTTAGATGCATCTAAAATATGCATGTTAATCTATATGGGCATATTATTGTCAAAGTTTATGTTACGAAACAGAGATTAATCACATTGGCAGGATCTTTACTCCTATGTCATAAAAGAACATACGAACAATCTTGCTAAATTAATAAAATTCTAATTACAATTAAAGGGAACAAAGCTCACAAACTGACAAATCAGATCAGATTACAAGAGAATATTCATGATCTCCTCATATGTGTATGAGAAATGATTTCAATCAGAAAACAGCATGAGCGTGATGGGTTGCATCACATTTGTCATGTGTACATATACACATAGTGGAAAAGCAATTTAATGGGTACTTCAGTATACAAAATTGCAAACAAAATATGGGTTGCATCTCTTTTGTCATGTGTACATATATACATAATGGAAAAAGCAATTTAATGGTCACTGCAGTATACAAAATTGCAAAAAAAATATGGGATAATGATGCATGTCTTTTTTTGTAAGTTCATAAATAAGGTTCCTGCCAGAAATCTCAAATTCAAAAAAAAAATTACTATACTTCCAAGCTGGTCTTAAATTCCAGAAGTTGAAAGTAACTAGCACTTATTTGTGAATAAGGCGCTCTGAATGCTCAAGATGCCAAATGGTCAATGTAAAATACCAATAAATAGAGGAAATAAATCTCATAATCATCACAGACTAGTAGAATTCAAGGATCGCAAGACAGTTAACAATTAATGGATTTTCCAAATGATGTTCCCTCTATGGATACTAGTAAATAGAGAGGTTGAGAGTAAAGTACCTTCTGAATTAGATTAGTTGTCCCCTTACCAACCTTAGACGAAGCTCCCCCTTCTCAATGCTGAACCATCTTGCAATGAATTCTCCAGAGTACAGTAGACATCATCACCGTGCAACTGCAAATCTGCAAGAATGTACATCGCGGAAGGGACCAATGAAAACAACAATCAACAAAAAATTAAAATAATTTTTACTCAAGAGAGAAACTTACAAGAAGGATTAAGGTCTGAAACAGATGAAGATTGGGAAGATGAAGAGGAATTGGTGGAACGGAAGAAGAAGGAAGCAGTGGCTTTTTCGAACAAAAGGACACGAACCCTGAGTTGGACTTGAATCTGAGCCCTAGATTTGGAATTATCGGGTCTGATAAAGGAATCCCAGGTGGAGGGGGAAGCGAGGAACTGAATGAAGTTAGCATAGGTGGAGTCGCCGAGCCAAGTCCGCCAAGGTGGTGTCAGAATTAAAGTGTAGGCAGAGTCGCCGAACCAAGTCCGTCAAGGTGGCATCAGAATTAGAGTGTAGACGGGGGCGAGAGGAGTCCAAACTGATGAGAACCAAGAAAGAAAAGGGTTTTGGCGGGTTTTGATAGTCATGCAGGACTATGTGAATTTTTTTTATAAACCCCATACTACACAACCGGTGCAGAAAGTGAGGTTTCTCACCGGTTGGGCCTACACCGATGTAGAAAATGAGTTTTTATACCGATTGTAGCCCAACTAGTGTAAAAACTCTAGTTTTTACACGGGTTGGGTTTCCAACCCGTGTAGAAACTCTTGTTTTTACTAAAAAAAATTTAAAAGACCCGCCTAAACTTATTTGTCAAAACATTGATGACTTTCTACACCGGTTGAGAGATCCAACTGGTGTAGAAAGTTGTCATTTATTTTAAAAGAAATGAAAAATTTTAAAATAAAATTAAAGATATTAAATTTTTAAAAAAAATTTAAATTTACTTTCTACACGTGTTGTCTTTTCACCACATGTAGAAAGTCCCTTCATCTTAATATATTTACGAAAATGCCACCGGTCATATTTTTTACACGTGACCTGTTTTGTCAAGTATAAAAAATAGGTGTAAAATCTATATTTTATACTAGTTGTTCAGTGCCAGAATCCACTAAAATACTCTCACCCTTAAAAAAGAGGAAGGATTAAAAAGAATTATATCAACTGATAAACTACCTATAGCATATTGCCAACACAAAAACAATCAAAAATCAGAAACTAATACCTAAAGATAAAAATATTAACCAGAACCAAACAAACAGAGAATGGCCCAAAACTAGTATCGCTAATGTCCCTAATGTTCTGCCCTAGTCACAAAAGTCATGCCTTAAAAACAAATTTACCAAAACGATATAACAAATTTTAATTAAAAAATTAGAAAACTTCATAAATAAATGCTGAGCTAATATACGGTCATGCTAGCAGAATCAATTCTTGTGTAAAAAGAAATAAGGCGAACAGAAACAACAGCAGAGTTTGATTAAGCTGGTAACAAAAATTTCTATTTTCATTAATTTGAGACTTTTCCATAACCTCAAAAGATGGTTATTCTCTAAAAAGCCACGTGATTAAATGTTAAATGAGGACTACTACTATGGAATCCTTAAGAATGATACCAAATGTTTTGTCAAGATGAACTGCGCAGATAGAATAATAAGAACATACCCCAGTCCAACTAGGATTGTGTGGATTTCCAACTGCCAAATTGATTATGTTATAAGGAATTTCTGTAGGTGTATCCCAAGCAGGCAACAATCTGTCTGCAATGTCTCTAGCCTTATGAAGGAAAACTTTGTCTCCTGAAAGATCATACGCACTGAGGAGTCCACCTACCACTCTGTATTTTGGAGGAAGTAGACCAGAAGAAAATATCACAAACAAAATACACGGTCAAAGCTCAACAAAAAAATTCACAGTTAAGGAACATAAACTGCAATGTAAACCTTATAAAGCAACCTTATAGTTGTCTCAAAAACGCTAGCTTCATAGTCCTTGTTAAAATCCAGCGAGTTTGCAACCCATTTGTCACAGAATTATGTCTTAATATGGTGTATGAGAAATAAAAACCCAGAGTATCATACTCAAACATTAAAAAGACGCATATAACAAATCATTGAAGGGAAAAAAAGTTAACAACCTGCTTAAGTTAAAGAAAGATTCAAGAGCTTTTGAAGAAATGAGAAAAGGGGGAAAATATGTCAAAAAAACAATGCACAGGAATTAACACATGAATAGTGCCTCCAGTAGAGTTTATAAATTCATTCTCAATCAGAAATTTGATAGAATGAACGGATTCACAGATAAATAAATTTAAAAGAAATCGACAGACTTCTAATTTGTGAACAAAATAGCATATTAACCAAATATAACTCACAGCTACCTCGCACTATAGATTCTAGCAAAACATATAGATTCTTCATATGCAAATAACAACCCAGTGTCATAGATTCAAAAGTTACACCCACTATCTTACTTTCTGAAACTGCTTAATAAGACCCATAATGTATAATGTGTCAAGAGAATCAACTAAAGTTGCTCCAAGACCACCAAAGCTATCAACACCCATTCTTTGACTGGAGCTGGTAGAACCAAGAAAATAACCTTTAATATTTAAAATGTAACATAAAAGATAAGAAAGACACATCATATAAAATATCAACTGCGTAACCGGAGCAAGCTAACGGAGACATGCAGCAGTGACTGAGGAGAGACATGGGAGGGAGACTAAAGAGCGAGGTGTGAGGGTGGAGCGAGAAGAAGCTCACGACAAATCATACGACAACGAAGAGAGGGCTTGAGAGCGATTGATTTCTGGATTATTTTTGGACTGATTATTTTGAATATTAGGTTTAAAAGATCCATGTTTTAGACTGGTTGTAAAAAAATAACCGATCTAAAATATATTATCTTTTAGATCGGTTATTACTGACAACCGCTTTAAAAGGTATCAAAATTTTTCAAAAATATTATTTTTTAATTCCGCATCTTTTAGACCGGTTGTAAGAAATAACTGGTATAAATTATATTATCTTTTAGACAGGTTATTAGTGATAACAGGTCTAAAAAGTATCAATTTTTTTTAAAAAAATATTATTTTTTTAATTCCACATCTTTTAGATCAGTTGTAATAATAAACTGGTCTAAAATATATTATTTTTTAGACTGATTATTCGTGACAACCGGTTTAAAATGTATCAAAATTTTTAAAAAATATTTTTTTTTAATTTTGCATCTTTTAGACCGGTTGTAAAAAATAAATGGTCTAAAATATTTTATCTTTTAGACCGGTTATTAGTTACAACTGGTCTAAAAATCCTCAAATTGTTTTAATTTTAATCTTTTTAAACCGGTTGTTTGGATAACCGGTCTAAATAATATGTTTTAGACCGTATATTTTAGAAACCGGTCTTAAAAATTCTTTATAATTACAAAATTGTTATCGGTCATACTTTTTAAACTTTATTTGCAATAACCGATCTAAATGTTGCGGTCTAAAAGGGTTATTTTGTACTAATTCCAAAATTAAATTAAAAATTAAAGAAAGTGTAAAACCATCATTTAGAACAAAAAGTGACTTAGTTACAAGCCAAATTAGCATTATGATCATCAACCCTCTTCAACCTATTTCAATTCACACCATTAAGTAGTTTTTTTGGGTTCTTATTAGTACTTATTTATCAATTTTATTCATGTAATTATAGTTTAAATGAGGATCCTCTATTTTTCTCTCTCCTTCAAAATGTCATTAATCAATGTAAAGTTAAAAAAAAATTTATTAATTTAAAACAGATTTAATGAGTTAGATGTTGTTTATCAAATTATCTAAACTAGTTAAAATCGTCGTATAAGTTATAACAGGGACTAGACGGAGTGCATAGCATTTAGATAGAGTTTTTTTTCCCCTTTTGTTTTATGTTTTTGGATCAATAAGCAAAAGTAGATAAAAAAAAAATTTCAGGAAAAATCATTAAAAAATAAATTACAAAAGGCAATACAAACCAAAAAAAAAAAAACTCGTGCATCAATAGCTAATTACAACCAAAACAATAAGAACAAGCAAGACACAAAAAGATATTCAAAATGTTCGCAGCCCATCTAGTGGGATTAGATATATAGTCCTCTAACAGAGCAAGCAATACTACTATTTCTTGGATCTGTTTTCATGGACTAACAATATAACAATTTCATTAGATGTGAGATTCAAATCATACTTTTCGTTGTGGTTTCATATGCTTTAGAGCCAGTTTATATTGGATTAAAATGCAACCTTCTTTTCAAGCTCCAGAAAGGGCCAATTGGAAATATTTCGTTTCAAAAAAAAGTTTATTCCACCAATAGTAGCAAGCAAAGATTCAGCAAATGTTTTCCACCTTCAGAGTGCGTAAAGCTATTTAAACAGTATATATGTAAAATTAAGTTTCCAAAATCATCATCCTCAAGCAATAACAGAACTTGCGGTCACTTGATTATCATCCTTAATTGGTACTACTACAACCCTTAATCGTTGTTTCCCCTTCTTGGAGCTAGAATTCAAACACCTCGCTTCAACAGAAACCACCCAATCACAAAAATAAAAGACTCGGAGAGGCTTAGGTGGCTTATCTTGTTGGGACTGAGAAGAGGGAAAACAGGGAGCTGCATAAGCGAGATGAATGGAGGGACTGAGAAGAGGAGTGATGAAGCACACCCTAGGAGAGCACGGCGAAGGTCGGAGAAGTTATCGGAGATCTGTCTGGGGTCAGAGAGGGGGCCAGAGACAGAGGCGCGAGAGATACCGAAGAAGAAAGAGGCAGAGGCACAATGGAGAGGACAAGAGAGTGTGCAGAAAAGAAACCCTCTAGCATAATTATTAGAACAATTTTCAACGATTGTTTCTCAAAAACTAGGGGTTGAAAATGACATCCACGACTGGTTTAAAACTAATCGTTGAAAGATTCCCTTTCAATAGCTGGTTTTCTAAACCAGCACTTGAAAATTAAAAATTCGACAGCTTTGAAAACAATCATTGACATCCGTTTCAATGAAAACCAATCATCGAAATTTTAACTTCCAATGCCTGGTTTTTTTTAGAAATAGTTATTGAAGGTGGATCCATATTTTTAATGCCACTGCCTTTTTTTTACTATTATTTTCTAAAAGCATATGTTAGTTTGTGTCGTTAAATTAACTTTTTGTACTAGTGAAGCAACATGTGATGGCCGCTAATAAGGAGGCAGCGAGTGCCGAAGCTAACATGGGGCAAGCGACAACTAATGGCAAGGAGGGGTAGCCACTGGAGCTGAGATGTGGCGGCACTAGCGACAAGCCAACGACGAGGGGGCTCCTAAGCACGTGACACATGGCTTCTATTAAGAAGGTCCATGTGGCATTTTAAAATAAAAAATAAATTAGTAGCAAAAATTTGTCAAAAATTCTGCAGAAATTTTGCGGTGGAATATAAATTCCTTTGGAAATTAATTTTCCATGGTTCTATCAGCGAGGGAACGGATTTTGTTGGAAAACCATTTCTATCGCAAATCCATCAGAAATTTTGTGGCAATTTCCATCAGAAATTCAGGTTTTTTTTTCCATAGTGGAATAATTAGAAATATTGAGTAAATATTTATTTAGTTTAGTCTTATTATTATTGAAATTTTGAGCTTCATTTCAAAGTTTTTATTTTTATTTTCCAAAAAAAATTATTGATTAGTGATCGATTCACTAGTTGTTGAGTTGTTCGTTTAATATATTAATATATAATTTAAATATTTTTATATTTAAAAAATGTAAATTAAAGATTAATTATTACCATTTAATTACAATGTCACCATTTAAATTTATTGAGTCAACTTTTTTTCGCAATGAGATTAATGGTATTAATAGATTAAAGGACTGAAAATACAATTTATAAATTTAAGAGATTAAATTAAAATAAAATTTAATATAAATGTAGAGAACAACGTATACTTTAACTTATAATTTTTTTTTAAATATCACATTAACTAAGAGTGAGAAAGTAATATAAATTGTTTTTTTAAATATAAATAGTTTGAAAAAGAAGGGTAAAATAAATATAAAAATGTTCTAATTAAATTAATCATGGATATGTGATAAGCAAACAATATAGAGATATCCGGGGAACAATAGTAATAGTGATGACTGACGCCACCTTTTTTTTTTTTTTTTTCCTGATAGAAACCCATCCTACTTTATTAAGTTTAAATTCTAAATTTGAAAGCGGAGCTTGAATGATGGCTTACTTTAGGCTGGTTTTAAGTCTTAATTATTTAAAATATATACATACTCTAGAAGCATTATCTCATTTAGTGTTTTAAGAACCAAGCCGGACCGAACGGTCTGGCCGGCCCGACCGTCGGCTGGACATGGCGGCGGCTCGGATGGAACTTGGAAACTGTTTTCTTGATTCGGCCAGAATGAGCCGAAGATTAGCTACTTTTGAGCCGAAATCCGTTGATGAGCTGGAACCCAGAGCAGTTTTTGAAAAGCCGAACGAGTTTAGACCAAACGGAAAAATTTGATCGGAAAAGTAAAATCGAACCTTCTCTCATTTTCAGGCCATGGCGATGGGGTTCTTGCATGAGTCCGTTTGCCCCTTCGTTGTTTTATGTTGTCCATGGCATCTTCTACGGCGGCACCTTACCTACTCCTCCATCTGCATCGCCGTGATAAAAAGAAGGAAGGGCCGAAACGATCAAACAAGAGTGAAGGTTCAGAAGAGAATAGAGTTCCAGAGAAAAGTAGGAATAGGAAGGTGAGCATTATCCAATTGTTTCGAAAATTAGACTCTGGGTAAAAGTAAAAGTAACAAGGACAAAGAGGCAATTGGAAGAGGATTCTGACAAAGAAAGTATTGGGAAGAGAAAAGGACAGAAGATAGTCCCAGCAATGGCTATATTTTAGCTCTTACTTATAACCATCAGTTAAAAGAATGAACTCATATGTAGAGTAGTTGCATTTAACTGTTGGAAATATATGATAAAAGATAAATATTTCTTTTAATTAAAATTTAAAAAATCAAAACCACTATAATTGAATTATCCAATGGTTTACTTTTTCTTTTGGAAGAAAAAAAAAAGTTTTACTTTTTCCTTTTTTTTTCCAAGCAATGATTTACTTTTTCAACCAAAAAAATGAAACAATGGATAAAAATAAAACAAATGCACTTTTATTTTATTGTTCTCTTTCAATATATAAGAAAAGGAGATTAGTGGATTTAAATTTTATCATTTTCCTCTTATTTTATTATTCACCGTCATATAAAAAAAACATTACAAGGTTTAGATTTAATATTTTATAAATTTATTATTCTAAATATAAATAAATAAATAAATTTAAAATTTTAAAATACGATATACACACTTTATAAAAATTAATTTATAAAATACTGTAAGAAATAATTCTATAAAATATTAACCCCAGACTAGAGGTGGTAATATGGTCCAGCCCACTGGGTTTGGGTTAACCCGCCGTGGGTTGGGACCATATGGGTTGGGCCCAAAAGAACCGCATTAATATGGGTTGGCATTTAACCAACCCAAACCATAACCACTGGGTTGGTGGGTTGGCCCGCCCAACCCATATTATTTTTTTTTAACACAATATACTAAAAATTATTTTTTCTACAAATATAAACCATAAAGAAATTAAAAATTCATTAAAGATTAAACATTAATCACAAGTCCACACATAACAAAAAAAAAACATAAATCCAAGGGAGGAGGAGTATACTAAATTATGAATACCACTTCTTAACTCTCAAAGACTCAAACTAGGCAACTGACAGCAAGTCACAACCCCAAAAAGCATTAATGGAATGGACAATAATGAATGACCCAAAAGGCTACGCAAATTGGATTGAGTCTTGTTTGCCTTTGGCCCTTCACCCAATCTCCCTTGTCCAATAAACACTAGACAACATTAAAAAAAAAATATAGGCCAACCCGCCAACCCGGTGGTCCAACCCGTCATGGGTTGGGACCATATGGGTTTGGGCCCAAAAGAACCGCTTCAAAATGGTCCCAATTTTTCAGAACCCAAACCGCCCATATTTGCTGGTTGGGCGGGCTTGACCCGTGGTCCCAACCTATATTACCACCTCTACCCCAGACCATTCACTTTTTAATATGAAGGTAGATATGAGATGTTAGGAAAAAAAAAATAAGAAAAATGATTATGATAATATCTTCTTCCAAAATCAAGTCATAATTTTGAATTTAATTTATTAATATATATGTATATAATATTATTTTTAATTTAATTATTACGTCACGGTCCAACCAAACAATTTAACCATTTTGACAGTTTGAACAATGACCCGCTAATCATTCCGACTTAACATCCGGTCCAATTTTTAAAATATTGATCTCATTTATATTTTGATTAATTAAAATATAATAACTCATTTTATTTTAATCTTATATAGCATATGAGTTATTGGAGAAATTTAAATTCTATAATTTTAAAAAAATAAAATTTTTAGTTAAAAAAAACAAGGGAAAATTCCATATAAAGTTGTCTGAAATAGGAAAATTCAAAATCAAGTTATTAAATTTAACAAATCCTTAATTAAGTTATTGACCCAATTTAAAATTTCAAAATATGAGTAAAATAATTTTATTATCCTCTCCTAGTCTCTTCTATCCTCTTAAAAGAGTTTGTTGCTTTTTAACTTAGTTTTTCAATAAATATATATATCAACACCAATACATAATTAAAAAAATATTATTCGCTTAAATTAAAGAATTTTTTTTGTGTTTTAGAAGAATCATTAAGAATAATTAAAGCCAAAAAGTAAAAAGAAAAACAGAACCCCAAATATTAATTAAATGGTTTTCAGTTATTGTGAATAGTAAATTTTATTTTTGGAAGAACTTGAATTATTATTTTTTCCATGAAAAAAAATCAAACTACACTAATCCCACAATTTTGACTTGTGCGATATCTATGTTGCATTTTTTAACGATGATGAAACCCTTTTTTTTTACGTTGTTAATGAAACTCTCTTTTATTATGTGTAGTTAATAAACTTTTTAATATATAGTTTGATAAATCACACATGTCAAGATTTTTTTTCTTGGGATTAACATAGTTTGATTTTCTTCTCGTAGAAAAATTCAACTCAAAAATAAATTTTTTTATTCTTAGTATTAAACAAAAAATTTCTTTGATTCAAGTGAATTATATTTTATTATATTATATGTTATTGTTTATAGGGAAAATTCCATATAAAGTTACTTGAAATAAGAAAATTCTAAATAAGGTTGTTAAATTTAACAAATTCTTAATTATGTTAGTGATCCAATTTAAAATTTTAAAATATGAATAAAATGATTTTATTGCATTCTCTCATCATCTATCATTTTTTCTCTCTTAAAAGAGTTTTTGACTGTAACTTAGTTTTTAAATAAGAAGGGAAAAAACTTAGTTTTTAAATAAATGCATGATTATATATATTAACATTAATATATAGTAAAATAAAATATAATTTTTCTAAATCAAAGGAATTTTCTGAAAGAATCATCACAAATAATTCAAGCCAAAGAATAAAAAGAAAAACATAACCCCAATACCAATTAAATGATTTTATTTAAATATTTTCAATAAAAAAATTATTTTTAGGAGAACTAACTTAAATTTGTTTTGATAATAAAAATAAAACCAAACTTCATTAATCATAGAATTCTGTGTGATATTTATTTTGGTTTATTACATTAATGAAACTTTTTTTTAAATTCCTTTAATAAAAATATTTGATATATAATATCACACAAGTAAAATTTTCTTATTAATTTTCTTCTTATCCAAAAAAATTCAAGTCGAAAATAAATTTTTCTACTCTAAATCTTTAGCTAAAAATAATTTAATTATTTTTGGGTTATGCTTTCCTTTCTTTTAGCTTGAATTATTCTTGATGATCTTTCCAAACTATAAACAAACAAATAAAAATTGATTTAAGCGAATTATATTTTTTTTATTATACATTAATGTTGTTATATATATACACTTATTGAAAAAATAAATTAGAAAGCATTAAAACCCTTTTAAATGAGAGAGGAGACAAAGAAAGGATAATAAAGTTATTTAACTTATATTTTAAAATCTTAAATTAGGTCGATAACTTAATTAAGGATTTATTAAATTTACCAACCTGATTTAGAATTTTCTCATTTCAAGCAACTTTATATGGTATTTTCCCTTGTTTATATATGTCTATATATATATATATACTTGTTGAAAAAAATAATTTATAAAGCAATGAAACTCTTTTAATAGGAGAGAAGAAATTGGAGAGGATAATAAAGTCATTTAATCCACATTTTGAAATCCTAAATCGGGTCAATAACTTAATTAAAGATTTATTAAATTTAGCAACATGATTTAGAATTTTTCTATTTCAGACAGCTTTATATAGAATTTTCCCAAAAAACAATCCTCTCCCATTATCTCTAAAATCATAAAATTTGAATTTTTTTTATATAACTCATTTGCCATGTAAATTAAAATAAATTAAATTACTATATTTTAATTAGTTAGAGTACAGATAAGATAATACTCATAAAGTATATAAGTATTTCTCATTAATTATAGCGATAGTACTTAATTAAGCAAACATTTACTATATTCCTTTGTTTAGAATTGTATTTTATTAAATACCATTTACTATTCCGCCAAACCCTTGTTCCTTCAGCTACCGAATCAACCTCTGGCCGAAAACACTACCAACGATGTCCGCTAGCCGTGGGGCACAAGTATATGCAGCAAGAAGCAGCAGCAGCAACAATATATAGAGTGTGTGCATATATAATTGCAAATATATTAATCCCCATTCCCAAGTCACAATCAATTTACTATCAATGAAAATTGTTGCTTTTGATTAAATAAAAGTACTTTTCATTATGAATTAAAGGCTGCATGAGTTGGAGCTACTCTAATCTATAACATAATATTTCCTCATCTCTTTAATATAGGCAGATTAAGGAAATAAGATAAATTAATCAATTACAATAAAATAAACATATGTCACCTAATCTCCTTAAAATCTCCCCTATATATATGAAATTAGATTATATGTGAGTTTAAAAATAAAGTAAATAATTTAGAAGAATATGATAAATACTATAGATCAGATAAAATGGATTGAGGGGGTTGGCAAAAAAAGAAAAAAAGTGGATTGAGATGGAAGGAGTATTATTAATCCTCATCTCAAGAAAGCCCTATCAACGTAGGTATAGTTAGTATTGTAGCCGACTTGAACTGGAATCTCTTAATGACCAACTTACATAATTAAACTACACTTTATACGCAAGGGGCCAGAACCTATTTAATTGAATGACCTACGCTACTTAATTTAATAACCAATTTAATTTCTTATTTTTTAATTATTTTTTTTATTCATGAACCATCATCTCATAATTTGTCTTGGCTATGTATATACTCCCCACCTCCGCTTATCATACAAGTAACTTCAATTAATTCACCGAAAATTAACTCATTAAACATGTTATAAATTAAAAAAAATCCAAATTTATTCTTATTAAATGAGATTTTAAAGGAAAGAGAAAATATAAGGAGTCATATTTAAACATTAATTACTAAGATATAATTCACAAATAAATATTAATTATATATTTTATAAATGATTTATATTATGAACCAAATAATATTTTTTAGACATGACTTATATTGTGGATGGGATATGTGAGTGTGTTGTGGTTGAGCCCATTCTTTAACACCAAGTTCATTATTAATACTATCTCAAGTCCTATGTCTTAAGTGCATGCTAAAAAAAAAATTTAGTCCTAACTGTAACCTTACAACTTTTCCCCTAAGTTCCTCCTATTAACGGCTCATATTAAAGATTTTTCATTCAGGTATAGTTTCCAATGAAAATGATTAAAAATGACAATTTATAGAAAAACCAATATACAATATTTATAAATAACAAACTTAACTAATTTTTTTAATCTATGTAAATTAATTATCTAACTCTTATATTTATAATCAAAGAGAGTAATTTATATGAAATTGCAAGTTGGTTGCAATTACACACACATATCATCTTTTATTAAGTACTCCATTGACCAAACTTGAAATTTGATATCATCAATTTTTTCATTACACACACACACACACACACACACACACACACACACACACACACACACACACACATATATATATATATATATATATATATATATATATATATATATATATATATATATTATCCCTACAATGACCAAAATTCTTCTCTGCTTAAAATTCTTAGAAAAAAAAACAATTGTACTTATTGACCTTGACGTTGATATTTGATTGCTCACTTCACAAAAAGTTTCAGCTAATACAAATCAAGCCAGGTTCACTAATTTTATGCATGTAAGCTTTTCCCAATAATAATTTTCATTTTTACTTACGTGGTTCAAACATAAAATTTACTTATTGAGAGAAACAGGTGTATTAATTGTTGGTGATTAATCAGCTCCATTTAATTATAAACTTTCTATTATTTAGACGTTGAAAATTTTAATCGTGCTCCATCAAAGTTAAAGATAGATTTTCATTGCATATTGAGACTTATGAAATCTCTTTTCGAGTTAGAAAACTGAATTAAGACAACTCATTTTTCAATTAAAAATAAGTTTATACTATTCATCCATTTATAACTCATCACAAGATCATCTCATTTTCATTCTATAGTGGTCAGTCCACATCTAGATTGATGTTGTAATCCATGAGTCAGTGACTATGATATATAGATTTTTACATTATCTTATGGAACCTGTCTATTAGTGAATTAGTGAATTCAAATATGGCCTTCTGCTTTGCATTAAATATTCAAGGAAATTTAAGATCACTTCTCAATTTGCCAAGGTCATTCAACTATTTTCATTTATTTCGTATAATATATAAAAATAAAAATATTTTTATCTCAATGACTAATTAAAATGCACAACTTAATTTATATTACCTGATGTGACTCATACTACTATAACTACAACAACAATAATAAATTCTTATATCATTAGGTAGGATCGATTATATTAATTTTATTGTGAGATATAAGACTCATATATATATATATAGCGGATAATTTAAAAAAGTGTGCTATCTTTCATAACAATACTTCTATGTTTCTTATTGTACCTTACATTAGAACAAAGCTCAACATTGTGAAGAAAAGACTGGCACTTCATATATATATGTTTTAACACACTCACCCAACTTTATTAAAAAATCATGGAAATATCAATTTACAGGTACCTATACTTTCTTTCAATTTTAATTTGGCATTTGCACTTTTTTCTCTCAAGATAAAATTCTTCAATTTTGTTTTGTTATCACTGTTAGCTCCTATATAGAGGCTAACGATGCTAACAGAGCAAAGTTACAAAAGTTAATGGTGCTACCCTCCCTTCACACACACAACACACAAAACATGGCTTTTATTTGGTTTATTTATAAAACTCAATGACTCCCAAAGCAGATGATAAGACACGAGCAGCAACATGATAGTTAGAAAACCCAGCAGCTTTGCCTAGTGCTTCCAATTCTTTCTCAGTTCTTGCCTTACCACCAGCTTGCAGAAACATGGTGTTGTCAAGAATCGCACCATATTTACGGCTATCGGTCTCATCTGATATTTCAGGCATCATTAAGTCGATAATAATAAGCTTCCCGCCTTTGTTGAGGGACTTGTGACAATTTTTCAGAACTTGTATGCATTTGTCATCTGCCCAGTTATTAGTTGTAGCCTACATGAAAACATTACATGTATATACGTACACCTTATTGATCATTATCAAAACTTCGGATTTATGTAATTTTATTGTTTTGAGCTTACTGACCTTGATCATTATAGCATCACCTTCTGGGACACTTACGAACATATTTCCTCCAACATGTTTGATTCCTTTAATAATCCAAGGAAAAGCTTGTTAGCTGAGAGGGAAATATTACATGTGAGTTTTGGAAAGCAATAAGATGTATTAAACACCTTAAAATATTTTTTCAATAGTGTTCAATATTCTAAACTAATTTATAATTCATCTAGTACACTAAAATATTTTTTTAGTGCAACCAATAGATCATAAAGTACTTTTTATACGACATTGCCCTTAAAGTGTTTTTCTCAATAACAATGAGTACCCTAAACTTAGGAAGGATACTGAATGCTATTGAAAAATATTTTTAGAGTGTTGTATAAACCAAAAGTTATTAAAAAAAATACTTTTAAGATGTTGAGTACCATGGAAAAAAATGCTTTTGGGTGTTAGGTGAATAACAAGTTAGCATAGGATACTGAGTATTTCTAGAAAATACTTTAAGGTGTTGAATCCAACTTAGCCCTTTAAAAAATTATACAATTTAATTGAAGTAGCATCAAGGATAAAATTGAAGTCAAGGATATGATATTAATATTTCCCTGGGTGGGATGGGGCACATTGAACAACATGTGGAATATCAAAGTTAATGTCTTGAATTAAAGGGTACTTAGAGACGATCATTTTGAGGCATTGGCCAATGCCACCAGCAACATCAACAAGTATTGATATTCCTTCAAATCCTTTGTATTTCTCCAGGATCGGCTTCATGTGCATGAATGAAAGATCAGACATTGCCTTATGGAAAAGAGTTTCCGAGGTTGGGTCTCTTTTCATATATTCAAACATGGACATCCCATGAACTTTCTTGAACAGGTCCTCTTCCTCGTCCAGTATAATGTGTTTGATGTTTCCTCTGTGCAATTGTTATTCACACCATATACCAGTAAAATAGGTTAATTAATCTCTTTAGCTTGAAACATAATCAAACGTAGATGAAATACTTACAAAGCTTTTATATAGGCTGGATGGTGGCTTAAGTTTGAGACTGAAGCATAAGACACTCCATCTTCATTGGGGAACATGTATTTACCGGCAGGAGATAGAGCATAAAGCCTCTCAGTTCTACCATCATCATCAACCTTGTAGGACGAAGAACAAGTCAAAACAGAATGACTAGCAAGCCAAAATAGCAATGGATCGAGGCGGCGAACCATGTCATCATGTGGATTTGGAATAAGTATGGCGCTGAGTGTAACGAGATTGGGTCTGTGTTCGTAATTTCTCATCCTAATTGATAGCAAGTCTACACACAATTTCATATTCAAAAGATTAGGGAACGAACTCAAACTACCTACCTCCCCTTTACCCTCATTTGGAGCCCAAGTGGGAGATGGGAATATCATTTCTTGCAACTCGGTTTGTAAGAAGTTAGAAATTAAGATCCAAAATTTAGTGATCAAAGAAGACTTCCTTTTATTATCGGCGGTTTTGATATGGTACTGGGAATTAAATGGCTAGCCTCCCTTAACACTGTAGAGGCTAATTGGCAGCAAATGTATATGGTCTTTTGGGCTAACGGCAAAAGATATAAGTTGCAGGGTACCCCACAACCTACTAAATCAATGGCAGCTTTGCAAATCCTCACTTGCGCAGATTATAACACTTATAGAGAACAAAAGACCCAACAATTGTTGGAATTTTAGGAGCTCCTGGATACATATGCCCCTGTTTTTCAAGAACCTGAACACCTACCTCCTATGCGCACTCATTCTCATATAATCACACTCCAACTAGATTCTACACCACCTAACATCAGACCTTATCGGTATCCTCGTGTGCAAAAAGATGAAATAGAAATGCAGATTGAGAGCCTATTAGCTAAAGGATTTATTCAAGCAAGCGCCAGCCCCTTTGCAAGCCCTATAATTTTAGTACCAAAAAAAGACTCTTCATGGAAACTCTGCATTGATCACAGATAACTCAACAAGATCACAATCCCAGATAAGTACCCTATTCCAAATATCGATGAGTTGATTGATGAATTGAATGGACCCACCTATTTTTATAAGATCGATTTACGTTCTAGGTATCATCAAATTCGAGTCAATCCTACTAATATTCATAAAACAGCTTTCAGGACTCACTCAGGGCATTATGAATTCTTAGTTATGCCCTTTGGTTTAATTAATGCTCCTTCAACCTTTCAAGCTGCTATGAATGAACTTTTTAGGCCCTACTTACGCAAGTTCATACTTGTCTTTTTTGATGACATACTAGTGTACAACAAATCTTTAACGGAACATCATTCTCACATACAAATTATCTTTCAAACCTTAATGCAGCACAAGTTCTTTGCCAACCCAAAACAGTGCCACTTTGCTCAGCTAGAAATTTCATTCTTGGGTCATATGGTTTCAAGTAATGGGCTGGCGGTGGATCCGGAGAAAATTGCAGCAATCACAAATTGGCTTATACCTCAAACTCTATCTGATTTGCAGGGATTCCTGGGCTTAATAGGTTATTATAGGCGTTTTGTACGCAGTTATGGTTTAACTGCCAAGCCACTCACAGATATGACCAAGAAAGACGCCTTTCAATGGGCAGATTCATCTAGGCAGGCTTTTTATACCTTGAAGGAAGCTCTTATCCAGGTTCCTGTGCTGCAATTGCCCAATATCTCTCAACCTTTTGTTGTAGAATGTAACGCATCATCCATTGGCATTGGTGCTGTATAGCAACAGAAGGGACATCCTGTTGCTTACTACAGTAAGGGTCTTTCTTTTTCAAATAGACATAAATCTGTTTATGACAGAGAGCTTTTGGCATTAGTCTCTTCCCTACAAAAATGGAAGCATTACCTCTTGGGAAGAAAATTTGAAGTACTTACTGATCAATGCAGCCTCAAATATCTTCTGGACCAGAGGTTTACTACCCCTGAACAACAACGATTGATGAAGTTGTTGCCCTTTGATTTCGTCATTAAGTACAAGATGGGATCCAATAATTAGAGTGCTGATGCACTATCACGATACCCACATACGCTGATTTATTCTCTATAAGTATTCCACACTCAACAGATTTTGATGACTTAAAGAATTTATTAGCTCAAAATGCCTCTACTTCATCTATTATCACAAATTTACATAAAGATCCTAATGCTTGTCCACCATTTGTGTTATCTGCCAAGAAACTACACTATAAGGATTATCTCGTCATTCCTGCACCTACTAACTTGAGTAAAAAGTTATTGACTGAGACACACTCTTCCCCACTTGGAGGACATGGAGGAGTCCTAAAGACATTGAAGAGACTACAGCAACACTTCTAATGGTAGAATATGAAAGAAGATGTTAAGCGTTTTATTCAATCCTGTCCTACTTGTCAAAAAAACAAATACCTTCCTCAATTGTCTGTGGGTTTACTTCAGCCCTTGTACATGCCAGAGCGAATTTAGGAAGATCTCTCTCCAGATTTCATTATTGGACTTCCTAAATCACAAGGCATGGACATAATCCTAGTGGTGGTTGATCGTTTCAGCAAATATGCCCATTTCATAGGCATGACAAGACCCATTTCAGCCAAATCTATGGCCGCTGTATTTTTCACAGAAGTGGTCAAATTACATGGTTTCCCTCACTCAATAGTCTCTAATCGTGACCCTCTCTTTCTCAATTCCTTTTGGCAAGAACTGTTCAAACTAAATGGCACCACCCTGAAGATGAGCACTGCATATCATCCCCAATCAAATGGGCAAACAGAAGTGGTTAATAGGTGCTTAGAAACCTATTTACGTTGTTTCTCTCAAGAGCGTCCTAAACAATGGGGTAAAATTCTACATTGGGCAAAATTATCTTACAATACAGGTTTCCATATAGTCACGAGAACAACCCCATTTCACATAGTATATGGCAGAACTGCACCTACATTACTACCTTATACTAAGGGCACAACCAAGATTGCTGATTTAGAGCAGCACTTGGAAGAACGGGATGCGGTTTTATCCACTATAAAGGACAATCTGCAGGTAGCTCAAACAAGAATGAAGGAGTCTGCAAATCTCAAGCATAGGGATGTGGAATATAAGCTAGACGACTTGGTACTGCAAAAATTACAACCATATCACCAACATTCTTTGGCCAAGCGACAATATGAAAAGCTATCGCCTAGATACTTTGGCCCTTTTCAAGTTATTTGCAAGGTTGGCAGAGTTGCTTATGAACTTCAACTTCCACCGGGATCATGAGTCCATCCAGTGTTCCATGTCTCACTTCTTCGAGCAGCTCACGGCTTTCAGGAACCTAACATCCAGGGACCATTAACCATCAATGAAGATTGGGAACTCCAACTCCAGCCAGAACAAGTCCTAGACAGCAGATATATTGACCATGAAGGCCAACATACTATTGAGCTGCTCATCAAATGGCACAACCGTCCAAATGAAGAGGCCAACTGGGAAATTTATGACACAATGGCTACACAGTTTCCTACCTTTCGCCTTGAGGACAAGGCGACTCTTTTAGGGGGGTATTGATAGCACTCTGTACATCCCTTACTGGTTTATAGCAGAAGGAAATGTGATCAGCAGCATAGTTAGTGATGTGAGGTGTCTGTTGAGTGTAGTCAGTTTCAAGTTAGTGAAAGTCATAGGAGAGCATGTTCTATTAGTGGAGGAGTGAGTTATTAATTAGTGGTACAACAGTTACTGGTTAGTTATTAGAAAGGCTTAAGGCTATAAATAGGCATTCTAATTCCATCTTTGGATGATGATTAATTGAAAGAATTTCCTCTAAGTTTAGAGAACAGATACTGGCTCTAAGCTCTCTCCCTCTTTTCTATTTCTTCTCCCCTACTTCTATCTTTCTCTCTCTGCCTCTAACTGATCTGAGAACCCATCAAACCAATTCACTGATTTTACCCAAAGGAATTGCAAAGTTATAAAAAAAAAAAAAAAGGACCCTATTAATCCTTGGAGACTATAATGCGTTGCATTTGAGGTTCTGGTCCCATGATTTCTCCATCTTCTTGGTATAGCTTAGTCACACACTCCTGATTCTGATTCTGAGTTTCCATGCTCTTACACCAATGCAGAATATACAATCCCACTATCACCAATATGGATCCCATCAAACTGCAACACCAGAATAAGATAAAACCAGTCACATATAACTTCATAAATTGTTATAGAAAACAGAAAAAGCAGAGTATTTTCTTGTTGAGGTTACTTGTTTTACTTCATAATTATAGCAAAGACTTGTCTAAAGCTTGACCTTATATACACGTCTATTGAGGTTGCTTGTTTTACTTTATCTGTTTTAACTTACAGGTATTCCTGTGTTGCATCACTATTTCATGTTTCAATAAGCAATCCAACTTTCATTTCCTTTTGAAGCAAAAGGAAATTGCAAAGCATGATGCATCTGAAGAGAATTTCAAATTAAAACTAACAACACTGATGGCAAACAATTGAATTGATTGAAAGTTTCCGAACAGAACATGAATTTCTTCTTTGGTCTGTAATGCTTTATATAAAGCAGTAGCCTGAGGGCCTTCTGGTTTTGATTTAAGACAAATACTAATAGCCATATCAGATTGAAAGAGATATCCTGTGAGCAATTTAACATTAAGTAAAGCATAATCCTACTAAGTTTTTATACAATCCCAGAAGATTTAATTATACAATGAAGCATTAACTTACACATAGGCCACACTTCAACTATTTAATTTAAAGGAAACTTTGTCAAACCGTAAAGGAGCCATTGTTATAAACAGATACATGACCTTAGCAAAGAAGACACAAAAACCATAAAACCAGAAAGAGATACCTAATTATTAATTAGTTTAGAGATAGTAGTGTCTATACGTGTGTGTGTGTGTGTGTGTGTGTTAATTATCATTGTTAATTAGTCATAAACTGAAGCTGATTTTATAGCATGAAATAAAGAATTGAAGAGAAAGTATGTAATCTTACTTGTGATCCATCCCAAAGATGGCCCCAGCATACACTGCCAAATCGCCCTTCTCCAAGCTTGTTATCATAGTTAAAATTATTTGTTGCTGAGAATAGTTCCTTCAAAGAAAAGACTCTCTATGTAGACACTTTCTTACCTCATGCTTTTCCGCATAAAGTAGATTCCACTCTCAATTTCCCCGTTGAAGAGACAAAAAAATAGTACAGTTTAAGTTTGAATCTTCACAATATAGTCTAAAACCCAGAATTTAAAATCCTCTCTAATTCTCATTTTCCACTAGGAGTTGCACAGAATATAATCAGTAAAACAGGCCTCAGATTAAGCTCAAGGTAAAATTAGATATCAAATAGGAATCATGGTTCAATTAAAATAAGAAAAGGATATAAACAGGTCTTAATTAGATGAGTACTACTGTATTAGATATCAAACAGTAGGTCTCTTAAGATCATTACGATCTGTACATACATGAATCTATGAAGAATTAATTAATGCATTTGTTCTTACCAAATATAGGACAACAATGGAAACCTTTCGAAGCCAAAGAAGTTACTAGGGAGCGCTGTCAGCTAACCCTGCACCAACAACAAATGGTATTTTGTCTGCAAGAACAATAAAATAGCACAAGAGTTGCAGCATCTAGCGGAAGCAAAGCATAAAAAACTTCTTGTTCATACTAATTTAAGCAAACTTACAGAACTGACTACCTGGTGCATTTGGTTGCTTTTCCCTCAAAACACCTTGAGAAAACACCCATAAAGAAAGTAAAATCGTCACAAATTAGCAAAAGCAACCGAAGCAAGCACCTACCAAAGCCAGAAACCCCATTAAACTAAACAATGCTGATACAGAAAGCACCCACAACTTCCGGAAAAAGATCAAGTGCCGAAAAGCTCAAAGGCCATGCGACTACTGCGGCAACTCCACTGGTATTCTCTACTGTCGAGCTCATTCTGCGAAGCCATATTTCTCTTGTGATCGTGAAGTTCACTCCACCAACCAACTCTTCTCGAAGCACACTCGAGCTTTGCCCTGTGATGCTGTGATGATTCGCCGGCCACAGTACTATGTTCTACGAAAAGCTCCGTTCCAGAATTATAATTGGGAACGGCACAATCTTTCGCTGTCTGTAGTGCACGATTGGAGGCCACTCGACGGCTTCACTGGCTGTCCTTCCGTCAATGAGTTGTTATCGATTCTAGGTTTTGAAGATTTGGACAAGAAAGCCCAATACCTTCATAAACCTTCACTACCACGAGACACTTGAAGACCCTGCTCACCTTAACACAAGGAATAAGGGACTCCTTTTATAAAACGCATGCGGAGGAGATGAAAAAATAGTCATTTTTTTATTTGATATGAAAAGTTAGAGGCGAGAGTAGCCATAGAAAGAGTTTCAAATCTCTCTCCCTCTTTTTATTTTGTTCTATTTAAATTGGGAGATTTGAAGGGAAGTAAAATATTTGACTATTTTTTTTAAAACTTTTTCATATTTCTAATAATACTCTTAAGCAAAAAAATAAAAACACGCACTCACATAATTCTGACCTCATCTCTCACAGTTTATATGATGCTTCTTTTGTACAAAATTATAATCTCATTCTTTTTATTAATAATTATTTTAATAATTCCAACAGTATGAATTAAAATAAATTTGTATCCGCTTGGTAAAACAAATTTGAATTTTGATAATTTATTTGATTTATATTGAGATGTAAACTAATTTGAATAAATTTCATTTCAAAAAAATTAATTTAAATTATTTATATAAGCATAAAAAATGTAAGCTAACATATAAGAGTAAAATGATAAATTAGTTATTATCTCCCTTCCCCTCTCTCCAATCAAACTAAACAAGATGACCTCCCCTCTACTCCCTCCCCTCCCCTCCACTCCCCTCCCCTCTACTCCTTCCCCTCCTCTCTCATCCCCTCTCTTTGAACCAAATGGAAGGGAGGGGAAGAAAAATGAGCCCCTCCCCTCTAACCCCTTTATTTTGATCCCCTCAAAATTGGGGGTTTTTTGGAGAGGAGCCAAACTTTTAGACTATTTTGCCTTCATGTATTTTGAAATATTTTATCTATATCTATGCCAAAAATAAATAAATAAATAAACCCTCCATTAACGTCTTGATGAGTCTAAACCCTTTTCACTAATTAGCCAGCAACTCCCTTTCTCTATATGTTATGAATATATGATAGGATAAAACTTTATTTTTATAAATTATATTTTTTTATATAACAGCTGGACAAAAAAATTAATTTATATAATATGCTCTGCAACTAGAAGATAAGATCCAAATTATAGTTGTATTGATGAGAGTAAATTTTCATAAATTATATAATTTATATTGAGGTTTAAACTAATTTAAATAATTAATATATAAGAGTAAAATGGTAAATTAGATATTATCTTCCATCTCATCCCCTCTTAAACCAAATAAAGGATCATTAAAAAACATTCCCCTCCCTTTCCTTCTAACCAAATCAAACAAAGTAACCTCCGCTCCATCCCCTCTCATTGAACAAAATAGGCACTTAGGCCCTGATTGGTACAAGGCTTTAGATTTTGATATATTGGAATTGGAATTGGGATTGGGACTGGTATTAGGACTGGGACTGAGGGATAAAAATTACATTCGGTATGCAGTGATATTTAGATGGAATACTTGAATTAATTTTATTTTATAATCCTCCATAAATTATGAAAAGGCTAAAATATCTTTATTATTAAATAAATAATAAAAAACAAAGTTTCGAGATTCAAGTTAAAATTGATAGAGGGCATTTATGTCCAAAAAAAAATATTATAAACAAGGATATTTTTGTCTCTAATATTTGCAATCACGGGATTGAAAATGCAATACCAGGGGGGAGGTGGTTTTGCAACAATCCCATTTTCGTGGTACTTCTAATCTCTAGTTATCTGCAGTCCCTCATACCAAACGATATATTCTAGTTTAATCATTGGTCCAATCTCAGTCCCTACCCCCTAGTGCTTTGTATCAAATAGGGCCTTAGGGTCTGTTTGGTTGAAGGGGAGGGGAGCTAAAGGAGGGGTTCTAAATCCCTTCCCTCCCCTCATTTTTGTTCCCTCCAAATTGGGGGGATTTGGAGATAAACAAAATATTTGATTATTTTGCCCCATGACTTTTTCTTATTTCCATTGATTTCCTTAAGCAAAAAATAAAAACACACACTCACAGAGTTCTGACCTCATCTCTCACAGCTTCTGTGATGTTTGTTTTACACAAAATTATAATCTCATTCTTTTTACCAATAATTATTTTAATAATTCTAACAGTATGAATTAAAATAAATTTGTGTCTGTTTGGTAAAATAAATTATAATTTTGATAATTTATTTGATTTATATTGAGGTGTAAACTAATTTAAATAAACTTTATTTCAAAAAATTAATTTAAATTATTTAGATAATTATAAAAAATTTAAGCTAACATATAAGGGTAAAATAGTAAATTAGTTATTATCTCCCTTCCCCTCCCCTCCCTCCAATCAAACCAAACAAGATTACCCCCTCCCCTCCCCTCTATTCCCTCCCCTCTCATCCCCTCCCTTTAAACCAAACAAGCCCTTAGGTATCCCTATCAAAAAGAGGGACGCCAAAAGCTGGAAACCCTTAGGCGTCCCTATCAAAAAGGACACCTAAAACACAGCTTTTGGCATCCCAGTTTTAAAAGAGACGCTAAAAGTGTAGTTTTTGGCGCCCCAGTTTTAAAAAGAACGTTCAAAATAAGGTTATTAACGTTAAAATCCTGTTTTAAGCGTCTCTTTTAATTTTGAGATGTCTAAATATATCCTTTAAGCATCCCCAAAATTAAAAGGGACGCCTAAAGAGATTTTTAGGTGTCTCTAGTCATATTTGGGATGTCTAAAACTCAAAGTCCCCCTCCTATATTACAAAAATGCCACTGCATTTTCTTTTTACTTCCTTTTTTTCAAAAATGGACATCTTCTAGAGTCGTAAAATGTATTTTTTGTAGTAGTGTACCTAAATTGTATATATAGGTAAATTTATATAGGGGTATTGGCTTAGAATAAACAGGTTAAGCGGCCTCTAATGCCTCACTCTCTAAGTAATACCTCTGTAAGGCCTCAACCTCTAAATGTTTTTTTCTTTTTTTATCGATTATTGGATTCTACATAAAATGAGTGACATTTTAATACCATAAGACAATGAAATGGTTCAATTTTGAGTTTTTTTATCATTTTTTAGATACTCTAAAATTGTGCAATTTTGATTTTTTTAAAAAATGAAAAAAAAAATTAAAATCACACCATTTTATGCCCAAAATATGACTCATGTAGAATCTCATTATCAATAAAAAAATTGAGAATCTGGGGAATTAATATAAGGGACATTAAAGTGTGTAGCATTTATCAATCAATTACAAATTGCAATAGAGGTCACTTTCAGATTTAAGGTAGGCGAGGCTATAAAAGCATATTTTCTTATTAAAAAACAAAAAATTTCTCCGCTATGGATCAAAGATTCAATATCTTCTGGTAATCCTATGATCATTTGTGTAAGTCATAAGAAAAATGTATAATTTGAGTATACGACAGGTTAAGATAAGAGCCATACATTTAAGGAGAATATCTCGTTGGTAGATCAACTTGCCAAGTACTCTCATAAGATTACCAGAAGATTTTTATCACTACCAATCTTTTAATCCGGAGAAGATGATAGAAGCTCGACTACTTTGATCTTCAGGATGTACTAATCACTATCAGAAAAAATGTCTTTTAGACAGTTTCCAATTGACTTTTTAAACGAGGTTTAGGTCAAGTCTTAAATAGACCGATTTAAAAAGTTTGTTCTTATTAAAACTGAACCTACAATCAATCTTAATAGTTACTTTTTCAAACTAGTTGCTTTAACAACTAATCTTAAAAAGTTTCAATTTACAATAAAAAAAATGCACACCTTTAGACTCAATAATTTCATAACCGGTCTAAAAAGTGGGGCAATTTTTTCAAGAAAAAATGTAAGCTATATTTTGTTTCACAGAAGCCCTATTAAATTATTACATCTAAAAGATATCTTACACAATATAAATTCAATCAATATAGAAAATAATTAAACCTAATTTAATCTTGTACTCTTGTTTGGGTATTTATAGCATAACTAGACCATATATATGGGTAAATTTATATAGGGGTATTGGCTCAAAAAAAAAATTGGCAAATGGCCTCTAGTGCCCTTCGCTCTAATTAATACCCCTTGTAATGCTCAACTTCTAAATGATTTTCCTTTTCTTTTAGTAATTATTAGATTCTACGTAAAATTTGTGACATTTTAATACTATATGACAATGAAATGGTGCAATTTTTTTTTTGAAAAATTGTAAGAAATTAAAATCGCACCATTTTATGTCTAAAATATGTTAAAATATTACTCATTTTATGTAGAATCTAATCATTGATAAACAATTGAGAGGTTGGACCATTAATATAAGGGACATTAAAGTGTGGAGCATTTATCAATCAATTACAACTTGCAATAAAGGTCACTTTTGGATTTGAGGTAAGCGAGGCTATAAAAGCTTTTTTTTTTAATAAAACAAATTCTCCCCCTGTGGATCAAATATTCAATATCTTCTGGTAATCCTATGGATCATGTATGTGAGTCATAAGAAGAATGCATAATTTAAACGTACGGTAGGTTGAGATAAGAGCCATCAAGGTAAAAAAAATCGGACTGGACTGACTAGTCGGACCAGAAAACCAGTCGACTGGTCCTTAGCCTGGTCCAGTTGAGGTTCAAACCAGTGGAAGATTCAACCCAGTGAAAACCAGGTTAACTAGGGAAAATTGGTCCTGACTCGACTAACCAGCCGAGTTAGCCGGGTTGGCTGAGTCAGGTATTTTAACAAAAAAGCCCCAAAACAACGATGTTTGGGGCTTTTGGGTTAAGTGCTTGAGCGCTTGACCCGAACCTAAAATTCCCTGCCCTAAGCTTGCGAATTCATTCAAGATTTTAGAAAATCCTGATTTCTTTATTGCCTGAAGCAAAAGCTCAAACAATTTCAGCATCGACCTCTGGCATTTGAGCATTAGCAATAAGGATATCGGTGACTGAAAACATGATTCACTACCATAACCCCCGAAGCTTATGATTTCATTCAGGATTTCAGAAATTCTGATTTCTTTCTTGCCCAAAGCCTGAACAATTTCAACGTTTAGGGATTGACCTCCAGCATTTGACTATTCGAGCATCAGCAGTAAGGATATCAGCGATGGTAACTCAAAACTGTAATTGCAATTCACTCCCGTAAACGCTTAAGGCTCCACAGTAACGGCAGCTCCACAATTTGGTGGCAACACTACTCAATAGTTTATTTTATGCTTAACAATAAGGTATATACTATGTAGATACTAGATTGATTGTGTTTCTTCTTGTAGTTCTGGGCTTTTGGAATTCTTTTTATATGATTGTCAATTTAGTTTGTCTCAGACTTTCAATGTTTCTACTTTGCAATAATGGAATCAGTGCTGTTTCTCTTTTAGCTTGTTTTAGGTGAAAAGTTCCCATAAATTCCCACGAATTCAAAAATTATCATATACACATACACACCTACACACACAGAGTCACACACACTATATTATCAGCTTATTGCTATGATTTTCTGCTATTAAGCTGATAAGTGATAATATATATTTACTCAGTACAAAACATAAATTTTGGGTTTGGTTAGGATATGATCGAAAAATATATAAATGATGCTGATCAAATTAGAAATGATTATTCAATTGAATATTTTACAGGGTTCTAAAATAATACTCGTAGAAAATTCATTTATGATTAAAATAAAATGGTTGATAATAGAATAAACATGAGATAGTGAAGCTTCAATGGGTTAATCGTAGTTGGAAATTACAATCATATAGTTGCATTGAAAAATGCTATTTTAAAAAATTATTCAAATGAGATCCTAAAGAATCTCAATTCTCAACCTTTTATTAGTTTTGTTTTTGTAGGGATGGATTTATCGAGTTTTGGAAATGAGAATATCACTCCTCCTACTACCAATAACAAACATCTCTCTCCCTCTTCTAATACCCATTTTAGTCCTACTTATAATCCTACTTCCAATACCTTATTACGTGGCAAAACTGACCCAGCATAGGCATATGTTGCCTACAAGAAAGAAGGGACACAAAATGTATACATGTCTTCACTATGGTAATAGCTATAAGGGAAGTGGCATAAATAGGATGAAGCAACATCTTGCTAGTGTTGTAGGTCAAATTGCTTCTTTCAAAAAATTTTCAGCTAATATATGTCATTGAATTACAGAGTCTTTGAAAGAAACCTCAAAGAAAAAAGGCAATTAAAGATATAACAAAAGAGAAAGTTGAAGAGGAAGAGGTTGATAATAAAGCTAAGAAGATGAAAGCTCTTGTTCTAATGGATAAATATTTTTCTCCTAGGACAACTCCTGGAGCTTAAACAACTATCAAGAGTGTCTTTGCATCAAAAGAAGCACAACACAATGTGAAGATGCTTATTGTTGAATGGGCTATAGTGAACTGCATTCCATTTAAAGCATTGGAATGCCCTTTATTTCAAAGAGTTGTGGATGGAATGTGTTCTATAGGGCTTGGGTTGATAGCCCCTAGTGCATATAACTTTAAAACCAACTTGTTGAGAGCATGGAAAAAGGAATGACAGTTACTTATTGACGGTATAGAGAGAAATGACCAAAAAAAGGTTGCACACTTATGGTGGATGGATGGACTGATGTGAGACAACAGACTTTAATAAACTTCTTAGTTTATTCTACCTATGGAATGATGTTCATTAAGTCTGTTAATGCATCATATTTAGTCAAAGATGCTAAAAATGTATTCGCATTGTTTTTCTGAAGTGATTGAGTGGGTTGGTTCCAAGAATATTGTTCATGTGGTGACTGACAATGCTGCCAATTATGTGGCATGTGGAAGGTTAATCAAGAAGAAATATAAAAATATTTATTGGTCTCCTTATGCTGGTCATTGTTTAAATCTTGTATTGAAAGATATTTCAAGCATGTCTCATGTGTCAGACATTGCAGCAAAGGCGTCAAAGATAACAGTATTTGCTTACAATCACATGATATTCTTGTCTTGGCTAAAGAAAATGCCAGGTTAGAAAGAAATTGTGCGTCATGGTGTACAAGGTTTGCCACTACCTTTATTATATTATACAACATATACATGCATAAGCATGACTTGTAAGCCCTTGTTGTTGATAAACACTTTGTGGACCATAAGCTATCTAGGAATACTCCAGGAAAAATTTTTAGTGCAACCATATTAGATAGCCAATTTTAGAATGAATACTACAAAATTGTAAAGATTGTAACTCCTTTAATAAAATTGTTGATAATTGTTTATGAAGGCATGCAAAGGGCAAAAAAGTGGAATTAAGGAGATGTTCAAGAGCAATAAAGATCTCTACAAGTCTTACACAAGTATCATTAAAGTGAGATAGGATAAACATTTGAAGACTAATCTCCATACAGCTTCCTATTTATTAAATCTAGTATTCGTATATGTTCCAAACTTTGTTCACAAGGGAGAGCTAGTGTAAGCTTTGATTAATATGGTAGGCTAACTTAGATGAAAATGTTGATTGCTTTAAGATAATGAAGTAAGTGACATTGTATCTTGAAGGAAAAGAATCTTTCAGCTTAAAGACATGTAAAAAAGGAGCTCAAAAACTAGATCCTTATAAGTAACTAAGTATTTATCTTTATTGTTTAATGTTTAATTAACATCTTAATTGATTGCAACTAATATTATGTACATGTTTTATTTTGTAGATGAATGGTGGATGTACTATAGCTATTTGGTTCTAGAATTACAACATGTTGCAATAAGTATTCTTAGCCAAATGTCTACTTCTTCTTGTTGCAAGAGAAATTGGAGCTTGTTTAAGCGCAGATACAAAAAAGAGAAATAGATTGGAGCATCAAAGGCTAAATGATTTGGTTTATTCTAACTATAACTTGTGATTAAAACATAGGTAACTTTAGATATTATGAAAAATGTTGTTCATTACTATAATTGAAAATTTTTAATTGAAATTATATGTCATTGAAATTTGAAGGACTGAATTGAAAAAAAAAAAAAATAAGTTATGATCCCATTGACTATGAGTCTATTGATGAGGTGGATTTTTGGGTAACTAAAGAAGATCATATTCCAGAATTTAATGATGAAGATGTAGAAAATCTTGAAAGCCTTTTTGGTAATGAAGGCATTGCACATTCATCTACTCTAGATAGGATTAATAAAGGTTTATATGTCCTATTAATATTCTCTTACTAATTTATTATCTATTCATATAATTATTTGTTACATATAACCATTGATATTAATTATTATCATGCATATGCGTAGGTGACAAAGATATGGATGTTCCTGATCCCCTGGCTTTACCTGATGATATCATTACCTCTTACCATTTCCCTAATTCACCTCTTAATGACTCATCTCCAATAGATCCCCTTGATGAGTTATAGACCTTAATGATTAAAATTGCTATCTTTTGACTATTCTGATGTTGGTTCTTACCTTCTTGGTTGTTTGATGAATGATGATTGACATTGTTATGTTCTAACTATATTTTGATGTTAGCTATGGGTTTTGATTGAACTTTGAATAACTAACTTGTTATAAGATGACTTATGAATTATGAATTGTGGTTATTTTGTTATTGTCAATTAAATTATAATATTTTAATATGACCAATTCGACCACCGGTCCAATCCCGATTGACCTATTGACCCTTGAACTTGTACTGCGACCGGTTCATTGCCCAGTCTGGTTTTTTGTTCTTTTAGAGCCATACATTTAAGGAGAATATCTCCTTGGTAGATCAATTTGCCAAGTACTCTCATAGGACTACCGGAATATATTGCATCTTTTATCACTACCTATCTTTCAATCTGGAGATGGTTAGTGATTAAAGAAGCTAGACTACTTTAATCTTCTAAATCTACTAGTCACTACTTAAAAAAAAAAGGATCTTTTAGGCAGTTTAAAATTGACTTTTTAGACTAGATTTAGGTTCAATCTTATATAGGCCAATTTAAAATGTTTGTCCTTATTAAGACTGGGCCTACAGCCAGTTTTAAAAGTTACATTTTCATACTAGTTGTTTTAACTACCAATCTTAAAATGTTTCAATTTATAATAGATAATGTTCACATTTTAGACTTGTTAATTTCATACTTGGTCTAAAAAGTGGGCAACTTGTTTTAAAAAAATGTACATTTTATTTTGTTTCATAGAAGCCCTATTGGATTATTATATTTCAAAGTTATCTTAGACAATATAATAGAAAATAGTTATAACTAACCATGAATCTTACAAATATTATTAAATAATTGGATCTTAATTCTAGTATTTGTTTTTAAGGTTTGCTTCTTTTTGCTTGCATTTTTCCTACATCTAAAGGAGTTTGATTATATTTTGAGTGTTGGATATTGTAACATCCCAAATTGTGAGCTTAAAATATAAAAAATAAATCTAAATTAAGTAAACTACTAAGCCCAGTAAAGCAAAACATCTTAAGCATATCATAAGGAAAATGCTTAAGATAATTCTAAAAATTATTAAGGGTCTAGATATATTGAGTAAATAGTATAAAATATTATTATGGAGAGCTAGAGAAATTATAGAGAGGTCTAGTTCCCCAAAATGGTCCAAATAATTTTCAAGTTAAATTATAGGGTTAAGGCTTAATTTTTCAAAAATTTGAGAAAAAAATAGTTAGAGGTCATAATTTAGCTTGAAATTTTTGAAAAATTATTTAAAGGCTTTATGAAACTAATTAAGAAAGAAAGCCCTTAAAAATTATTAAGCATTAATTTATAAAATTAGAAAATGAGCCAATACCGATTTAAAAATCACGAAAAGCTAGTAACTTTATTATAGAATTGGGCTAGGATGTTGTCCACCACCATAGCTAATTGCTCTAGTCATTCAAAGAAGCAATCTTACTTCTCCATGATCTCTAGAACATTTCCCTAGAGGCGAAAGATAGTCTCAGCAATTTCCTCCAAGGATAGAGGTGCAAGGGGCTATAAAGAGGAATTGCCGGTGGCTACCGCAGCTAGTGGAGAGGAGGAACATTGCCTCTTTGTTCTTGTCATTGTAAGTATTGCCAGTCAAAGTAGAAAGAGAGAATTAGAAAGGGAGACTTTTGAATTTAAACTTCAGAACTAAAGGCACATTGATATTTATAATGGGGACTTCGTATCTCTTCCTTCTACATCTATTTCCTCTCTTCTCTATTCCATTGACTTATTTTTGTTTTTTAGTACTAATTTCAAGTTTAGGCATCATTGTCCTTTCATCATGTTGCTACCACTATTAAATTCTCGGAACTTGGGTTTATTGTTAATGACATTTTTGTTAACTTATGGAGTTACCTTTTGTTACCACATGATACGACCGTCATATAGCACTATAAAGTTATGCTTGCTTAAGTTTGTGTCGTGACCATGTGCATTTTCTTGTAAGGTATTGTTCTTATTAGTTGGTTATTTACAAGCTTAGTTAATTACCATTATTGCACATTATATTAATTGGTACCCAGGCTTTACGAAAAAAATTTAAATTTTTTGGTTTTTCCAAGGGTACTAGTTAAGTTATAAGTATGGTTATTAGATCCAGACCTGACCAGCCTATCTAGACCGAAAACCGACTAGTAAACTGGTCAGGGTTAGTTTCTTTTTAAAAAATTTATTTTTTATTTTTTTTCTTTAGAATGTCATACTAATAAGTCTAAAATTTTTAATTTCTCACCGGTTTGGCCCCGATTTAGCTCTGGTTTGACTCCAATCTGACCCACTAACCTTTGACCCAGTACCTTGACTGGTCCGGGTTTGATAACCTTTACAAGTGATTTTTAATTAACTAAATAACTCTGATAAGTGACTTAAGGTATGATAAACTTCACTATTTCTCTATTTAATTAATCATGTCATAGGGGAAAAATCAACAAATCTTTTTTTTAATGGTTGCAAATATTATTCTTCTTTTTTTAGTCAAGTGGCAGCAAATATTCTCAATACATTGTTTCTCGTACTTTTATGGTACACTTGCATCTTGTTACCTGTATGCGCATGATTATTGCATGCATACAAATCCATCATTTGATTTTGTTTTTCTTTCATGTAGTTTTCTTATGCTAAAATTGTAAACAAGCAAAATAAATTGACATTTTATGTTCTCATTGTCCCTTTAAAATCTAACATTCACTGCTACCTGACAAAATCCTATTTTGTTATATTATTTCACATCATTTTAAGTGATTTTATTATGTTATATGGGTCAAATTTGCAATTTTAATGATTTATTTAGATTGAATTTCATTGCATGAAAACAAAGTTAAAAAGGGCAATATGTCATATTTTTATGATTTTTCTTAAATGATTGATTTCTTTTAGAATAAATGATATTACATTATTATGATTTGTATTGTAGATTACTTAGAAGAATTGGAGTTTAAAGCTGAAAATTGCAAATGGCAGTTAGGTACCAAAATTATTATCACTGAAGGATTGAACAAATAATAGAAAAGAGACTAAATTTATAAATTATTAATGAAAGACCAGAGACAACAAAACAACATCGTTTGGTTAAGCATCTCTCTTGCTTCATTCAAACTTCAATCACTCATCGTGCGCTCCATTCTAGCCTCCTCCATCATGATCCTTATCGCCTCTTATCATCGAACTATACTCCATCCTCAATGTCCATCACCTTCTCTATTTTCATTATCATTTTACATCATCCTTCCAGCAAATTACCTTCTTCTACCTCATTTTTTCTATGGTTGCTCCTATAAATGGAAAGGTGGTTCTCGTTTTGATACCTGGGCAAGGATGAATGCAACATCCTCATTTTTAAGGAAACTATAAAGCAATAATTAAAAAGTAAATGAAACTCAAAGCATTAATGCAATGTCATGATGGACCAGACAAGAAGGGATTTTGAGCTTAAGAAAGAGTATATGGCATGATCTATATGATAAATTGGACTTGGATTGATAGAAAACCAAATAAGAGGAACTAAATAACATAAGAGATTAGAGCTTTGTGCCTCATGAAAAACCCCAAACAGTATAATAGGGTATATTTGGTAGATTTTTTAAGAGATGTGTACCTTGTTAAGAGTTATTTCTAGAAGAGTTGGAGACAACAATAAGGCTTGATAGAGAGACTCATAAAGACAGCTCACTTCTTATACCAAACCTATAAGAGGAGTTTGTAAGAGAGCCAATGCTAATGCTGGGAGCCCAAGAACTTTGGAAGAGGCAAAAACTATCACAAGAATTAGAGGAGATCTAGATAGAGGGGCTCTTTCTAAAGGGACAAGGCTAATATCAAAGACCTTTACACCATTTATTGTATATACTCATAAAGAATTGGTCCCAAAAATAACAAACTCAAAATTGAAAGTAGAAGCCCCCATTAAGAAAGTATACACCATGATGATCTAAAGCATAAAGAAAAAGTATAGCAGCTTCAAAAACAATATCTGATTGAAGAATCACATTACTACAAAAATAGGCAATATTGGCTCTTATTTTGACTTCTTGTATTATTATTATTATTACTATTATTTGGATATAAGGATGTTATAGCGCTTACTAAAGTGAGCACCACAGGTTTGAGGGCCCAGTGAAGCACTACACAAGTTGCTTTATAGGTAGTTGTGGCGCTTCCTTAAAAAAGGGCCATAGCTGCTTGTGGTGATTGTGTAGCGCTTGATCAACTTTGTGTGGCCCTTCCCTTACACAAAGTGGCTTTTTGCTTTTTTTCGGTCAAAACCTTATCTCTTGACCATATTTTCACCCACTTACCCTTTACTTTATCCTTCCCCTTCCTTTTATGTGTTTGCTCCATCTAAGTCCCCTCCCTTTTTATTTTGACCATTATCCCCACTCCCCTTTTTAACTTTCATTCTTTCACTTTCATTATCTCTACTCCACTGTTCCCTCTCACTGTACCGTCCTCCCTACTCCCTTTTTTCACTTCATCATTCTCTATTCTCACTTAGATAGCTCACCATCCCTACTCCCTTTTTCTCTCATTCTCCATTTTTGTCCCCACTCATAGTCCCCACTTGCACATTTCCTCCTCCTCTCCTTCTCTTTTCATTACTCACGCCACTTTCTCTATTTTTGCATCAAAAGTCTACATCACTCCTCCTCCTTAAGGAAGTGCCACAAGAAGTGGTTTTTTAATATATATGATGTGGTGCTTATAAGCGCCACAATTTCTTTTAGTAGCGTGTAGATATATGGCACTTCTTAAGTGCTACAGCTAGTTGAAAAATAAGTACTACAGCTACACTTTTTTGTAGTAGTGATCACACCCTAAGAATTACATAGCAATGACATCAGAGATAGATATTTGCAAAGGAAGAAGTCAAACCTTTGTCACAACAAGGATTTGAATGGTAACGATGGCTGCTTATGATGAAAAAGATGACATACTAGATCTTGATGAATCTTGAAATAAAGATGAAAATGAAAGAACGGTATAGGCCTAGTGAAGAAGAAATTGAAGCAAAATGATGATGACTCATCAAAGTCCTTTTCCATTGCATGACAATGTAAATGGATTGCTGCATTGCTTCTTGGGTTAGGACTCAAGATATCAAGAACTTTCTCCCAAGAATCATAAACACATCTTGAGCCTTGATGAACTATGATTTTAATACATTTAAAGGCCTAATTATTGATGAAGATTGTGTAAGAAAGTGTAGAGCATATTTTGGTCTCTAGGAAAAGATTAATTAATGAATTTGAAGGCCTTTTGGAGGTTATAGTATTTGGTACAAGTGCAGGTGCATAGACTAAATTGCAAAGACAGCAAAATTGGTGGGTGTTAGTAAAAAAGAAGAGGGACTTATATGCAGTGATGAAGAGTCTAGATACAACTGCAATTAAGTGAAGATAGATTTAAAAGAGTTCTTGGCGCCAAATGCAAAATGATGTCATTTAATTTTGAGAAGGAAAGGAAAGCATTTCCCTAGAAGCTTGATTCTATTAGGAATGGAAGAGTGATTCTACCAAAGATGGAAATGTGATTCCATTGACTCAAAAACTAAAAATTAAATGAAAATTTGACATGAGAAAGGAGTAAGAGCATTCAGTGGTGTCCAAAAATAGCAAGGCAAGCTAGTTTGAAACTAAGCTGAAATCAATAAGAAGGTGGCCAATTTACGTTCTGACTAAGTAGGTAGTAAGCTGAGCTTAAAGGATCAAGCTTCTCCTCTTTCCTTTTCATATCCACTACCGTCCTTTTCCCCTTTCATAACCATTAGATCAATATCTAATGGTCTACATTTAATATTTCCTTCCCATCCTTTTCTCCATCTCCTTCCTATTCTTCTCTTCATTATAACAATATTTTTATAAAATATTAAATGTAGACCATTAGGTTTTAATCCAATAATCATGAAGGGAGAAAAGGGTGGCAGTAGACGAGAAAAGAAAATGAGAAAAGCCAGGTATGAGCTTAATAGGGAGAATGGAGAAGTTAGAAGGTAGATTTTGGCAATCAAAAGTATTAAGGGAGCAGAGCCTAGTTGGAGAGCTTGGCGTGAGAGATTAAAGTAAACATGCAAAGCTATATGGGAGTGCTAAAATCCTGAGAATCTTGGAAGTAATACATGGCTAGATACTTTCTTCATCTTAGGAGATAAGATCTCTTAGAGCTGTTAGAGCTCGATGACAAATTAACTTGGAAATCTCTTAAGAATCTGCTACTTCCTAATTGATTCAGTTCAAGAATTTGAGCTTACTGATTATTGCTTGTGTATCCTTGTCTAGCTAGAGTTCAGCTATATACCGAATTGAATTTGTCAACTCAAGTGTTGAGATGTGATCATATTTGTAATCTGAATTTTTATAGCAAATTTGGTAGCTCTGGATTTAATTGAATCATATCTTTTTAACTTGTGATTGAATTTAATTGAATGAGTAATTCATGTAAAGATTATGTGATTCACTAATCTTGATCTTGCCTCCATTTACTTTTTCTATTCTAAAATTGAATCTAGTATTATAAGCTCAAATTAAGTAGGAAGATTAAGAGAGATTGGTTAGATCTTCAACAACCATGAAGAGTGATTGATTTCTCCTAAGATAAAGTGCTATTTTGATAAGAAAAAAAACTTCTTATAGTCTAAATTTGTTTAGATTTACTTGTAGATTTTTTATTATCAACTCAATTTGCTTGCAATCATCTTAATTTGTGTTGCTTAATTCAATTGGAACATTGCATAACTAAGACTGTTGAGAAATTGACCTATGTTTCTTATCACTATCTATATGAGAGTTGATCTAGAATTTTGATAGCTAAATGACAAGCTAATCAAGCCTCATACCAAAGTATAAATCTATCCTACAAATCCACTATAAAGGTTTGAACATAAGGGCAAAAAAGCTAAACAAGCTTGCAATGAAGACGACAATATCAGGAAATAAGAACACATCACCTTTCATATCGATATGGCTGTTGATTGTGGCTATTCAAGGTAGTAAATAGAGGGATGAATAGCGGCAAAATGAGAAAGGGTAGGATCGTAGACTTGCCATCGAGGTTGATAACCAAGCTTGTGATGACAAGTTTGCAGTAGAGTTCAGTGAAGAAAGATAATTGTTCAACAATAAGAATATTTAAAGGAAGAGACAATGAGAGGGTAAAATCAATTGATGATACCAAGAGTTATTTTTGCAAGAGGTGTCGACATATAGGATAGGGCTCCACTACTAGGCTTTCACATTTAACTACAGTGATTGGAAGGTGACAATACATCAAAATCAAAAATCATTGTCGATTGTGAATCAAGAAACTTTAGGGCTATGGGTGATGCTTTGTTTGGCAGTTATATAAGAATGCAACAAAGAAACTGAAAACATCTTATGGACTTGACCTCATTGATTGTAGCAAGAGCCAGAAATAAGAAAGGTGTAAATAGGCCCACAACAAAACTTGCTCGAATACCATGTTAAACAAAGAGATAAAAGAGTTTGTACTAGTTATTCCTCACTTGAGGGTCATAAACTAATAACCTTAAGGGTCTGTTTGGTTCAATCCCATTATAACCTGCAGTGCAATGTAATGTGATGCAATGGTAATGCAATGTAATATTAATTACAGGGCTAGTGTTTTGTTTGATTTTTAAGCAAGGTACAACAAGTTATTATTTTAAAAATTATTTAAAATTAATATATCACATAAAGTCTATTTTACCCTTTCTATAATCTTTGTAAAAAAAATAGTTAAGAGTCATCGCACTACCTCTTCATAACTGTCACGCTATCTTATCAAGGATCATCAGATAGCAATAGTTATGGTGGTAGAGGGTGGTAAAGTGATGTGGCAGTGGCAGTAGCGGTGGCAGTGGCGGTGGCAAGTGGTGATAACAACAACAGTGGAGAAAGGGGTAGTCGCAACAATGACAAGGGTGGCGATGGTGGAGGTGGAAAAGGAGGAGGTAGTAGAGTTGGTGGTAGTAATGGTGGAGGAGGAGGTTGTGGTGGCTGCAATGGCAACGACGGTGGAAGAGGAGGCTATGATGGTGGGGCAGCACCAATGGTAGATGTAGTAGTGAAGAGGTTTGGCCGAGGAGGAGGAGGTCATAATGGCAGTGGTAAAGGTAGAGGCGGCGGTGGTGGAAGAGAAGGTAATTGTGGTGGAAGGGGATAGAATAAGAGGAGGTAGTAGAAGCAGCAACGGTGGGTGGTGGTGACAGTAATAATAGGGGTAGCAGGGCTGAGAAGGAGGTAGTGTCGACGATAATTGGTGGCGGGTGGCAGTAGTGGTGGAGGAGAAGGTAGTGGCGGCAATGAGGAGCGGTAGTAGTAGAAGAGGAGGTAGTAGTAGCGCAATAGGTGGAGGTGACAGTGATAGAGGAGGAGGAAGAGGTAGTGGTGGTAGCAGTTGTAGCGTAATGTAGCTAAGTGAAAAAATATAAGTAAAATAAAGAAAAGTGAAACTAAAGGGTAAATTGGACTTTTTTAACTATGCAATGGGATGATAATGATGATTTATAGGGGGAGGTATGAATGTAGATTACTAATTTTTTTTTATTATCATTACCATGGTAAACTCTATTACCAGGTTAAAGAGTAACCAAACATTATTCTCTTAGTAATGACATGCAATATGGTTAAACCAAATGGGCTCTAAATTCTAGGGATCACGAGAGAGATCTAAGTTACCCTCTTTCTTTTCTTAGAGTAGATAAATATCCATTTACACTCATCAAAATGCTAAGATCCTATATTTATAAAGCCAATAGTGATTAACCAACAAACTATTATCTTAACTATCTAACACAATTTCATATCTCCAATAAGGAAGAATAAGAGGAAGGTGATGAAAGGGGATGAGTAGGAGAATTCATATCTTGAAAATAACTTCACTTATTACTTTGTTTGGAACCTTGATTTTAATGATTATGAATCACAAAAAGCTACCACAAAGTAGAGGGTGAATGAAGTGAGGCTTTGTCTGCTTCGCGCCTTGGTAACTTCTTTAAGAATAACTAAGAATTGCAATAAAGGGTACAATCCCAGATCATCTCACAAAGAGTCTTTTATTACTTACTTAGAAACTAAATACAATGATTGATATAAAACAAATTAAAAATGATTTTTGAGCTTTTTATCTAACGTCTAAATTTTAATTAAACTAAAATGCTTTGAAAACAAATATTTTTTGGATTTTTTTTAGAATAAAAGTGGAATGGTAATGGATAAAAGATGCAAGTGATTAAGACGCTCTTAGAAATGGTTTTCAATGACTATTCTTACTCAATTAAAATATTTGGAGAATTAATACACTAAGCTCCTAATATATCAAACCCCAAATACCATTGAGTATAACATCACAAGAGAGAGACCCCTACTTTTGAAATGCTATTAAGCCCTCTTAGTGTAATAAGTTTCTCTAATTTTTTAATATACCAAATTCCAATTACCATTTAGTCTAATGATTAAACTCATGAACCCATTAACTTAAGCATTATTAAAAACCCCTTAGAGTGTGATTATGAAGTAAGTAATGCATTTAAGTTCAACTACAATTCCAATTCAATCAAGTTATCTAACAATACCATGTTAAATAAATAGAAAGCAATGGAATCATAGAATATATATATATTAATGAGTACAAATCCTCATTATAAACTCAAAATCAGAATAACTCATTTATGTAATAAAATATAGTTAAAATAATAGTCTCAATATATAAATGAATTCTTAAACCTAAGAAATCACAAATATAATGAGCTATAGATGAAATAAGCTCCCTTTTGAAGCACATGTAAGCTCAAGCCATCTCTAAATCATCTCCAAGAGCACAAAAATTCCTAGCTACTTATAGTCATGGACTTAAGAATCATAATCACACTCAAAGCAAACACCCACCATCAAATCCAACAATTAAAGTAATAAATCATCATAGAATTGCAGCTGGATTTCAAAGAGAAATAAAACAGAGGAGAAAGCCATGGCTATGATTATGCTGAAACAATGGCAGAAATAAAGTAGCATAAGGTCTAGATAATGGGAGTTACAGCTGTGAGGTTGAATGGAATTAATTCCATAGAATGGAATTAACGAAAGATGATGATGGTATGGTGATTGAAAGAACAGATGGGTTGAGGTGATGAATCCAAGTGCCTGATTCAGCCTTATCTGTGTCTCAGCTTAACAGCAACTTGGTGGAGGAGTTGTGGCTGTGATGGAGATGGAAGGCTATGATGGTGATGCAGTAAGCAATGATTGCCTGGAAGCTTCTTCTCAATCTCCTTTTATTTAATCTGTCTAATAACTCTCCATTTTTTAGTATATTTAAAATATATTTTGAAGACAATTGGAGAGTCATCTAGATAAATTTTAGGAGTTTGTTTGAGATTATGGTAAAATACTAATTTGATACATTATTTAAGGGATTTTACTGCAACTATCATAATTTTAGATTAAATAAATAGGAATAGTTAAGGTTAGGTAAAATAATAAATAAATTGTAATAATTCAAGGAGAAAAAAGAAAATGGTGTAGGGTGTTTTTTTTATTATTATCATTATAGTTTATTTTAGTTTTTATTTCTTTTAATTAATCAGATGTGGTGGCATTTGGTGGAAGAAAGAATCAATAAGAATGATGCTGAATTAAATGAGAGCTACAACGACATTGTTTTGGGGCTGATTGGAAAAATAGGGTTGTTGGAGAGCTTGAACGAGAGGATTGGACTAGAGAAGGAATTGGGCTGGATCTTCAACAACCCATGGAAAGAGAGAAGGTAAGCTAAGGGATGAGAGACGGAAGGAGCGCAGGTGTTGGCTAAGACAGGGAGGTGGCTGGTTTTGAAAGGGGGCTTAGCAGCTGGGAACCATAAGATTTGGAAAAAGGAGGAGGCAGCCGACATTTAGTTTTGGAGGAAGGGAATTGAATTGGGTACCGAGTTTTGGTAGGAAGCAACCATCATCGCTAGAGTTTTGAGGGTTGGAAGGAGCCGTTGTGAGCTGAACTAGAGGAGACCGAGCTGAGATGCAAAAGATGACGGTGAGCTAAAGCTAGGAACGAGGAAGTAGAGCAGCAGAATGAAGGAATCATCACCTTCAGAATCGCGAAGCTGGTTAAAGTAAGCAAGAGGCGCAGCTTTCTCCACTATTCATCATCATCATCATTGCAGCAATAGAGCCAGTGAACCAGACACAAGATTAAAGGGATGAAGAACACGGTTTGGGCAACTTTAGCTATCGAGATTTTCTTTTAAAGTTAAGAGACAGAAGAGGATCCCATTGCTAGTTCTGTGATTCAATTTGGTTTTCTTAACATTGTCTTGTTTCCAGTTCACTATCTTTCTAAATATGTTAATTGATTCTGAATCTGTTGATGCCATTTTGGACAGGATTAAAACCATGCGTGTAGCTAATTCTCTTTGAACCCAGAGGAGTTATGAATTAATTTGAGGCTCTGAACATGTATGAAGCATTTATTTATTTATGCTTATTGTTAGTTTGCTTACTTAGTCTTATTTTATTTTGTCTATTTGATCACCACTAAGTAGGAAATTAAGGAATTTAGATTAGCTTTGGAAGAGAGATCTTAATTGGAGTATAAGATTAAGTAATGTGGAGTTAGAATTTGTTAGAATATTAGGAAATAAATTAGGATCCCATGATTATAGTATCTTATCATATCCCTTGATTATAGCCTCTCTTGTTTAGGAAGGATTCTAGCTTTATGGTGATTGATTGTAATCCTCCTCTTAATTTCTCTTTATTCTCCTTAATTTCTCTCTTTATGAGGGCTCTCCTTTGGAGCTTATAAATTCTACTCCATTCTCATTAGAAAATATAAGAGTGAAAAGCATTATTCCTTTGATTTACAATATGGTATCAAAGCATAACAATCAAAATCAAAGAGTGCTACAGTAAGGCAGAGAGACAGACGAGAGAGAGAGAGAGAGAGAGAGAGAGAAGAAGGACTCATGCAATATGAGATTTGGTAAAGGGCGGCACGTGTCGGCACACCGCCGTCACAGGCAGAATCGGAAGCCGCCGATCGGTGGATCCCTAAGACGTGGACGTGAACGGAGCGGCGCGTGACCACCAAGCGCCACCATAGCACTGGCGCGTGACGTCTACGTGCTGTCATTCAGGGTGTTTTCCAGCGATTTTTCTTCCAGAAACATGAATCCTTCCGAATTCCCTAGCCTTTTTGGATTTATCCCCAGAAATTCAACTCAAACCAGAATACATCCCACTACCCTCATGTTTGGTACCACCTGAACCAGCAACTCATCCTCTTCCACATCTTCCTTTACTACCAGCAGTACTTTATTAACATCAGAATTTCTAGAACCTCAAATTATGGTCATTAACCATAGGTTTAATGGAAAAAATTACCTTCAATGGTCCCAAAGTGTGCTGAGATACATCTGTGGAAAGCAAAAGGAGAAGTACATCAATGGGGCAGCACTACAACCAGCCCTAGATGATCCAAACTTTGATATGTGGTTTGCTAAAAATAACCAAGTCATGACTTTGCTCTGTAACTCTATGACTGTTGATATCAGTGAAGGCTATCTCCTGGCAAACACTGCAAAAGAGATTTGGGATGCAACCAGAAGAACCTATTCCTCTCTTGATAACACTGATGCCTTGATCTATTTGAAGGGACAACTTCGAGATTTGAGACAAGGTAACCTGACAGTGACTGAATACTGTAATACGTTGTTAAAACTCTGGCAACAACAAGACTTGTTTGAAGTATATCCATGGAAAAATATGGAGGATGCTCAGTTATACAAAAAAATAGTGGAAGAAGGGAGAGTCTATGATTTCCTCCTTGGCCTCAATGATTCGTTTGAGGAGATACGGGGCAAAATAATGGGAATAAAACCCTTACCACACCTCTTCGGTCTCGTCAACCATATGCAGTTCGAAGAAAGTAAGAAACTCCTGAACCGAAGCAGCACAAATCCAGTTGAGAGCTTAGCACTTGCTGTACGAGGGTCACAAGAGGAATGGAAAAACAAGTGGTGCAATTATTGTAAGAAGAAGGGTCACATTAAGAAGGAATGCTGGAAATTATATGGCAAGCCATCAACTAGCAACCACAGGGCCATCTTACCTCCACTGAACAAAAAGTTGACGATACTCCTCCATTAAGTCAGGAGGAACTCCAGATGCTTTGTCGAATACTTGAGAAGCAAAATAAGTCCAACTCTTTACCCATTGTTAACCTAGTACAATCAGGTAATTCTATTGTAGCCCTCAATACTGTAAGGACTAGCGACGACACGTGGATAGTCGATTCAGGAGCCACAGATCATATGACTGGTAATCAAACCTTATTTACAACTCTCAAACTGTGTCCTGAGACCCTTCGAGTCAAAGTTTCCAATGGGGTGTTCACCAAAGTTGAAGGAATTGGCACAGTCACACTATCTAATTCACTAAGAGTTCACAATATTCTATTTGTTCTAGCACTTACTTACAATTTAACATCTGTGAGCAAGTTAACGAAAGAACATGTATGTGGTGTGATATTTGATAATGATGTGTGTCTATTTCATGATTTAATCTCGGGAAAGACAATTAGGACTTCTAAAGAGTGTGATGGACTTTTCTACCTGGTGAGTTCAGAAAAAAAGAATAAAGCGATTTGGAACACACGACAAGCTCTAATCAGCTCAAGTTCTCAAGACAAAGATGTATTTTTATGGCATTGTAGCTCGGAACATCCTAGTTTTGATTATATGAGACATGTGTTTCCAAACTTATTCAATAAAGATTTTGCTCCTTTTCATTGTGAAACTTGTCAATTCTCTAAACAAACACGATCCTCCTATCCTAAATAGTCCTACCGACCCTCCACTCCTTTTCAACTAATTCACAGTAACATATGGGGACTAGCAAGAACAAAAACCTGAGCAAATGAGAAATGGTTCGTTACGTTCATTGATGATCACATCATAATCATGTAGGTGTACTTGATGAAAGAAAAATCCGAGGTGGCTCAAATTTTCCAAAGCTTTCATAACTTTGTGAAAAACCAATTTCAATCCTCTATCAAAGTCCTCCGAAGTGACAATGGTAGGGAATATCTAAGTAGTACCTTTAAAGAATTTCTTGATCAGCAAGGAATTCACTATTAAACCTCTTGTCCTTACACACTTCAGCAGAATGGGGTTGCAGAATGAAAGAATCGCCACCTACTGGAGGTAACTAGAACTCTGCTAATGGAAAGAAATGTGCCCACGACCTTCTGGGGAGATGCGATCCTAACTGCAGCTTACCTCATCAACCGAATACCTTCCAAAGTTCTCAATTATGCCACTCCTGTCCAAACACTCCTCACCACCTTTCCTAATTGCCCTCTTATAAACTCACTACCTCAGAAAGTATTCGGGTGTGTTATCTTTGTCTATACCTCTGATGGAAGTAAGTTTGATGCCCGTTCTTAGAAATGCATCTTCCTTGGATACTCCTTCACACAAAAAGGGTACAAATGTTATTGCCCAACCTCAAAGAAGCTGTATGTCTCCAAAGACACTATGTTTTACGAGGAGGATGCATATTATCCTAAATTACCCATTCAGGGGGAGTATTCAAACATTGAATGGCTAATTTCACATGAATCAACTTCCAAAACCACTGATGCCTCTCTTGTTACCCCGAGACCACTGACACCTTGCCTAACTTCCTTGATGCCATTGATACCTTGCCACCAACCTTTGATTCCTTACCTCCTACATCTCCTAATACCAACTCTAATGAGCTGGAAACACATGTTGAGATTATGACTGGGATGGATGTAGAAAATGGATCAGAAAGAGATGCCGAGCAACAACTTCAGGAGGCAGAGAGAAACATCAATCCCACTCTGAGGAATGACCATGAATCTGACTCGAGAATAGATCTTGAAGAGATGGGCTGGCCTATTGCATTGAGAAAAGGGGTAAGGTCTTGTACTCAACATCCAATTCAACGATTTGTTTCATATGGTAATCTGTCTGCCAAGATGCAAAGTTTTGTTGTAAATAGTACACAGATCAAAATCCCTAACACTTTCCAACAAGCCATGGCTGATCCAAAGTGGAAACAAACTGTGGAAGAGGAGTTAAAGGCATTTGAGGAAAGTAAAACATGGGAAATCGTATCTTGCCCTCCAGGAAAGAAGCATGTGGGATGTAAGTGGATCTTTACACCAAAGTTCAATCCTGATGGCAGCATCAACAAATACAAAGCAAGAATAGTTGCGAAAGGATATACACAGACTTATGGAATTGATTACCAGGAGACCTTTGCTCCAGTAGCCAAATTCAACACAATCCAAGTACTGTTGTCAATTGCAGCTAACTTGGACTAGTCACTACATCAACTAGACATAAAGAACGCATTTTTGAATGGTGACTTAGAGGAATAAGTCTATATGGAAGTTCCAGATGGAGTCCTAGCTCCGAATGGCTCAGTCTGCAAACTTAACAAGTCATTGTATGGACTAAAACAATCTTCAAGAGCATGGTTTAGCCGATTCAATAAAGCAATAAAGAAACTTGGGTATAACCAAGGGCAGGCAGATGACACATTGTTTATCAAGCATAATGATGGAAGAATTACTATCCTGATTGTCTACATAGATGATATAGTCATCACTGGAAATGAAGGCTCTATTACCTAACTAAAGAGGGATTTGTCCACGGAATTCCAAGTTAAGGATCTCGGCCAAATGAGATACTTCTTGGGTATGGAAGTGGCATGAACAATGAGGGGTATCAATGTATCACAGTGGAAGTATACCCTAGACCTGTTGCATGAGACAAGAATGTTAGGGGCACAACCCGAAGGAACACTGATGGAAGAAGGGTGTCATCTAGAAATTAAAGAGAATGGGGTTCCGATTAACTCAGAACAATACAGACAACTTGTGGGGAAACTGATATACCTAACCCATACACGTCCAGATATCAACTATGCAGTTGGAATAGTAAGTCAGTTCATGCATCAACCATAGGAAAAGCATATGACAGTTGTATATAGAATCTTCAGTTATATGAAATTCAACCCAGGAAGAGGAATCTTCTTCAAGAAGGGCACGACCAGAAACTTAGAGATCTACACTGATGCAGACCATGCAAGAGACAGGGAAACTATAAGGTCAATCTCAGGATACTGTACTTATGTGTGGGGAAACCTGGTGACATGGAGAAGCAAGAAGCAAACTGTAGTGTCAAAGAGCAGTGCAGAAACAGAGCTGAGAGCTATGAATGACGGAACATGTGAGGGACTCTGGGTTATCAGGTTACTGAAAGAATTAAGAATTCCATATGAGGACCTCATGCAAGTCTGGTGTGACAACCAAGCCAGCATTTAGATGACGAGAAACCCTGTTTATCATGATCAAACAAAACATGTTGAAAGGCACTTTATTAAAGAGAAAGTTGAAGCGGGCATTATGACCCTATCCTACATACGATCTGACGATCAGATTGCAGATGTTATGACTAAACCCTGGGGCAAAGCTAAATTTGAAGGATTTCGAGGCAAGCTGAGAATGATTGACATATATTCTCCAGCTTAAGGGGGAGTGTTAGAATATTAGGAAATAAATTAGGATACCATGATTATAGTATCCTATCATATCCCTTGATTACAACATCTCTTATTTAGGAAGGATTCTAGCTTTATGATGATTAATTGTAATCCTCCTCTTAATTTCTCTTTATTCTCCTTAATTTCTCTCTTTATGAGGGCTCTCCTTTGGAGCTTATAAATTGTACTCCATTCTCATTAGAAAATATAAGAGTGAAAAACATTATTCCTCTGATTTACAATAGAATTTATTCTAATTTATCAATAGGATAGGAATATACCTATTAGACCCATATAATCATATTAGAGTAAAATTGGACATTTATTACCTCTTAAATAAATTAGTTAGGAATAACAATTTTAACTTAAGAGATGAGTATGAGTAATTAGAAGATATTTATATCCATTTAAACTCTAGATTAACAAATTAACATTAAGTGTTTATTTTGGGTAAATACATACTCTAAAATTTAAAAAAGGGATTAACCACTCTAGGTTATTTTTCTTCATTGAAATCTTAAAAATATTAAATTTAGTACTTTTGCTTTTATTTAAATTGATTTTTAAATTCATTTCCTTCTTTAATTTGCTTAACTTTAATAAAAATAAGAATTTTAATGCCTAATTAATTAGTACTTTAAATTTCTGTAAAATGACTTTGATTTATAATTATACTATTTCAACAGCTTCGTACTAATTTAAAATTTAACTGCATCACCTTTCACAGCTCAGCAGCGTCTGTTATATTTCTCCATCCCTCGCTCCCAAACTCGCGGCTGCTTGTTCTCGTTTTCCGTTCTGTTCATCAATGATGACGACGCATAAGGTGCTGGTGATGATGACGGTAAATGACGTATGGAGGTGGCGTTATTCCTCCTTTATTCTCTCTAATCCCAGAACCCGCGGCGCTGTTCCCTCTTTCATTCTCCGCCGCCTCTCTCACTTTTCCGTGTCTATGTGTCTCCTTTCTTTTTATATTTCCCTCAGCTTTTATCTGCTTGGCCGAGAAGACCAAGGCGGGTCTTCAGCTGATTGGATCCCTTTGTCAAAAGCATTTTGACCAAGGGACTAAAGTCAAATTTTTAGAAGCTTTTATGGAGGGATTAGAATGAAAACATGAAAACCTTTGTGGCTCCAACCAAAATCTTCAAAACATGAAGGTTCTGATCTGAAATTTTCTACAAATTAATCTATAAAGAAAATAAACCCAAAAAATATAATACATTATGTTCTAAAAATTAATCAATTAAGGAAATTAATAAAATATATGATATTTTTACCTTTTTCAACCTTAATTTCATAAAACCTTTTTTAATCACAATTAATTACAAAAGAGATATTTTAAACTCAATTATTATGACAAAAACCCCACATAAAATATGAAAATGTATAATAAAAATAGGGATTCGTCAATTCTCTGCATTTAGCCTTTTACACTCCTGGGCAAAATAAAATCAATGTTTCCAAAAATATGCCTAATTCTGTAATAATCAAATAATTAAAAAATACAATTACATCAAGATTGAATAACCACAATCCCAAATCAATTAAATCTCATGAAATTCTTTAATATAAAGAAATGAACTTGAACATATAACCTGATATTAGGATTAATTATCATTAATTGTAATGATTCTCTCACTTGTGTATATATACCCTTGTGCATATGAATGAAAATACAACTTTCTGAGTGCATATACTTTCTACATGGTATCAGGGCTTCTGGTGTGTTAGAGTTTCTGTCCGGAGAGTTCCTTTTCCGGCGACGGTACACTGTGCGAGAGAGAGAGAAAGAGAGAACGTGCGTCACTGTTCCAGACCTTTTCTAGGAACACGCGACGGCATTCCGTGCTCAGGAGGTGCCGATCGGCGGAACCCCACCGGCGGCGTCTTGTTTCGATGGTGTATCGCTTCTCAAGCGCCTCCTTGGTGTACGCCGGAAAAATCACGTGCCGGCGCGTGCTGCCATTTTTCGACGAGTCTTCCGTCGCCGTTTGTTGCGTTCTGGTCGACTCAGTACCCCCGTTCTTCCCCTGGTGGTCTCGTTCAGTGGGTTTACTATTTTTGGCCTTTGGTAGTTGAGTTTGCCTCATTTGCCTTTGTTTACTTCTGGTTTTCTTGGTTTGTGGGCTCCATTGTGTGTGCCATCTGTGGGTTTCTACTTCTATTTGCATGGTGGTGACGTGTTTGGTGTGTTACAAGTCTGGTTTGTGCTTCTGCCTCTCTGGTTGGTTGTTTTGGTTTTTTGCTTGAGGTTCATATCTTCTATCTCTTTGGTTATATTAAATATCTATGACTGATTCTAAGGCTAGTATCACTGCTGAAATTGTTCCTATGCATAACAAAATCACTGATCACAAGTTAAATTGGACACATTATATGGATTGGAGAAAAACTGTCCGTATGTACTTACTTAGCATTCAGAAGGAAGGTCATCTAACTGAGGCTGCCCCCACAGATGATCCTAAGAAGGCTTGGGCCATGGCTGCTGCTTGTTTATTCCTCCAAATCCAGAAATCCATTGAGAGTGATATACTTCCGTCTGTGAGTCACTGTAATACTTTTAAAGAGCTCATGGGCTATCTGGAGTTCCTTTACTCTGGCAAATGAAATATTACCTGTATTCACGATGTCTGCAAGGGGTTTTATCGTGCTGAACAGCAGGGTCGTCCCCTGAAAAACTTTTATATAGACTTTAAGAAAATGTATGAGGAGTTGAAGATGTTGATGCCACCTACGACAGACCTTTAGGCACAGGTTGACAATATGGAAAAACAGGCCATCATCAGTTTCCTTACTGCTCTTGATCCGGCCTATGAAACGGTTCGTTCCCAGATTCTTTCTAGTTCTGAACTTCCTTTACTTCAGGATGTTTACTCTCGAGTCCTGCGTGCAGATAGTCTCTCCTACCCAACTCCCACTACTAGTGCATTTGCTGGCCCTAGTCCCGCTAATAACCGGTCCCAAAGCTTCTCGAAACCTGAAAATAGTACATTACCTTCTGTTGATACTAAGAACCAAAGTCTTCCAAGCCAAGGCATCAATCCTTCGAACCCCGGTCCTATTGTCTGCTTCTATTGCAAGGAACCAGGGCATACTAAACGTTACTATCGTAAGTTGCAAAATAAGCTGCAACGCAGTGGTGCTGCTCATATGGCTCAAGCCTCTAATTCCTCCCATATGGCCCAATCCTCTTATGCTTCCTCAACACCTACTGCACTTGCTACAGGTAATTGTGATTCGTGCCTTGCCACCGCTTTCTCTAAATAGATCATCGATTCCGGTGCCATTGATCACATGACAGGTAACCATCATTTATTTTCTACATATGCACCCTACATCAACCCCACCTTGATAACAATCGCCAATGGTTCCTCCTCCCGTGTCCTTGGATCTGGCACTGTTACCCCTACACCTTCTGTTTCCTTGTCATCCGTCCTTAATGTGCTTGATCTTGCATTTAATATTTTGTCTCCTAGCAAACTTACTCGCCAATTAAACTGCTTCATCTCACTTTTCCCTGACCACTATTTAATTCAGGATCTTACGACGAAGCGGATTATTGGTAGGGGCTATGAAGCAGGCGGTCATTACTTTCTTGATAATTGGGTGCCGCGTTCTATTACTTGTTCTGGTGGTTCCTCTCTGTTTGATGTTCATTGTCATCTTGGTCATATGTCGTTATCCTCTTTGAAGAAATTGTATCCTCAGTTTCATCATGTGTCGTCCTTAGAGTGTGAGTCATGTCAGTTTGCTAAACATCACCATGTTCATCTGACACCTCGCGTCAATAAACGGGCTGCGTCCCCTTTTAATTTGGTTCATTTTGATGTTTGGGGTCCTTATCATGTCGTGTCCATGTCTGATTTTAAGTACTTTGTTACATTTGTTGATGATTTTTCTTGAACTACCTGGCTATACTTAATGAAAAGTCGTTCTGAGTTATTTTCTCACTTTTGTAACTTTTGTGCTGAGATCAAAAATCAGTTTGGTGTCTCTGTGAAAATCTTGCAGAGTGATAACACTAAAGAGTATTTTTTCCCCCAGTTTCATGACTATATGCTTACCCATGGCATGATTCATCAGTCCTCCCGTGCTGATAACCCCGCCTAAAATGGTGTTGCCAAAAGAAAGAACCAACATTTATTAAAAGTTGCCCGGGCCTTAATGTTTCAAATGAACAATCCAAAATCCTTTTGGGTTGATGTTGTGTCCACTGTATGCTTTCTTATCAATCGTATGCCTACTCCTATCCTTCATGATGATACTCCATACACCACCTTGTTTCCTTCCAAACCCTTGTTCCCTATTGATGCCAAAATATTTGGCTGTGTCTGTTTTGTTCGTGATACTCGTCCTACAGTAACCAAACTTGATCCAAAATCTCTCAAGTGTGTCTTCCTTGGCTACTATAGAGTTCAAAAGGGTTATTGATGCTATTCTCCCAGTCTTCAGCGTTATCTTATCTCTATAGATGTTACCTTCTATAAGTCCATTCTGTTCTTCCCTATGTCTAGTCCACCCCCTTCCTTGGTTAACCCTACCGGTCTTAATGACGTATTGGTCTATGAGGTCTGTTTACCACCTGTGCAAGCAACTAGACCTGCTCCGGGAAAACCCCATATCCATCATGTTTATCGGAAGCGTCCCAGGGAAAGCAATGCCGCCGCTCCTGTTCAAGACCCACCAGTAGTACCTGCTTCGGCGTCCGATCCCGATTCAGTTCCTTCCACTCCTGCCTCTGAGCCAGATTTGCCCACAATCCCTGAAACTCCTGAGAATGATTTGCCTATTGCTCTCTGTAAAGGTAAACGTACCTGTGCCTATCCTATTTCCTCTTTTGTTTCCTATAATCATCTTTCTCCTCCATCCTGCTCGTTTATCGCTTCTATTGACTCCATCACTATCCCTACTACTCTCCATCAAGCCTTAGCCCATCCGGGTTGGTGTGCTGCTATAGAAGAAGAAATGATGGCCCTTGATAAAGCAAGTACTTGGAATCTTGTTGATCTCCCTTCGGGTAAGAAGGCTATTGGGTGCAAGTGGGTCTTTGCCATCAAAACCAAGGCTGATGGTTCCTTGGAACGTTTGAAAGCACAGCTTGTTGCCAAGGGCTATGCTCAGACTTATGGTGTTGACTATTCTGAAACCTTCTCCCCTGTGGCTAAATTGTCCTCTGTCCGCCTCTTCATTTCTCTGGTAGCAACTTATGGTTGGGTACTTCATCAGTTGGATGTCAAAAATGCCTTCTTAAATCATGATATACTTGAAGAAGTTTACATGGAGCAACCACTTGGCTTTATTGCTCAGGGGGAGTGTGGGAAGGTATGTCACCTTAACAAATCGCTATATGGCTTGAAGCAGAGTCCTCGTGAATGTTTGACAGGTTTAGTACGGTGGTTAAGGACTTTGGTCTGAATCAGAGTAAGTATGATCATTCTGTATTTTATCAGCGAACGGAAGCTGCCTTGATCCTCTTAGTGGTATATATTGATGACATTGTTATTACGAGGAGCAACACATCTGGAATCTCATCACTAAAAGTCTTCCTAGATTCTCATTTCCAAACGAAAGATTTGGGTCAGTTAAAATATTTTCTTGGAATTGAAGTTATGAGAAGTAAGAAATGTATTCTTCTGACACAGCGGAAATATGTTCTGGATTTGTTAAAGGAGACGGGAAAACTTGGAGCATCCCTGAGTAGCTTCCCCATGATTCCCAATCCATTTTTGGAAATTGATGATAGCATACCATTTGATGAACTACCAGAAAATATAAGAAACAAGGTTGACCCTGAGAAAATCAAGCCGTTTGCCTACCCTGAGAGATACCGTAGATTGATTGGGAAGTTGAACTATCTCACGGTGACTCGTCCCGATGTTACATTCCCAGTGAGTATGCTCAGTCAATTTATGACAGCACCGACTGTGGCTCAATGGGAAGCTTTGGAGCATGTCTTATATTACCTGAAGGGCTTACCTGGTCGTGGTATACTTTATACAGATCATGGTCACACTGAGATTGAATGTTTTTGTGATGCAGATCATGCTAGGTCAAAGTCTACCAGGAGATCTACTACAGGATACTGTGTGCTTATGGGAGGAAATCTAGTGTCCTGGAGAAGCAAGAAGCAGAATGTGATTTCGAACTCTAGTGCAGAAGCTGAGTATAGAGCTATGGCTCAGTCGGTACAGGAGATTGTGTGGATCCACCAGTTAATGAAGGAGGTTGGCCTTACCATACCATTACCTGCAAAATTGTGGTGTGATAACAAAGCTGCTTTGCATATAGCTTCCAATTCTGTGTTTCATGAACGAACAAAACACATTGAGATCGACTGTCATTTCGTACGTAATAAAATCAAGGAGAACTTCATTTCCACGGGACATGTGAGGTCCATCGACCAATTGAGTGGTTTTTTAACTAAGGCTCAAAATGGGACTCGGGTTAACTACCTTTGTAACAAGTTAGGCCTAATTAACATCTACACTCCAACTTGAGGGGGAGTATTAGGAAATATTATGATAGCAAGAAATTAGGGATTAGGATATTCATATTAGCAAGAAATCAGGGATTGATATTAGGATTAATTATCATTAATTGTAATGATTCTCCCACTTGTGTATATATACCCTTGTACATATGAATGAAAATACAACTTTCTGAGTGCATATACTTTCTACATAACCAAATCAAGAAAAATATATATGATAGAGCTCTGAAGGGAATAAGTGTTTCTCTCATCCCTCAAATCATAGGAAATTTCACTCAATTCACTTATTCTAGCATTTATTATAGGCTTATAAAGATTTTACTATCTCTACTACTAGTGTTGCCATGAATCTATAATCAAGGGGACTTTTTAGAGTTGTAATGTTAAAAAGGCTAAATGGAAAGGAAAAAAATGTAATAAATACTATATTTGCACCAAATAATTTGCTAGATCACTTAGTACTCCATAACTAGACTTAATTCACATATTCTACTATAGTGCTTCTTTTTCTTTGAATTTTTTTTCTTTTTTTTAGATATACACACTTTTTCTTTTATTTTTATCTTTTTCATCTTTTCTATTTTTTTTCTTACTTCTCTTTCTTTTAACTATTCACATGGCACTTTTGTTTTCACACATACAATAGTTTTTTTTAGTGCTATGAAGAATTTGATTAAGAATACAAACATAGCATTTGTATGGTGAAATAGAAATGAAAGTGAAAGGCTCAAGGGGATAAACAAAAGTAAATGATTAATGTTTATGTTTGGGTAAATGGATTTAAAAATGAATGCCCTTTATCATACTATAAATCCAAGATATTAATGTAGCTTTGAAAAAGAACCTAGACAAGTTCTAAATATTAACTAGAAAATAGGTAAATGTACACACATAATGAGAAAATAGAGTCAAGGCTTAAAAATCTTCCAACAAGGGTTTTCTCTACCATATCAATTTCCTAAAATCTAGCTAGGTATCCAAATTAATAAAATTGCACTAAAGATACTCCAATCACTCAATTGATCAAGCAAAGAGATTACTTAAGCTTCATGCAATCATACTTGAAAATACTTGATTTTCACAATTATATTGCATTTAAATTTTCATAAAAACATGCTAAAGAATTGCATTAGGAAAGTAAAAATAGGGGTCAATTAAGCACTTCATAAAACCAATTCTCAAGTTCAAAAAAATTTTCAATTTTTCTCAAATTCCATGATTCAAAACATTGTGGCTATAGCAATCCCTCCCCCACACTTAATCTTTACATTGTCCTCAATGTAAACAACAAATAGAAAATAACTTGACTTGTTTCTTTGGTGAAGTGGTAATGTGTGAAATTCAATTCAAGATTAAATCACAACACTTCAACAATCACCACAAGGGGAAGAAGAAAGAAATAAGTGAAGTGAATTTGACAATGAAGTTCAAAGTGTAGTAAAGATTAAGTGCAAAGTGAGAATGACAAGAGCTCAAAGCCTAAGAGAGTGAAAAACAAAAGAATCTACTTTTTACTAATGGATTATGTCTCTCATCCACACTTATTCTTTTCACATAACAATTAAGTTCAAGAAACATATAAAAATGAAAAGAAAGAAAATGAGGAAAAAGACAACCTGGTGCTTAAATTTCCATAAACTCTTGTACGAGAAGTTCTCATCCCAAATGAGAAACATAAATTTCTTCTTTGTAAATACTTCTCCTTGAATATACCCTCTTGGTAGTATAAGTTCCTGTAAAAGAAACACCAGACCAGCAGTAGTATCTAGTTCAAAAATAAATACATAGAGATATCTAAAATAAAACATAGGCATTGTAGGAAAAAGATTTCCCAAGTAAACTTTACAACCAAGAAAGTCAATTGGGTTCCCTTCAATAGGAACTGAACAAGT